>OY720636.1:120769692-121369692 GCA_963169105.1 Ceriagrion tenellum | reverse complement strand
TCGATAGCTGAGGACATTTTCGTCATTAAGGGTAGGAAGATTTATGTCGTGAATGGGAGAAGCGTGGCTTCCTAATGGCCTTGCCTTAATGGCTGTAATGACTCACTTCCTTTACAATGGACTGTAAAGACGAGAATAATACTCGAAATATTTAAACATGAGAGCTGCTGGACTTGTTAAAAACTGCTTCGAGCGAACAGAAAGTGAAACGAATGAATTGGAAGACTCGAGAGTCAACAAGCAAGACAAAGATCATTGGAAACATTTACGTCGCATGAGCTTTAGACTGAGAGAGAGAAAATTATTCCACTCCCTGACTGATGTTGAAGAGATCAGAGCGGCGTAGTAGTAAATATAAAGAGCAATCTCAAACTGATCATCATCAGTAGTCGTATAATGGACTTTTGAGAAAAGAATGGCTTTCCCCGGAATAATTATTGCATCAAAGAAAAGAAAATATGTAACGTAGATCCCATCACTGAAGACATGTCATGGGGGAAACACATCAGGGAAATAACTAGTGTAGCAATCCGTAGATTAGGATTCGTAAAAAGGGTTCTAGGCAAATGCGATGAGAGGGTACGAGAAAGAAGCTATTTTGCACTTGTCAGGCCTCATTTAGAATATGCCGCTAGTATATGGGATCCGTACGAGGAAGGTATGGTAAAAGAATTAGAGCGCGTGCAAAGGAGATCTGCTAGGTTTGCTAAAGGCCGTTATGATAATTGTATTAGTGTTACGAGGTTAATAGAAGAACTAGGATGGGAATTACTAGGTATCAGAACGCAGGTTAAAATTTAGGTTAAACCTTTTAAGTAAATTCGAAACAGAGTTGTTCACAGATGACGTTAGATTATATTAAGAACCCCTGCGTATTATTCTAGGTTTGATCATATTAACAAGATTAGAGAGATAGATTGTCGTACCGATAGATTTAAAATGTCATTTTTCCCTCGTACTATAAGAGAGAACAATAAGCAGCGTAGCAAAGGGATAGGTAGGTGAAATATAGTTAGAGTAGTCTGTAGTGCATGATGCATGTAATAACAACCAATAATCCCTTCCTTATTATGTAGATACTAACCATCTAGCTCCATGTGACCCTATTATCTAGCATATCTCCCTTAAATATCCTAGTTGCATGGCAATAGTGCGAGTTTGGTGATCTTCACCCCCTGCCACACACCCTTGTGGTGGCTCGCAGGATATCACGTAGATGTAGATGTATCAGGGGAGCGTTTATTTGCCACGATACCCGCTTTTAGGTTACGATTACGACCTTGCTACCTCTTTTCCTGGCACGAACTTGAACTTCAGCGTCCCTCTTTCTCATTATGTATTCCATCTTCCCTTATATTTCCTCCCGTTACTATCTCCATCCAAAACTCTTTTCAAGAGTCTCTCGCGTCTCAGAATGTGTCCAATAAGTATGTTTCTTCTACTTCGGAGACTTTTTATTAATCATCTTTTCTCTTGTGTTTCTCCGTGGGGCATCTTCATCGGTGATTCTCCCTGTCAATTGAATGTTAATCATCCTCGATAGCACTACATTTCTTTTGCCTTCATCGGTTTTTGTCAAAGCTCACTACCCCCAAGGAGTTCATATTGTTTTTTGGCTGTGCTTCCTTGATTCTGAGGTTATGTTTCTGGCTGCAAGCGTGGACAGATACTTATCTAGACTGGTATTTAGGCAGAAAAATTCCTTCTGCCCACGCGCGATTCACCATTTAACAGGAGGATGAGACTCTTATAGAACGAAATAGATATCCTTATGCATCCCTTAAATCTTTCTGTTATTCTTTCATGTTTTTTTCAGCAGGAAATTCTAATAAATATCGATTTGTTGATGTTGTGTCATTACAATAGTTGCTGCATTGATATTCTAAGGGGCCACGAGAGAGACGTTTTGAGGTAATAAGTTTGGGAATTTATTCATATCGAGCAACCTTTGCGAGTACTCCGGAAACGGCGGGACAAAAATTCGCCAAAACACCCCTCAGTCTTCGTTCTCTTTGTTATTCTAGTACTCTTTGCCACAAAACCTTGTGATTACTTGTATGGCTGTAAAAATGCCTCATTCATGTCTTTGGCTGTAAAAATGCCTCATTCATCTACCTCCACCCCAGGAATGACTAAGGAAGTAGAGGGCTGCTTTTGCCGCTTTCGTTCGGCTTAGCCTGTAGAACCTATACACGCTCAATAGAGGAAAAAAATATGATATCAATTTTATGCAAGCATTAATTGGAAAGAAAAATTTTGAAATATATTAGTCGATGAAAGTATTAAATGGGAAATAATTCCGGTCCGCCGGCTAATTTATTTGTCTCGTCACCATATGCATTGTGAGCAATGATTTGAAAGGGTCGAGCCAGACCTAATTTCGGCTTGCTTTGTAGCAATGCTCTCGGGACTTTCAGAGACCCGTACCGAGCAGCCTTTCATGCCCATGGTTCTGTTTTAAATACGTTTACTCTCGGAGTTATGTGCTTTGCGGTCTAAGGGTACCAGAACATAACTCGAGTATTAGCATATATGAGGCCAGAATACCATTTAGAATGTAAATAATTACGTACGTAATGACAAAGCTGCAACATGAAGATGAACGTCGGAAGACGGAAGAAACAACCAACGTGGCAAATCCTCGAAAAATTCAGGGAACGTAGAATTAAAGTAATAACTATTTTTATTCTCGTTTTTTGAGTTCGTAAGATATGGATCGCATTGGTTCGAATTTTTGTTTTAGTTCTTCTTTTTCACTCTCCATGACTCCTTCCTTTTCTTGCTGCGTTTCCCTTCTTATCTTCTGTCCATTTATTTTTCCTCCCCTAAGGTCCGGAAATCTGCCGCTTTGCTCCTGGATATGCCTCGTTTCTTCTTGTGCAGCCAAGTAATCCCCACTTTTTCTCAAGTCCTTTCCACGTTCACAAATCAAGAACCGTTTGTCTTTTAATCTTTGTGCAGGGAGAACTATAAATTTGTTTTCACAGATTTTTAGCTATCCGGGACTAGCCACGGAGTTCCACTTTTACGAAGTCACCCGCGATGCACAATTGTGCAAAATTCCACCAGAGAAATTAATCATCCGGGACCGGACATCCTTGACCGGGATTCGAACCCGGATCCCGAGATTTCTGTGTGCATTAGCCAGTTTAGCTACCGAGACGTCCTGTTTCCCTGTGGATTTCAGTGAACTTCGCGGGACCAGAAGTTGTCGACTGCCGGCTCTCAAGTGTATTGTGAGAAGCAGGTTTGCGAGCAGAATTTCCTTGCGCATTCTGATGCGTGGATGGATGCGTGATTAGAGATGTGCCGTGTGAAGGATTTTTTTCCCGACGCACAGTAATTGCGCGAGTGGATACGTCATTCAAAATTGAATCGTCTAGCGAAGATGGATTAACTCTCTCGGTTTTGGTCTTGTAATGATCTCTGTGTGTGATAATGCTGTGACATCTGTGACTCAACTTGACAATGTTTCACTGTGAGCATGTTAGCATTCGAAGCGGGTATGAATCTTTTCATTCTTAATGAATAAGGGAAATGACTTGGTACGATGCCACACGATTATTTAGCTGTAGACATGGCACGCATCCCTTTGGAAATTATCAATACGTAGGATCAGCCTCCTAACCTTGAAATTGGCATTCGATGCCCAAACCGTGATCTTACATATTTCATAAATCTGTTGTCCTCTGCAAACCAACTAGAGGTGGATTTACACCAAAACTTGCCCTAAATTATACCCTTATTATAACTTGAGATTATTGAAGAATTAAGAACGTACAGAATTGCATAAAGACGAGAGCGTTTCGAAAAGGTATGGAGGCTTGTTGCCGAATACCTATCCACCTGGTCGGAATACCTATAAAAATAGATTAATGCATCACCTCAAAAGACGACACATCTGTCATATAGCCTAATTAGTATCTATTCTTAATTGCGTTTGACACAATCTTTGCTGTTCGAAGAAAAAACGACATTTTTGACACGCTTGTTAGATTCCGGGGAACAGTACCGAGTTATTTTTATTTTTCATCATGAATGTCTCAAAAATATACTGGGTACAGTTTGAAATTTATAGTAAAATTTCACAGTTGACTCCGAACACTCATGCTTCTTCGAACCGCGTAGTGATAACGCCGACTGCTTGAAGTCTTTTACTTTCTAAAATTGACTAGGGTAAAGACACTATATTAAAACAATCCTTGCACTTTTCTACTAATATATTATTATCAGTAGAATATACTAAATATTAGTGGAAAAGCACAAGGATTGATTTAATACGGATTCAAGTATAAAATACTTCCACGAAGTGACGCATGAGGGTGTAAAGTTTATTTAAAGACACTACTTTAAATTAGAACGCTCTAATTCATTTTATACCTGATAGGCCTCAACTCACCATTGCCAAGTTCAAGGGAGAAATGACAGATATGGACAAGTGGCCAAATATATATTGGTACCTCGCAACATAAGCTCCTCTCCCAACTCATACGTCCTTTCCTTTGTCGGGTACACCACGTTTTTCCCCTTGGGCCATTGAAATTTATGCTTCGTGTTAAAGACGGTGGGGTGATTAGTAAATTTGTGACGCAATATTCTGTGGTCTTTCTTTTACCATGAGCAGTGATAATCCTGGTTTAAAACGGCGTTTCTCGATCCAGAACGCGTTTCGTTTACGTCCCATTTCCCTCCGTTCCTTTTCTCATCCCTCACCCGTCCCAACGATCCGCCGCCGCCAACTCCTAGTCGGCGATTCTCCGGAGGAACGATTACAATTTCCATGCAGGATGTGACTTTCCTTTTCACGACTAGGGTGATGACGGTCTCAAAAGAGAAACATGGTTCCATAAAAACGTGAGGGCATTGATTTAGTTGCATCTCTCTTCCCTCACAGGATGCCTTTCATTGTCATTTCTACCCATACCCTTATGTTCTCTCAATTCATTCTGACTCGAATCTTCTTCAATATTTATTTTTATTTACTTATTTTATCTCGAAAGTAGCACGATAGGATTTTTCTATCGGGTTTTATTAACATCAACAAGAGGCGTTTGTACAAAATGTTGTCCAGGGGAGGGAAATATTCCACCCAAACATGCCGACTAAATATAAAATTATTGGCGAGAGATCGGTTAATTTAAGGTAGAGGATACGTATACGAAACATGTGGTTGACATTAGTATTTTCTTACGTTTCGACATTTTGAACCTACAATTAAACCATGTGGAAAATTACGACTGAAAGTTGAATACAGAGGCATGAAAATGCGAAGAAAAAGCGTCGCATTACCAACCAAGCTTCTGCTAAAACTTGCATGTGACAAAAGTGCCAGATGAATCATGTAATTCTGATTTTGCAGAATTAAATGATATGTCGTCTATAGTAATCCATTCCGTTAATGCAGCGCAAAGTAGATTCATAAACCTGAATGTTTGTCTTCCGAATTTTGGATAATTATTGTCAAATAATGCAAAATTTTAGCGGTTAGACCCACGACGACACGAAATAGATAGAATTTAATGGGATTGATCGACTCATGGTCTAATGTCCATAGAATGACACCAGTGGAAAGGCTGTCTTTTTCCTATGACGAGCCAGTATCCTAGATGCAGTGTAAATTGAATATCTGCCCTCTATAATTACTCTAATAGTGACTAAATCTGTGAAAAGTACTTTTGTAAGGCTTGCATTATTACTATATTAGTCACAGTGGAAACTGCGCAATGCTAAAACCGTCGGCTTGTATTTTACCCTCGATATGGGAAGGACTAAGGTATCTGCAGAGGACGACCGTTCATCCCTGTGGAATTCATGTTTATTCGAAGACCAAAATCATGACACGACTTTTGACAGAAGTTTGGTTTAATAGTTAAGGCCTTTGAATCATCTCACTCTTCTGTGAATCTAAGTTACTAAGTTAATCGCTAAGTTACTCGGATTTAATTTCTCCACTCACTCCCATTAATAAAACTTTCTCTTCCATTACCAAACACTCGCTGATAGTTTACAGCAAATACTTCCAATCAGTCCGAATTCAGACTCTGGACTGAAGTGAACCGGCACTAAATTGAATGGGAATATATAATTTCGTACCCGAAAGAATAAAGTGCCTTTTTGAACCAGGTATTATTTAGTGCATTGTATTTCGTACCATGTGTGATCTAGTGAATGAGGTACGAAACTTATTAATATCGTACTTTTATGTAATATAGTACCGGATCACATCCCTGGTTGTGATTAGTCCTCAGTTACCTCCTCGTACCATGATCTTGTAAGTCTCTTGTTTGTCAATTCGCAATGCAGGTATCTCTCAAAGCGTTTACGCATATATCCTAATTAGAGATATGACTGTTTACTCTCCATTCGTATTCGCTCAGTGTATTTGTGTATATTTTAAGTTAATTTTCGTTTCTTTCTATTTTTGTTTTTATACCACCGTTTTCAGTGGTTTTTTGATGAAAATCAAATTAATTCTAGATTAAGGGAGAACATAAACAGTTATTGTAGTGAGAAGAAAATGGATGATGTCACACCCTAACTAGTGCGTTTGCTTTTTGTATACCTACATTTCGTTAGAAATATTCCTTGGTGTGGGAATTTGGAGTTCATATCATCTAGAGGAAAATGGATTTACATCTGCTGTTGTTACTTTGGTGGCTTTCGTGAACGTTTGATTGGGCTGATTGCTGAATGCAGAGTCTCTGTGATTGGGAGTAGTGACGGTTATATTTGTTCTTTCATATATCCTGTGTCCCGTGGGCGTTAAGCTCGTTCATTTTCTAGTTCATCCCCTTCCCGATACAGTCGCAACCTCAATCCGTGCTTTCTCCCTCCCGGCTGGGTAATGAATCCGAGCGGCCCATATATCTCTCCGTTTTGCCCCCAAAAAAAAAAACACTCACACACAGCTATCTCACTGTCTAACTCTGGAGGAGTGCATATTCCTTTAATTAAATGGACGGCGCTGGCTGGAATTTGATTCAAAATGTGGATAACGAATTGGACCGCGTAAATTGCGCGCACAATACACTCGGGTCCTGTGGAAGCTTCAGTGCTTCATCCGCCACCCCTCCTTATTTAATCCTCCCCTTCAACCCGTCGCAGTATTAAAAAAAATCGCTTCAGAATGTTTTTTGCCCTGGCCTCCTTTACGATGCACTTTGCGGCAGTGGAAGTTCACAAGATGAGGTTTTGGATACACTATCTTTTCCTAGAGCGCTTGATAAGCGTTTCAATTTTCCTAGCTTATCCATTCTGTCGCTCTCATTCGTATGTTCCTCATGCCGTTCGTCAAGTTTCCCGCTGTCTTGCTTCTGAACGAGCTGCAAGTGAGGATGAAAATATTCTCCTCTAGGTATTGGTTCGAATCTGGATCGTTAAGATCCAGATAGTGCTTGAGTTGCTGTCAGTTCCGTCGTGGTTTACTGGATTGACTTCTATGTCGTAATAATTTGGGACTTTCGTACAGGTTACGTTCATCATCTCCGCAGACGTTTCGATGGCAGACTTTTCACCCGGACGTCGGTAGAGTTTCAGATAGAGAACTTAACCCAGACGGAAGTGCGCGGAGATTATACTTTGATCATTCGTCGGAAAAAATCAAATCCTGATTTCCATGTGTTTTGCAAAAATTGGAAAGTGCTGTATTTTATGATGTGATGAGATAGTTGATGATTTTAACGCTTAAAAATATGTAACACCGGTGTAAATTAGTATCACAAGGTTAAGAATACAGAATGTTTTTCTCTGTGTTAATATTTCCCACTCTAAGACAGGGATTAGAGTGGACTCTCACCTTTCAGTTTTGTTAATTGTAATTCGTTTTGCAAATACTGTTTGAGTATGAAGTTTTAGGGGTGGATTATTTGTATTGGTTGTTGATATCGCTCGCTCTATTCAGATATTTACTAATTTAAGGACTGCTTCGTAGTCCTCAAAACGGAAGAACCCACTGGTCGAAACTGGTGTAGATATACTATTTGGTATTTCTGGCTGGTTATTAGAGCATCCTTACTCGTTAATTTGCCCTAATTAAGTCGCAAATTGACGCTTGCGAACATTCAATGAATGTGATCGGTGAACTCATTCTACGATTAAGATATCTTTCGTACTAACTATACGATGTGATGTTACCCTGATTATTACCATTTGATTGCCAAAGTATTCGGAAAATCAGTTTCTGTGAACGATGTATTCCACCAAATTCGCATTTCTCGAAATTTACTGCCTTATTTTAACCCAATGAGAAATGTTTTTTGTATTTTCATTAACTTCGTCCAAAGATGTCCCTGAATAGGGCTCTTTAGGTCCTACCACTTTCTTTATTTTTAAGCTTACATAGTGAGACAATGTTGGAATAAAAAAATAATGAGGAGGAAATCGATTACTTAAAATCGGTAGTGTTTTAACAACTTGGCAAACGTCAATAACCCTTTCTTTGCAGAGGATGTAGAAAGCAAAAAGGAATGGATTTGCCATGGGCAGTGTATTTGCACGTATAAATAGTGTTCTCGCTTACATTATCTGCTTTTCAAGATGGGAAAATTGATATGAATCCTTAAAAAAGTATTCCATATCGGTACTTTGATGCGTTTACGTCCTGATCGGTAAACCTGAAAAATGGGTCGTTCTTTATGCATTTCGAGCAGTGTGCGTCAAAGAAACTCAATTCTTTCCATTCCATATTGTTATTCTTTTTCTTTCGCCGTCTTCAACTTCGGTAGCTGGGAGCTCTGGCAAGGGAAGCGAGGTATCCGTGCATTCTTACTCGGTCTCATTTTTATGAAAAGGCTCTTGCCCCGAAACTTTTTCAACGAAAAGATAAACAAGACAGAGAGAGGTGGTTACTTGCTCCGGGAAAATTCTTACGTGATAAATTTTTTTTCATCGAATTCGTAAACCAAGTACAATTCCGGGCTTTTTTTATGCTTTTCTTTTTTCTTGCTTGAAATACCAAGTTAAGGAGCTCTCTTCCCTCAAATATTTATGGCCTCCTTCCGTGCAGTAAATAAGTTTTAAAAAATTTGCACGATGCCGGGACTTCTCCTCAGGGTAAAAATCCAAACACCCTTGGCGTTCCAGGGAATCTAATAATTTCTTCTACTTTTATCCAACTAAGTTTTACCGGCGCTGAATTTGTGCAGTGAAATGCAAATTAAGTTTTGTTGTTTCTTCAACCTGTTCTTTCGAATCCAAAATCCGTCATAAATTATTTAAGTTGCAATCATAAATATCAGCAGGTTAGAAAACTCGTTCTATTATTTTTACTTCATTTGCTTCTCATTATTCATTTCATTGCATGCGCCGTATTTCTTCCTGGTGGTTACAAAAAATATATAAGAAAACGTCTTTCAAATGAAAAATTCGACATAACTTGTGTGTAGTCTGTATTCAGAGTTACATTTTTCATTGTTATTATTTATTCATCTCAAAATTTCAGCACCGCATACCTTATAAGTTGATAAATTTGGTTTACGTTTAAGATAGATATTGATATGGACTTTTTTAAATGAGCATTCTTTCTCATGGATAAGGCAAGGTGAATGCCTTTAAAAATCTTTAAGGAAATACCTATTTTTCCTATGTGATAAAATGTATTTTTTCCACTTCTCAGAAAACGCTCTTCTAGTAGGACAATTAGTACATCACACGAGGGTGATGAGTACTCTCTTTTAGTTTCAGTAGGTAACGCTCTTGTGAATCGTTATTTAAGTGACCATTTTGTTATCTCTTATGGTTTTTAATAGTTCTTACCATGCCATCGTATGAGTGCTCGATTTGAAAAACTCGATGCTACAGATACGTGCTCGGTCAATTATGCTTATTTCTGCTTGAAGCATTTATTTCCAATTTCTACACTCAATAATTGGTGGTCACGTTAGGCGATAACGTGTGCTTGACTTACATTTTATACAGAGGTCTATTTCTTTACCTTTCAACTTATTTTTTTGGGATTACCCTGTGAACCAAATCATTAGGAAAGTCATATCTTCAAGTATATTCATCTACCTCTACCTTCATGCTTACACCAAACAACTAGGCAATTCATGTCTTAAAGCGGCATAATAATAAAATTTGAAAATCGTACACTCTTAAGGCTATTAAAAAGTCAAAGTAAAGACTTATCCCTTTATTGCTTCAGTATATTTGGCTCTACGGTTTATCAGCAAGGGCATGATTTTGCATGTCAAATTTATTTTCTTTTTCCAAATACTCCCTTAGAGTGAAACTTCCGAACAAGTCGCGACTCACGCTTGGAGACTCACATGAATGCGCTTATGTGACACGGTTTATACAATTCAGTGACTGGAAAGGTTCTCGCATGAGGTGTGTACGTGGAATGGGAAGGACTGGGAACAGATTCCGGCGAAGAATGGCTGCATAGAGGATGAGGAAGGAGAGTGGAGCTGTAAAGCCAGGAGCGAAAATACGAGCGGCACACTTGTCTCACATTCATCCGGGGAAGCGCCGAAGAAGAAGACGAACTTTTTCAAATCGAAGCTTTCTTCCCCCAACCCGCTAGTGATGGAGTCAACAAAGAACCTCTTCGCTCTGGCATTTCGCGGAAAAAGGGAGGCACAAAAAAAAGATTTGGAATAATAAACGCCGAGTGCATAAGCCCAAGGAGAGAGAGAAAGACGATAGGAGTACTTTTCCTTCTGCCCGTGACTTGCATTCGGATATCATCGATCGCCTCTTCTTTTTCTTCCCTGCTTCTCTCGATGCTTTTTTTTTATACGCTGAGGAAGAGTGGGAGAGGGAAAGCGAGAATTAAGGGTGCAAAAAAAGAAGTGGAGCCTGGAAAGAATAAACCTCTGGGGCTGTCTCGCAGAAAGTAGATATACCTCGAAAAGGGAAATAAAATGGACCACTCAAGATGTCATTCAGTGGGATTGGAACTTCATTTCTTTTCCAGCTTTCTGCCGCGGCATTGTCCTTCTCTCGTGCACCTATTTCTGTAATAAATCCCTTTGTACGAATTTTCAATCAAACTTGCGCTTCTTACTATGTCATTTTACGCTTTGAATTTTCTCCGTAAATGAAAGGGTGTAGTTTTTAAAACTATTTTGCTGGTCCCGGTGGCTCACCTACCAAACTAGATGTCCGAGTTCCTCCTGGGTTTGTTTTCCTCCGGTCATACAATGGGAGTTTCTGTGCCTCTCGGTCCCTAGGACACCAGGGGTGGTGATTCGGTTCCTTCTTTTGCCTTTTCCTTATCGATATTTGAAACGTAAAACACCCTTGAAGGAAAATATTCATAATAACACCCTTTATCACTCGCCCCATTATTTACAACTGTGGATTTCATGTGCCTGACGAAATCAAATGAATAACGATCCCTTTGTTGCTCTCACGAGCGCCTTTTGAAAAATGGCGATAACGCTTGCACATGCATGATGGAAAACTATGATTGCACCCCTGATGGCGAGTTAACCCTTTGAGTGCGGAATAACGTGATATCACGTCATGGCTGCCTATACGCTGGTGATGATGACGTGATATCACGTCGAGGGTACCGTGAGAGTTACAGCTTTCACTAGTGAACTTTCTCTAGGCCCCCTAGTGAAAGAGATGGAACACTTACGGCACCCATGACGTGAAATCACGTCATCAGCACCAGCGTAAAAAAAACATGACGTGATATCACGTCATGCCGCTCTCAAAGGGTTAAGAGCGGCTTCTCGGGATCATAGGGGTATACGGACCACCATAATCGCACCGAACGCTAAAAGCAGTTTCCTTTTTTATCTTAACTTCATTTTCCTGTTTTCTAATCTCCTCTTTTACCCTCTCCGTTTTCCCTCGGTTGATGCCTCTGCTCTCCTGTCTTGCACTTTTTATATTTTATAGGTATCCTGGCAATGGCTTCAAAGCGTCCATGTTATCAAATCATTAGCCTAGCATAAATTTTAGCAACGCAATTTTTACCGCATTTCAAAAATTGATTTGGAGTTTGAAGAACTCAGTGCCAAATGAAAGAAAATTGAAGGTATTCGTAATGGATTCTGAAGGGATTACCAACATTCAGATTTCATGAATTATCGTCTCTTTGTAAAATATCCGAGCAAGAGCCTTCCAAATTTCATCTATTCTCCAACTTTTCCCTTAAAAAGTTTTTGTAAGTGGCTTCAAATACTTTTATAAATTTCTATTCAGTTTTTGGATAGTTTGTGAAATGCTAAATTCTTTCCTGCATGAATTTCATAGGGTAAATATACTTTTTTCCCGTTTCCAAAAAATCGTTCCAAATACCTGATATATTCTGTATTTATTAAATAGTACCAAATAAAGTATGTTATTTACATTGACAAATAAGTCTCTTGATGTCAATGTTTTTCTAAGAAAAGAATTACATAGAATAAGAAAATTATTTAGAATCGGTTGCATAATGTATGTCTGATAGAAGGCCTTAAAGTCGTTAGTCACCAGTCGTTAGTCGTTACTTTTTCACGCTTTCAGTTGTTTTTTTCAAAATCACCAAATCGTCGGCATTATCTGAATCGAGGGGTAATTTCCTATCATGGCAGGCTATAAAAAAAAACAATTCCTGATGATTAATTTTTTAAATACTCGAAGGTAGAGCTTTTATTATATTTTTTTACTCTGCTCTAATTGCTTGCGGGCGGCGTTGGATCTTCGCCACATTGCATTTGACGTAAGGAATGATAGGTCCGGAGGGGAAAATTGGGAATTTTTTTTAACATCTCCCTGACGGAAACGGACGATTTAAGTGAGCTCTACCTCTACCTCTTCCTTTCTCTCTCACGAGGTGTGTGCCGTGAGGACGGCTCGAGGGCGAATGCATGCGCTTGACAACTCTTCGCAGCTCGGATGAATGCGATTTGAGAAGGAGAGGAATATAGGGGAGAAGGGAGGAGGGGAAGGGAAAGAGTTGTGAGCGGCTCCTGGAGTACGCAAAAGGAGATTTTTGGAGGAGAAAGAGGTCCGTGAGTGGCGTGGACATTTATTTGAAACGCTGTCGGTGGAGTACAGTTCGGATTTAAAGTCTTCAAAGGTCATTGGCAAGAACTTTAGCGGGTGCAATGACCGACAGGCGAGCGATGTGCTCTCGAAGACGTGTTATAGTGACACGAATCCTAAATGTTTTCATCGATGATTGCCTCAAAATAAATAAGTCTTTATCGCGAGAGTCAACTTAAGGCGCATGAACTAATGAATACTTCGGAATATCTGAACAAGCACTCAATGTCATCAGGAGTTTATATTTATCACTTTAAGGTAGTTTGGACGAGATATTTTCCTAGTCATAATGGAGACTATATTCGAATTTTAAGTTTTGATTTCACCGACTGTAGGAAGCATAAAGTAGGTAAATTATATATTATTACTGCTAAAATAATACACTTTTATACGAATGAAATAATAAAGTACTTAGTTTCCTACAAAGGATTTTTTACGTTCTTTTTTTTCGGTTTTCATCGCTGCGAGACATCATCAGGTATTACTATAAAACACATTGCTTGAATTGTCAAAAATGAGAAGGAATGATGAGAATGTGAGAGAAAAATGAGGAAATGTTACTGCCTATACCATTAATGCTATACTTTTATCCGTATAAATTTCTCAGTAATTAAGTAAGAATATCTCCTTAAGTCCTTCACTTGGCTCATTTTTTTCACAGGCATACCACTTTTGAAACTCCTTCACAACGGAAAGTTTTTTTTGTAACTTGAAAAAATTGCAGCGATGAATAAACGATTAATTTTTTATAGTAGAAAAAACAGTCAAACTACACCAAATTATTGACGAAATGTAGATGTTATAAATCCCTCGTTTTGTAAATTATCTCTCTCTGGATTGCATAGTCATCTCATTTCCCGTGCAAAATAGCTGGTATTTTTGGTAAATATCTCAGAAAGTAGTGCAGTAAGAGGCTGCTATTGTGGTATCTTTTGAAGGGTGAGATATTTTTAGTTAAAATGAGAAAAAATTCATTGATTTATAGGTTAAATAATGTTTCGCTCAACTAATTCAATGGCTACTAGGTGAAAACAATTCTTTTCACTGAATACAAATCTGCACCAGTTGCTTTTAAATCCGCATTAAGTAAGAATTCACGATACGGTGGTGCTTTAGGTGTCAGCAGCTTACTTTGATAAACCCTCTGATTAAATGTGCTTACAAAATAGAAAATTTCATGTTCATATAAAATTTTTGGTGTTCAACCATTACTTTCATCTCCATCGATGGTATAATGAACAATAATATGTAGATAAAGTCACGGGAAGAAGACACAAATATTTTACAATCTCAAATATTGCGAGTTTCTTTTGGATAATTCAAAAGTACGCCTATTTTAAATCGTGTTGGCAAAATGCTGCTGCGTTTACTTATTAACCATTCGTAATGATCTAGTTGGGTGTTAAGCATTAATTTTCCATTGGTAAATTACACATAAACTCAGCAAGATCCACCTCCCATTTTGTATGACCATTTGCGTAATACTGATTTTCCAGCCATTTGCATTATATTTACCTATTGGAAATGCTTTTCAGACTATCCATGAAGGCAATTTATTTCATGGGTGGGTAGTTTAAATTCACTCTTTAAAATGACTAGAGGAATAGACTTTTTTATTTGACGGATTTACAGTCTGCACAGACGAGTGTCTAGAATACAATTGCCTGTCTGAAAATAGCACCTGACGGTTTCCTAACGAAGTATGTCTTCAAATGGTTGGGGGATCTACAACGTACCCAATATTTCTGATGTTCCACTCCGGAATTAATTATCCTCAAAATATTTACTTATATGAATTAGGTACTGATAAATGAACCTAGAAAACGTCAACTCACTCCTTCAAACAAATTCCTCCAAAAGAGAATGCGATGATTTTAAATACTCAAATATTAAATGAATATTGGATAACAGATGCATTTTTACATTTTATTTGTTAAACACAGTTAAAAATAAGCAGTAATGACTTTAAATATCTTTTTCAGGCTCCTTGATTAGTTGATTTAAATATTTCTTTCAAGCTCGCCATATTTTACCCTCAATTGTTTAGATTCACTGTTTTTAGTTCTCATGTCTGAGTCATCATGACGCTACAGTCGTTTTAAAACTCGCTTAATGCGCATATGTAAAGGGCATACCAAATATAAATTCTCTAAAAATGAGGTCACTAAAAGTGAGCCTGTAATGTAGGACCGATAATGAATTGAATTGCTAATCGTCTACCTATCACTTGAAGTTTGCTCGGAAGGAAATTTTCGCAGCCAAGTTGAAAAAAGCGTGTGCCGTTTAACACCAACCTTCCTTTGCTTCTGGAGAAGTGATAGTATTTAATGCTTATGTAGCACTTTTCTTCATACTATTTACAATTTTCTGCCCACATCTTTAACCAATGACTGGTCATTAAAAAGGATAATCCTACCCATTTTAGGATATACCTTTTGAGTCACCGACGCTGAAATGGTTTTCAATAAAGTATAGATCATTTTCTTTGGTGAACGCTTTTTTCATTATTGGTTTTTGTCACTTAAGTGGCTGTAACACATTTTACAAATTGAACCCGTCACTTTAGAATCAAGCAACCTAGGGTCTAGAGGGGATCCTTAATAGGATATATTGGCTAGGTAAGGTTGATGAAAGTGGGAAACTCCGGGCAACGAGCAGGAAATGAAAGTTCAATGATTTGAGACGCTGCAGGGGTTCGACTCTTTTATACGAGCTGCTCGGAACTCACTCTGTATTGGACGTTCAATCATGTCGTAATCACAAAATCAGTAGTTTCTTCCGAAATGTGATTCCTGGTAGCGCTTTTTCAAGTTACTAGGGCCTCACTACAATGCCTACGAATCTCGATTAGTCCATGAGATCACTTGGTAAGGTAAGAGAAAAGACCAAATCGACGATACTTAATATCTACCTCTGAGTACCCGGGGAAGTTCTCGACTTACTAGTAGTCTAGGATTTTTATTTATTAATTTTTTGTTATATTTTTAGATTTAGTGGAAATGTTTTGTGATTTCATCAAATTATTATTTTCAAATTGTAATTATAGAACGAAGTTTCAGTCCAAATTTTCTATATCCTGTTCCAATCTGTGTTTTCATCTCATTGTCAGTCCTTTTTCCTTTTGGAATCAAAAATGTAAATAATTACCTTCCAAAGCAAATTGAGGAAACTTGAGCTCTCTTGCCTCTTACAACAAACAAATTTTTTTGGTTGTTTAATTACCTTTCAGATCAGCTTTTAATAGATTTTTTCTGTTGTTATTCGTCTTCTCGATTTATTTCCATAGATTATCTCTCTTAAACCCAGCATAAGTTCTAAAACTGATCATCTCTTTCAAATAGTCATTACTTTTTTCGGAAATTCCTGGGCTTTTAAAATTTCTTTATGCATCACTTTCTCTCTCGTTTCTCTCTTTATTATTTATTCATCGACTTTGACTTTTTAGAATTTACTTCAGTAGGTTTTTGTCATCTAACCTGCCTAGTGCCAACTCTTCGTTTTTCTTCTTTTCTCTCCGCTACAAGAGAAAGAATTATTGAAAAAATCCTCCATTTTTGGTTGTCTTAAGCATCATTTACAGGATGTCTGTTGGTGTTGAAGTTGACTGCCGGAACGGGGGTTATCCTCATCCTTAACCCACTAGTTTCAAGTAACCTCATCTGGTATCTTTTAGCATGAGAAAAGATAAGTTTTTCCTTTGATATGAAGCCTGACGCTGCTTGGCTCTGGTCCTTGCAGACATGCCTGTGTGAGCTGGAGGCTATTTTAATGTAGGTTTGGAGAAAAATGGAGAAGGTTAGCGGGTAGTAAGGGGGAGAACGAGGTGGTTTTCTGTGATATAGAAGGAAAGGAGAATGGTGAGCGAGATGCGGAGAAGGCGGTAAAGAGGATGGAGGACATACCAGAGAAAAATTATGTATTTACTATACATGGAATCGAAAATAGATTTGGCCGCTAACGGATAAAATTTCAAATATTTGTGAGAAACAATGGAATATGCAAAATATGTCTACGCAGAGCTGTCGTAATCTAAACGACAGATCTGCGTGGACATCCCGTTCGACTGTGTCATAGATCTCGAATTCTAACTTAAATATGTGCGTTTTAAAGCTATAATATAGCCCACTCGAGAGGTGGGTTATGTTAAAGGTGGTGACAGAGGGAAGATTGCTTTGCAAGAGTGGCAGAGGAAAAAGAATACTAGGGCCTTTGGCGGACAGGTAGTTTGATTAGTTCATGAGACATTTGATAGCTGGAAAAGTCATAATTAGGTGAGCAGGTGTGTTAATTTTCAGAGAACCCTTACTCGATGACTTTTTGAAGGACTTAAAGTTCGTACTTTATGATTGTTTTATGTATGATTATATTTAAGGTGATATAAGCAAAAAATTTAACTTTATGTCCAGAAATTGAAGTCATCCAAATGAAGGCCTTTCTCGTCCAAGCAATGTTGCAGATGGAATCTTGTGAAATCTTTTGGTATCTGCAACGATTTTTTTTAGAGCAACAGTTTCGCCGTGGTATAAGCCTGACGAAGCCGGCAGAATAGCACGGTGAAACCGTTGCTCTAAAAAAAAATCATCGTAGATACCAAAAGATTTCACAAGATTTAATCATGAGCTGCGCAAATTTACGAAAAAAAATGTTGCAGATGCTTGAAAAAGTTGTCCATAGACCTTTCAAGCATCGTATTCCGGATTGCTTGAATATCTTTGATGATGTCATATTGAAGGACCTACAAAATTTGTGGTTTTTCAACGAGGGCTTTAGCTTTCAGGTAACTTTATAAAAAATAGCAACACTGTGAAAGTTCAGGGGATAAAGGGGGATGACCCTCACTCCCGCGCATTTAAATTAGGTATCGGAAGTGTTCCTTTGAAGTAAGGTACGACCCCTGATCTTATTGAAAACAAAAGTTAGTGGGGTCACTTTGACGTCTTCTCGATTTGGGCTGAGTGAACTCGCTGAGCATTGTGGCGCAATACTGTGAGCTTAGTTTCACAGTGCGTTCGCTGTCCGTAAAGAAGTTGGTCCCAGTTTTGCCAAATCGGGATATTCCGCAAGTCATTGACTCGCTCATGATGTCGGGATCATTGGTGGAATTCTTTTTTTGTCAACATATATTGTGCGAATGGTCATGTAAATCTTGCGGGCGAAATTCGACGAACTGACCCGTTTGACCTCAGTAGAGCACGAGTAAATCAGATCGACGAGGGCTTGCCTCCATATCCCGTCTGATACTTTAGATGTTTTCTGAGATTCTGACAGTTTAATCAACTCCCTGAGCTGCACCCAATCTCCATGATAAAGCTTCCCCGAAGCTACGGGCCTACTGTAAATTCGCGTGTATGGAGATGGAGTGGTATTACATCGGCCAATGTATAATTGAGCAGGAAATTTGTGATTCGTACTCACCACCTACTTACCCGGTTGAATAAATGTCTCAAATTAAACAATAAGACTCGTTCAATCGTTCAGGGCTTAGTGGCTACTAAAATACATTATTACAGCAAGTCATTGGAAACTATTGTACATAAACTATTCCTCTCTACCCCAATATCGTACCTATCCACCCGAGAAAAGTCACACCTCCCTGCCGTAGCCGGGATATAGTCATGAGCAGAGACGTTTAGACATATCCAGTAAACCATTATTTCTGCGAGACCCCTCATCTCACCCCGTACAAAAAACCCTCAATCTAACGAAGTGTTTTTGTTGCTCGTGAATAAACATTTAATTATATTTGACTCCATATGAGCGAGATATAGCATGGTATCACATTTTTTTTATTTTAGCATAACCTATATTCAATCGAGTGAGTGCACGCATTTTCATTCAGTGCTCCGCAGCGAAAGGGCTTATTCTGTTTTCATGTCACTGATACGGCCCCTTTTACAAGCATCCTTAAGGGGAGTCGTGATGGGTTGCCACCTATACTTATTGGAATGTGAAAAGAATTCACCACGCTTTGTCTCACTCCTGTTGAGAAAAGCGTTGAGTGAAAAGTGCTCGAGTATTTAGCTATTTTATAGGATTGGATCACGAATATCGAGTTATCATCATGGCTATAAATGGGCTCGGATGAATATGGATTTGCTACTCACGTCTCTGCGTGAAGGGCATTATTTGTTGACCAATATACGATCACCTTCAAATATTTATTTTCTTATATCCGTTTTAAGCCAAATGAAAGTGATGTCACCTCCCAATCAACGCTTGCGTTTTCAAGGGCAGTTCTCACCTCGCTCCCGAACACCAAAGTCATTGGTTCATTATACTCAAGTCTATCATGAATCATTGCATAATTTCAAGGTAATTGAAATCCCATCTCTTGCCTCCTACTCTCCTTCACGACGTCTGAAACCCCAAACCTTCTGGTCCACTTTCTCCTCTTTTGCCAAATATTTTCTCCTCCGTTGCTCTCTTTAACAGTGCGTTGCTTTTCATTGAACCCTTGGACCACTCCCAATCTTCCTCCTTTAAATATACCCCAAGTAATTCCTTTCCTCGTTCGCTGCATTAAAATTATTTTTCTCTACTTCTTTGATACTTCTTCAAACCCGCATCTCAATACCCTCCATCCGCAATCATCCTCTTATTCTCATAGACCAAGTTATGGGGCCATACTCTCAGTAGAAGCTTTTTTTTCAGTTTTTGTCTATCTTTTAATTGTAGTATTCCTCATGAATTTCACCTTTTCTCACGAACATTCTTCCTCTCCGTGTGTTTTTCCTGCTTAAAACCGTTTCCTTAATAAAGCTACCCACTTGTGGATACGTAATTTACTCCAACAGCTCTAAATCATTTCCACTCACGTTAGTTTTAGCCTCTCTTCCCTTGGTCTAGATTTTCTCATTACTTCTAATTTCATGCGGTAAATTATAATCCCATGCCTACCTCTCAATGTTCTTATAATGCGTTTTGCTCTTGCACCATTAAATACTTCATATCCTAAGTCCACCAAATTAAATCTAATGAGAGTGGAACCTTTAGGAAACGATGGTGAAGCACTATTGAGATTTTGAGTCTTCCACTAACAACGCGAGAGGATGAGCGTCATGTGTGGATTTGTAGCGTGGAAATATGACAGAAATGATGATCACCGGCGTGACTGGATATTGTCACTATCTAGCGTTTCCATAGCACACCTGATCAGTAACAATCAGTGAAACTACATTCGATAAAGATAATTTCCTTTTCATAATGTTGAACGACTCAACATTTAATTATGGTGTTTATTATCGTATGCTTCTCGCCGTAGTGTACTTAATGAATTATTCAAACACGATCATTCATTGGATTTCAATGAATATTCCTTGCTTCATTCGAATAACCTTGGCCATATATCTGTTGGAAGTTTGTTATTATGGGATTAAACTCAAGGTAAGCAAACTAGTTTCAAAATACAAAACAAAGTAATGTCCAAAACATACATTGCCTACGTTAAGTGTGATGCTAAAATTTCTGTTGGCGGATTATTATTCGAGAAGCAGTGTGACCATGTGCCCTGGAGTACATGCTTTTCATCAGAGTTTCCACAACAACGGATTAATATTTAAATTCCCTATCTCCATATTGCCAAGCAGTTTCGCTGTTTTGAGTTGAGCTTGTGTAAACTCCGCCTCGCATATCCTGTGTTCACAATCTCCTTTGAAGAGCTTTACCCTCGCGATTATAATGAGCGGCAAACGGGGCCTTTCTCTCCACGTCTACTCTATTCTCCCGGATCGCCGACCATCGATGGAAAATGTAAATCGCTGAGATTGATTTATCGTAAAAAAAGTGAAGGAGGAGATGAAGTGTGGGTGGGAGGAGAAGAGACGAGGGGCGATAGATAGAGAATGGAAGAGGAGAGGTAACTCTGGTTGGGCAGAATGGAGGAAGAAGGATGGCAAAAAATAAAACAATAAGGGGAAACGGGTAGTGAGTTCACGATTTGGGTTACCTAACCACTGGTTTATGGTTTTCCTTAAGTTCAACTCGAACTTAAGTTACTCGAATGACATTTGGGTTATGACTTAAAGGTCGTGCGAGCGAGATAGTTTCCTAATCATAAAAGAGACCATATTCGAATTTTACGTTTTAATTTCACCAGCAGTGAGATACACGAATTATATATTGCATTATTAATGTTGCAATAATATAGTTTTACATGGCAGAAATTATAATTAATCAAATGGAAATATCTGAATAAGTCTTCAACTTGACTCATTTTTTACATGTAGTACGTTTGAAACTCCATCAAACCGGAAAGTTTATTGTGATTCCGAAGAATTTTCTGCGGTGACAATAAAATTGATTTAAAAGAATAGTTGATAAAACACATAAACTACACAAGGTTGATTTTTTTACGAGATTTGAGGGTAGGGAATGCCCCATAAAGGTCCCTCTGGAGTGCATGCACATACCATACCATCTCATGCTAAAGGGCTGGTATGTTCTGACAAATATCTTGGAAAGTAATGTAGTAAGGGGTTGGATTTTTTATGTCAATGGAAAGGTGATATATTTTTATTTTAAATGAGACCAAATTTATTTGATTTCTAGGTCAAATGATATTTCGCTCAAACTACCTTAAGTTTGACGCAGAAGTGACGGTTGGTACCACACTTTCACCATCACCTTCAAATTTAACACTTGTGTACTCGAATAAAAACGTTATATGAAGATTTATCATGACTTCTGGAAAGAAGTACCTCATCAGATTTCATTAAGTTAAATTTTTGACAAAATGAATATCCCCGCTCGTGTTCATGCGTGAATGCATGTCTCATCAAAAATTCAACCTGTGAACTCATAAACCTTGAGGTCAGGCTCAGAAAGCATCAACATATATCCAATAAATAGCTCATTTCCTAATATGGAGAATGCGTTCGCGCTGGTGTTCACGCATGCCCCACGTGGGTACATGCGTAGTGAAGATCTGCCTTTAATTATGGGAAAAAAGACATAAAAGAAAAAATACATCAGATTAACAAACTATGTAAAGACTATGTAAATATGTAAACTATGTAAACATATGAGAGAAAAAAAGAAAACAGCTTTTCAAAAATTGACTGTCCGCGGAAAGAAAGGGGTGTCAAAATACTCAGAATTGCGAGTTAACATTCACTAGCAACGTAAATTTAGACTGCTTCGTCTTTTTTTTGTCTCTCTTGTTCGGAGATACTTTGCTGGCTAGTAAAGGCAATGGGGTTTGCATTAGGAAGCTTTTATTTTTCCTTAGTCTTGTATATAACCCACAGTGCCACTCTTGCATCTGAAGTCTGCTTATCAGTTGGTAGTAATGCTATTGATAAACATGCGTTGTAGGAGTACGTACTAGTAGCTACATAATACCCTACGGGCCACCTCAAGGTGTGTGGCATAGGGTCACACTAATAAGACTCGTAATTCCAAAATATTCGGGTGTTTACAAAAATTCTAGGTGGAATGTAACTTGTTCATTTATATACAAGTTAAAATTTCAGGCTCAGATTTGTTGCAAAGCGGTAAATGAAATAAAATTTTGTTTTCGTCTTTCCACATTGGTTTAATAATTTTGACTGTGTCGAGGTAATGACAGTTGATATAGACCTTGATAACGACATCATTTTCGTAAATATGATAGGAATTATTAAACCAGTGTGGAAATTCCAAAGCTATATTTCGCTCATTTATATTCAAGCGGATCGTCTGATACTAAGAAAGTACGTTTGAAGGAGATTGAGGTGATATTTCCCCGGATACGTACTATTAAGCGTTACATGCTAGTTTCAAAGGGAATCTATAATAGAGCAGCTTCGGGGCTGATTCTATACTTTCCTTAAGATTTGAGAGCCTTCAAAAGAAGTACGGAAGGGATATGGACCGGAAACTTTCATGGCATGCTTAAAAATGGAATGTCTTAAGAATTATGACTGGTGTCAAAGGCAAAAAGCCGTTTACCCGTGAAATAACTAATTAGGAAGCTGCAGTATAGCAGTACTTGGGTAGATGACTTTAGATAGTGATGAAATTCATTATTTTCTATCCATGTTACCTTTTTCAAGGTATTTCATATCTACTTCAAAGCCGGGGTGGCACACAAGAAATCTCACAGTGCTTGTGGATCCTCAGATATCGGTGATTATCTTAAGCTACGGAGTTGGCACAGAAAAAAATCCACAATGAAGAAGAAAAACACTTCTGTTAAATGAAAGTCTGCGATACATCAACCATTCACGATCTAATACAAAATATTTTCGAACCGGAAAAAATTAATTTTATGTCATCATAGTGATATTCTGGACCAATTCCATGTTTAACAGCTATGACTCTTAATGCTTACCGAAAAATATGTAATATCGCGGATATGTCGCAAAACTGTGACTACTCATTATTTCCTGGAAAATTTAATGATCCTACCTCACTGCATTGAATGGTGACTTTATGAAGATAGCTTTGACCATTACTTCGTTGAGCAATCGAATCGCTTCCGCACTTAAAATAGCGATTCATAGCCGAGTCATCGCTCATTTAAAATTTGAAAGGACTTTGGAGGACGTCAGTAGGTTGACTGGAAGTGGAATGAATCAACACAAGACACATGAATCAATATCACTTTATCAATAGAGCTTTGTATATCCGGTCATTTCGCCATTATATTTGAGAGAGACAATGCTCACTGCGTCATGGTTTGGGATGTTTACTTCGTGAAACGTTGATTGAGGCTGTCCCTACAATGCCCAAACAATTGCTTGCTTCCAACAATTCTGAGAAAAATATTTAATTTCATAGATCCAAACGTATGTAGATACCTTAGACGAATCCATAAGGAATCCACTTAGGCAAATAATAGAAGGAGGGTACATTTTTTCCGTAGAAGTTTCGGTGGAACTGTATCCTTAAGTGGACACCGAATTGAATTAAGTATGTACAGCTGGAAATGGGAGGGAGTGGAATGATATTTAAACCGGTTTGGTTTACTTTGATATGTAAGTTTGTGGAACATTTTTTTTCGGCCTGAGAGGAAACAAACTCATCTCTGGTGAAATTATAACAGTTCAATGATTACCACGGAGCTTTGTAAATCGCCGAAACGTGGCGGTCAGCGGAGACGAGACTGGAAAAGTTTTAGCGGCATTTTCGAATAAGACATCTGGAAAAATGAACAGTCGCCGAGCACAGCATCAGCCTCGGCAATTCCATCCATTTCGGCGGAGTCAGTATACTTTCCCCTCTCCATAGGATGTACACAGAACGTCAGGTGTATTTAAATAAAACTCTGTGAGATCCGAACGGATGAAAAATAATCTTAGTTCAGATTATTATCTCAGCCATTCTGAAAACACAAATATTGGGAAAAGTACCCTTCAAACGACAAAACTACCAAAGATCGGAAGACGCCAAGAACTACTCAGTCTGCGCCGTCCAATCACGAGGTACCTGACTAGGATGAAAGGCAAACAGAACTCCAGTGACAAATTCAGAGGATAATAAGCAGTCATTAGAGCCACCAAAGCTGCTATATATTTTCCATTAGTTTGTTTACAGAATTCTATTAATCTATTCTCCATTCATTTTCTTTTCTGTAGTTAATTTTTTGTTTACTAGTTTGGTTCTTACTAAGATTTTTGTCCATTTATCCATTTACATATTATTAGCCTGACGGAGGTTTTTACGAGTTTTACGCCGTTCACAAGTCAAAAATCCGGCCTAAACTACTTCCGTCAGCATCCTCATGTTTTACTTAATCGCTCTACCCTGAGGAGGCATATGCCTGCGGGGACCATTACTGCTGCTGCTTCGTTTTGATGTTGATGTAGTTAAGCTTGCTATTCCTTCTCTCATTATAACAACTGTGGAAAATGAATTCATTTGACTTGACTCACTTAACTGACTTGTCCCGTAGACTTTGCCCGAATGGAGTACCGAAGCGTCGGTCATAATGGAATGCCTTGTTTCGGTCGAATGCCTGACAGGAATGTCTGCAACAAACCTATGGCCAAACCTAAACCCAAGAATCCAAACTTGCAGAACATGAAGTTAGTACAATGGTTCTCTTACTTGCAGCGAGAAAGGCGGACGTTAAAGAGACTCAAACTGAGTTGGAAATGGAAACCACTATGGCCATAATGAATAAGCTGAGTTTGAGTGAGAGTGAAAGAGAGAGGAACGATTTGATACTAGGAGAAGGAGAACAGAGAGAGTTAGGAAGAGAGTGTTGACGAAGCAAGTGGTGGGAGATGTGTTGAAGTACGAATTCGAGGCAATAGAATCAGCGTTCAAATGTATGAGAGAGCGAACTGATTCTGAGCATATATTGAATCTGAAGAAAGGTTAGGCAGCAGTAGGAGGACATGTAGGAATATTGGATGGGATGAAGTAAATATATGATGAGGGTGAGAATTCATTATGGATGAGATTAATGGAAAATTGCCATTGGGGGAGGAGTATTTATGATACATAAGCTGATATATTCCATTGATATATACCCATTCCGGTGCCTTTCATTTTATGAACTATAGGTACTGAGTTTGAATTGTATAAAAGATGAGACTATGGGATAAATGATCAATTCACTGTTAATATATTCACGTTTTTATATTATTTTTATTGTACTTTATGGTATACACTGATGAGAAAATAATAGCGGCTGCCATTAGAAATGTATCAATGAAAATTAAAATTAATGGAATTTATAGATCTAATAACTGTATGAGTAACCAACTATGCTGCTGCTGATATTCTTTTGAGAGCTTTTAAATCGTCGAATCGTCGTATCTAGGTTCTTAACTTCACTTAGAAAAATTCAAGGCTTCATTTGTTTGACAAAATATCCTCCTTGAAAGTCGTAAAGAAAATCCCTTTAGCGAGATGCGACATTATTAGGTTGAAAATGCCAGCTAGGGAAGGGAGAAGAAGTATCTGAGCTGTAATATCAAGGAATGAGTGGGTAAAAGCTGGGGTAATGGTGAAAAAAGGGTGTAAATAGTGACTCAGTCTCTACTTGGAGGAATAATTTTACTCTCGTTATGAAAAAGTGTTATGGCTGAGTAATCTTTCATATATTAACAAGTAACACTAAAATTTTTAATTAATTTAAATATGGAAAAATACGCGGTGACCTCTCAGCGGTGTCTCTCGGCTAGTGTTGAGAACCAAGTTAAATTTGGAGAAATAACTATGAACCCGTTTAGTTATTTATTTATTTAAAAAAAATTGTTCACATACAGCAGCAGCGCCAATTTATAGTGAAACATATAACAAAAAAACATGGAAGAGGACAAAAACACGATGACAGTATAAAAATAAGCAATGAGAGCCCATCATGGAAAAGGGAAATATTTAATTTGTTGACAGGTGGGATATCGCTTGGGTGGTGAAATTGTTACATGATAAATAAAAAGGATCGACAGTGTGAGGGAGTGAATTTAGAAGGGATGGGAGGCGAAATAAAGGTGAGCGCTAGGTGAGAGATATCCTAGGAATAGGCAGATGGAGTAGAGTATGGGTGCGGGTGGATCGAGTTGGTATCCTGAAGTTGAAGAGAGAAAGCAATTCAGGGCAATCAATGGTATAGTTAAGGGTATTGTGGAGGAGTTTTGAATCCATTTTAAGTCTGTGGTTTTCTAGGTTAAAAATGGAAAAAGAGGACAGCACAGCGTTTGAGGACATATTACGGAAATGTGGGACTCTGTGCTTGACAATTTAGGCAAAGAAGTGAGAGATGCAATCAAGGGATTTCGGATAAGTTGGGTCTGACAAGAATAAAAAGAGCTAGTAGTGAGTGCGAGGAGGATGTCGAAGTTGTTAAACGTGGTATTTGGAAGAATCATTATAAGAGCAAAACTGCGGGGGGACATGTTGTCATTGATCAAACTGTGATGCTTTTTTCCTAGAGGAGAAGTATTGTAGTTGGAATAGTTGGCGAGAATTTTAAGTATCCTATTGTTTCACTTTTTCATATAGGGTGAAAAAAAGTGTCACAATGGTGGAGAGAGGTTGGAAAGAACGGGAAACGAGGTGAAAGAGGGAGAGAGGTGGCGGTGGGAAAAACCTAGATGTGGGGAATGGGAAGGAGGGAGGTTTTGTATGGAGAGAGAGAGAGGATCTTCACCCTCTTAACATCCCACCCACCGACCTCTCGGCTGCGGTGGAATATTCCGGATCGCCAATAGGCTCGGGGCCAAAATTAGATTGGGGAGGGCGAAAGCGAACTGGGGAATGGGTTGTGGAGGGACTCATGGGGTGGAAGGAGGAGGAAGAGAGAAGGGCGACGAGGAATGGAGGTGGAAGAGAAGGAAGGTGGAGGATGTGCCTCTGAGGAAAGGGAGGGGGGAACACAGGGTGGAGAAGTCAGCGGGTTGTGCTTGGCAGGGCGGGGTTGGAGCTCCCGTTGATTAGGAGGCGGTGGGTCCCGGGCACAGGGAAACAGGGTGGATTGCGTGGAGGAGGGGAAGGAATGGGGATGCTGAGGAGGGATACGGGAATTTAAGCGTAAAAAGCGGTGTCGGAGAGCGTGGGGAAGAGCGAAATAGAAGGAGAGTGAAGAGAGAGAGAGAAGGGGCTTGTGGGCCGGGAGTGGTGTTGGAGAAGGAGGGTGATGCACCCCTTTTGAAAAAATACTCCGAAGTTGGTCGTCTTCGAAGGGGAAAGAATGAATTAAAAGGTGGAGCCAATTTGGGGTAAAAGATTTTTCAATCGCGTCGAGGTGCCTCAATGTTACGCATCACGGAATTTTCCAAAATGTTCTCGCGTCTGTATCGGCACTCCATGTCTCCCTGAAGAGTCTCGAAACAGATCTTGTATGTATTATGTAATGCCTGAAGATCTTGCTCATTTGATGGAGGTGGAAGGAATTGGAAAGTCTCAGTGTTGGCACTATTTTTTTTTTGGAAAATAACAAAAATTTTCAGCCATGGTATGACATGTTCCGTGAACGCTTAATATTTTGTAATTTTTATTTATGCTATGAATGTGATATTGAGAAGTAATTGGCTGACACCAAGTTTTGGGCTTTGTACATCTCTATTAGGCCTGCATACTCATTGCTCCGATGTGATGATAGGTTATTATCTTTCTTACCGAGATCCTTAACCATATTTTAATGTTAAAATTATGACAAACTGTCCATTCGCGTGTCAAGAAGGATTTTTTTTAATTTTTCAAATGAAAGCACAAATAACATCAGGCAAATCGATTCTCTTAGTTTAGAAATATTGGACAGAATATCTACAATATTTTTCTCCGTCATTGTATTTGTTCCATTGCTGCGTGGTGTAAATTCTTTGGAAGCTCTTTCTTTAAATGGTATATCTCTTGAACTAGCATAAATAAGGAATTTTCACTTGAAGAGTAGAGAGAAATGAATTGCGCTGAAGGAAAAATTACAACAGTGATTACGAGAAACACTTAAAAAGTAAAGAGCTCCGTCTGAGTTTCGATGGAGGGACTGGTTAAATAGGGAGAGGCGGTGAACGCGCATGCATCGATATGGTCGGGAGGAGAAAGGGACTTGGGTGAAGGCCATTAGAGGGAGGAGGCTATGGAAAGGAAGTGGGTGAGACGATGTGAATTAGTTGTCCTGGTGACGGGGTTGAGGGGCTAAGGGTCAAGGATCGGGACGCCCAAGCAAGGGCGTGGTTATTTTGGAAGATGAATGGAGATTGATACCCGATACGGATATTAGGGAAGGATGCCATTGAAAGTTAGGCAGGCGATGGAAACTTGACGACGATACCAAAGGTTAACTCCCAAGCGTAGCCAGGTATATTTCGACCTGTCTGGCTGGGTCATCAACTGGTATCTTAACTACAATCTATTGGTTCGCAGTCATAATTACTTAAAATACCTTATACTTTTCAACTATCTTTTAATAACACGACGCGTTTGTTCTATTTACGGCATTGTCAGGTAAAGAATGTTTCTTTTTTCCATTTACTGTTGTTGTAGTTACGGGCGGAGGAGAAAACACAAAAGGTTCGGGAAGGCTGAGAATGCAGGACTCAGTAGAAAGGAGGGCTCGTGAGATGGGGAATTATTTTTAAAGGTAATTTTGTCAGAAAGGAGTAGGGAGGGGTTCAAGAATAATAGTTCAATGCATAGGTATGTGGAGCGTCAGATAATTTCGATTTCATATTGTGTATCCATTCTTAGGCCTTACAGAAGGACGTGTAAACTTTTGGAGGCAAAATCGCATGATTGTTCCCATTTAGGGGTTTATTAACTGGTGAAGTGGAATCCTAATCTTTGTTACTTTTTCTTCTAGGGTGAATCTGTCCTCAGACAGATTTCAATTAAACTGCTCCATCCATGCTCGTCTAACCTGTGCTGCCTCCCTCAGCTCTTCGTAACTCCTCCCATTCATAAAATCTGTCAACATATTATTTAAGTATTTCTTAGTCTTCTTCTCATTCTCTTTCCCTCGACCTTTCGTTCTAATGGATGAAGAGTTCACGGGTTTCCAACCGGGTGGTGGTGGTTTATAGCACCGACGTTTCAACGGTGTAGTCTGCCATCGTCCTCAGGGTGATGGCAGACTATGCCGTCGAAACGTCGGTGCTACAGTCCACCACCACCCGGTTGGAAACCCGAGAACTCTTCATCCTAAGCATTCGCCGGGAAAGCCTTAAATCTTACATTTCCTTCTAATATTCTTTTCGGCAGGCAATCTTTCTTTAGGACGTGTTCGTGGACGTGAATCCAGTTCGCCTTCCTCTTTCTCACTGATCTTAAAATATTTATTTTCTTATTCATCCAACACTTCTTCATTGCTTACTTCATCACTCCATTTTAATCTTTCCATTCTTCTCCACAGTCACATTGCAAAACTAGATATTTCTCCTCTTACTTCCTGACTGTCAATGTCTCGGCTCCATAAAGCATAACACTCCAAGTAAAGTATTTAGAAAATCTTTTCCTTAGGTTTATATTGATTGATTTGGCTAAAAGTAGTTGGTTGACTATACTGAAGGCTGCCTTTCCCTGTAATATTCTACTTGTAGTAATTTTTCCTGTGACATTCTACTTCTTAATGTTACTTTATGCGTGTTCTTTGATGCGTGAGACAATGTTTCACCCAGTTTGACCTACGTTTTCCCTATCGTAGGTACTGCACTCAGCTTCTTTACTTGGACTTGGAGAGTCTATCATACAGCGTCCTGTAAGACATACAGTCTGTCCCACATGATATATAGCGTCTTGCAAGAAGCGTGATCGATCCCCAGTTATTCTCATTTATATTTACTATAAAGACTCCTCAACAACACTATAAAATATCTTGTTGACGGTGCGGTCATATACCGAGAAATTACCATGAACGTGGGCCAAGAGGTTCTCTCATTGAATTCCTTCCAACCAGATCTTTTTTTACCCCTTCATTCTGATTCTCCATTCTAATTCCTTTTCCGTATTCTCTCCATTATTTAATGGCTTTTGTCCTAAAATGCCATACCACAAGCCTCTGCGGTGCTTAAGGTGTAGTGATCACATAAAATAAAGGGGATGGGGATAGGGTATGACTTTCATGGAATGGACTAGATTTGACTAAAGATCAGTGACTTCAAAATTAATTTAGAGACTGCGAGCATAATGATTGGAATTTAAGAATTTAATCCAGTCATCTCCTCAATGGCCTTAATTTAATGTCTGGGCCGAATGAACGAATCCGAGATTTGAATAATGAAGTCGAATCTGTCGAATAAATGAGAGAGATGGCATTAAAAAATTGAAATCCAGTGCATTATTTTCCAGAAGAAAAAGTTCCTCTATCATTAACCATAAAGGAGTCAACGATAAATTTTTATGTCTCCATTGTTTGCTGCGTTACGTCTGCAGCGAGAGGGCCTTTGTTTTGGTAAGAAGCTTGAAAGCTTTCTCTGAAAACCTTTTCATATTTAACTCGAGTGCCTTCAATGTTCCATAACCTCTTAACATTACGTCTTTGAATTCTGGAAAATGACAGTATTTCTCATGAACATAATGATTTTTCCTTTTGAGGGCCCCCAGTCCATCTCCAATCGTCGTGCATTTTTCCAGTTTTTCGTCGGGAAAATTTATGTTTTAATAGCATTGGAGTACAGCCTCTTTCTCTCCGTATCAATGCAAAGGGATTCATAAAAACTGAAATAAAAACAAAGTGCAGAGCGCGCTTCGTTACGGTAATAAAAGCGAAATCCCTGCTGAAAAAACTACGAAAAACTTTTAATTCTATCATTGCTTGACTCTGCTCCCTTACTGTTAAGACTATCTATACCTTCAGCTCTTCGTTAAAACTTAAATTTCGCTGTTCGTAGCAGAATTCAGGAGCCTTGTTTTCGGAGCAATAATAAAAAAGTATTTCCTAAGTTTGTGCAGTAAATGTACTGTGAAATCCTTCGACACCCTCTTCCATTGTTAACGAACTGACTTCGTGTATATTTGATTCGTGATATTCTCGAAGGATGTTCTTGACTTTTGCCAAAGGTTCCTTATGAGTGGCACGTTTCTGTACTGTCAATGTAAGGAGGTTATTAGGCCCAAAGCTCTTTCCTTCCGTGCAGTCATTTCAGGGAAAACAATTTGTTTTCATAAAAACTGACAGAATATAACGTGTTTGGTAACGATATTGTTTGGCGGGATTCAAAACTTTGTGTACATAATTCCAGCTAATTATGCACTTAAACGGTATATTTTTATTGTAATATAATATCAATCTACGAAATAAACATGTTTTCATATTCGAGGTTTACAATCACATTCGATTAACCATGTAAGTGTTGAATTTTTCGATAGGTAGGATATTTGAGATCCGTCGAGTAAAAGATGTACACCCACTACAGAAATTTTGAAGTTATGCTCCTTTCATGAATCTTCATTCAGAACTTGCGAGTACGTCGGTGGTTGCGCAGTGTCTTTTATCTGGTGACCACTTATCCCGACTTATATGATAACATATTCAGATATCCAGAAGGAAATGATCTTCTATCTGTAGTGATCTCCTCCGGCAAGCGGAAGAATTATGCTAGGATATTTGAGAAAATGTGTAAATTATTTCACTAATCTATAACATACCCTCTACTAATCTAGGAAACAGTTCTATTTTATTCGCTGGGATTGCTCTTTCCTAATTTATCTTACGAAAGAATGAAGCAAATGTCTTACGAAAGGAAGTCTTGGGTACTGAAGCACGTGCATGGGTTCTAATTCACTGTCCATATTCAAAATAACAAAGTTGGTGATTACAGTAACTTTTCGTTCCTAATCAATTAATACCAAGTCAAGTCCTAATTGGATTGCATAATGGCGATTCTGTTTGGCTTAGGCAAAGAATTTGAATTTCAGAAATGGCCAACACTATTTCCTTTAGAATCCATAGTGCAAAGATGCTTACTTTTCTCTATTTATTTAAGTGGCACTACACGTTTCAAAGCTTTGCTGCATCGACAGGTACATTGAGGTATACGGAGAGAGCGCTAGCTATGCTGGCCAATGCTTGAAGCATAAGCTATTCCACCATCTCCGTTGGCCCTCATTTTCCTAAAGCGCTTGAAGACTATCACACTAATTTTGAAATTTTCATAATGCCTTCCGTTGATAACTTACTAGAAATCAGCATGCACTTACCTCTTTAATATGCATCTTTCTTGTATATACTAGAGTTACTTGCCTTAAATTTCAAACAGATAGTTGATATTCTTGCTTTATATGCGCTAATTTATCCATTCCATTGCGCTGTCCATAGGGAATTAATAAAATAGGTGGGTAAAACAATATAGTTTTTATTTTGACTTTAAGGCTTCAGTTTGATGACGTGATTCCCTCTCCACCTATCTCAATGTCAGGTAAAATGTTTTGGGTAACAATGAGCAACCATTAGTACACAATTATTGCTAGTGGATAGTTGTACATGACGATGTGGCAAGGCTGTGAAACTCGTCTTGCCATTTTGATTAATATAAAAAATAATAAGCATCTTTGCAGTATGGGTTCTAATAATAAGATTATTTTATCATGTGTCGCCTGGTGTAGTGAAACTTCACCATTTCATTTGATAATATTTGCCGAAGTCTGGTAACTTCTCCCGGTAAATTTATTTTCCATTGTGATGTCATCACAATATTTTCTTTGTACAAATCTATAATTTGATATTGGGGGATTTTGTATTTACGACCTTGTTTATAGGGAGGTTGAGTGTCAAATATGGTGGAAATTTTGACTGCCATACGCTAGATATACGTGCCGATTTCGCTGAAAACAGAGTACTTTAGATTGAAGAATACGAGCTTACTCGTATAGTAAAATTTGAACTTAAAATACTGGTTATCATTCACTCACGCATTTAAATATATCAAACACCTTGGCACTGATGCATGGATACGGAATATGATAAGATAAACTTCCGTAATATATTGTACGCTTCAAGTCAAAGCTACATGTGGACTAGATTACTTAACTACTAATCTAACTAACCTGTGTTTACTCGTATTAAATATGATGGTAACCAGCGCCAGCACTGATAACTCCAGCGTGGTTAAAAAGTTAACTATGGTTAGCGCCAACCTGCGTTTACACGGCGAACTTTTACTTGGGTTATAGTTTACCTGGTTAGAAAGCTAGTAATTTAAACAGGGCAAAAGGCGGATTTTCAAGACTATACGCCGATCACAGTTTCAACACTGTCGTCTTGGAAGAGACACCATAGCTTCGTAATCGCGGTGAACAAAACATTATCGGGTGGAAATGCAAGTCATTCCCTTATTTTTAACGTTGGTAGTTTAATAATCTGCTGATCCTTGCACAGATTTTGGCCTCATTGGAAATCTCAAGTCAACTAGGACCGAGCAAAACGTCCTGAATCCCGTGTTTAATGTGAAATCCATGCATAAGAACGAAATAATTTCACAGCGACAGAAACCTCCCATCACTTTCATTTTCATTCACCTCTGGACTCGGGAGCGTGCCTTCGTGACATAACCAAAGCCGTCGCCTCCATTCCGATCGAGAGCCACGCGTGCATAATGGTGGGTTTGTGAGAGATGTGTCTGGTGCGGGATGGGTGCGACTCCCTTCTTCGCTGAAGGCCTTGAGCAAGCGAGCTGAGCGCCGACCGCGCTTCGTGACCGACGGGTCACGAACGAAACGGTGACTGAAGCGACACACGTGCGGGAACGTGTAGCTATTTTATCACCGTCGGTGAACGCGGTCGCCCGCAGGCCCTTTCCCCTCCTATGGTAGCATTAGCGTTTTGGCGCTAATTTACCGACTCAATATTGGCTTCTATATGTCATCAAAAGTAATGTTGAGCTCCTACTTCATCCAGTGCAGTACTTTTTTCATGTTTGCTTAACAGAAATACTGACGTTAGAAATTTGGGCATTTTTATATTGGTCATCATAAAATGAGTAGAATGCCTAAACTTGACGACATCAAGCGTCTTTTCGTACAAGAACTTAGCATTAGTATCCTTACTGGAAAAAATACTTTGCACTTTTCAACATTTATTTAATTTGTACGACGCGTTTCACAGCTTCACTATGTAAAACACCAATGAATATTACACAAATAAAAATTGTTTGTATAATATTCATTTATAATAGTAGTGATGGTATGTGAAGTGGAGAAAAAATAACTTTAGGGACAGAAGGCAGGGGAACATCGCTTAATGGCTTGTGACATGGGAAAGGCTATTATTCAACAAAGAAATTTAGTCGGAAACGACTAGGGAGGGGTACGGAAAAAGTAACTCATTACAAAGGTTGCTTGATTGTCTAAAAATTTCCATGTTTTCCGGAGCATCAATCTTCAATCCTTAAGCGAGAACGTGTATAATTTTTGGGTTAAAATCTATTACATGGTTATTTTCAAGCAGACGCTTGGGAAATTGAGAGGTGGAATCCATATTTATAAAATTTCTGGTGTGTTCCCTGATGCTTGTCATGAAATTTCGTCCAGTCAGACCCTATGTAAGATATATTACAGCCATTGCATTTGATTGTGTGAATATCAGGCTTGAATTATATATTCTGTCCGTCTGGAAAGAATTTTGCTATTTCGGGGTTAAAATGCTACTTTTCTATCCGAATCGATCAATAAATTTGATTGTTTACGTATTGGATTTCGATAACTCGACCAGAAATAATGGAAACACAATTGGGAGAGAGTAACTCAATGGCACGGTTTGGACGCTCGATTGTGATGAAGATCTCGATTTTTACACCAGAATCGATGGGTGCGAAAGTTACACAATAATTTTCCTGGGAAGTAGGATCTCGAGTGATGGCAGATGGACGTGCAGAAATGAGCACCACAAAGGGAGAACTTCGTGCCACACATCCTACAGAGGGACCTCGTGATAGTTTCCATTATTGGTTTCTTTTTGTTTTGCAAATATATTTGAAAACCTCATTCTTGGCTCTAACCATATTTCCTAATAGCTCATAACATATAATTCTACATCCACCGCATGACGCCTTGCGCCCACAATGAAAAAGCATCCCAGGGAGGAATTCGTGAACCCTGGAATAGTGAGTAAGGAATTAACCCTATGCTACCATCCCGCCTGTGGTAGGTATTATATAATTTTATATTTATTTGATTCTGTTTTCTGATGACGTCGGATAATATTATTTTCACGAACTCAATCTGACTTCTCTAGTGGTGAATCCACACAAACCGACTCCTTCTCTCAACGAACATTATCATGCGCCTCCTGGCATGTCTCCGGTGACGCCAGGTATTTGCTTTGTAGTAGACCTTTCACTTTTCTCAAGCCACGGTGGGCGCTCAACAAAATGTTCATTAATTGCCTCATTAAGTTCAATGCTCTTTCTTGTCTCAGAGGAAATAGCACCTTATGTGGCTTGGCTTTTCCAACCAAAATTTGTTTGTCATTTGGACGTTAACCTCGAAAAAATCATGTTCTGTGATTTAGTGTTTCTTTGAATATTTGATGCTAAGTTCTAGTACATAATTCAATTAATTCATCTCGTATACTGAATCGATTATACATCTTGACCGCTGATGTTCAAATTGAGAATTGGTCGATTAACATCGCCTTTATTACAATATTTTTAAGTATTTTGCCGCTTATGGGCAAGATTGTAGGTGCCCCTTGGTTGGCGAAATTTGGATTGATATCTAGCACACTAGGGTATTAAGGTAGTCCGAGCGAAATAGTTACCTAGTCATAATAGAGACCATATTTGAATTATACGTTTTAATGTCACCAGCTGTAGGACACTTGAATTAAATATTGCATTACTCATGGCGCAATAATATTTTATATGACAGAAATGGTAAGTAATTAAATAAAAAATATCAGCATGTTTTATATGACAGAAATGGTAAGTAATTAAATAAGAAAATATCAGCATAAGTCTTCAATTTGATTAATTTTTTTCTCGCGGTGCGTTTGAAACTCCTTCATAACGGAAGGTTTTTTGTGATACCCAAGAACTTATTGCGGTGACAATATGATTAATTGTCAAAAATAGATGAGAAAACATATAAACTACACTCTGTTAGCTTTATAAGGCATCAAAGTTTTATAAATTCCTCATTTTGTAAATAATGTCTCTCTGGAGTGTATACACGTACCATTTCCCATGTAAAAGGGCTGGTATTTTTTTAGAAATAACTCCAAAAGTAATGCGGCAAGGGGTTGAATTTTTGCGTCATTAGAAGGATGAGATATTTTTCTTTAAAATGAGACCAAATTCATTGATTTCTAGGTAAAATGATATTTCGCTCAAACTACCTTAAACACTTACAAGATAGCGTGTGAATCTAATTACCACTTAAAATTTTACGGTTTAAAGATTCTTCATTCACGACGTCATACTTGTACATGTAAACATACTTAATAAACTAACTTGGAGTTGCTTAATGAGTTATTTTATATTGCTGGGAAATTTAGTTATAGGAGATATGAGTTCTCATCATCAGTAATTAGCATTCATTGCACTCTTGTACGAGAGATCTACGAGAAAGAATGGTCACTTGTGACGATAAAAAAGCGAGGTAAAAGCCAAATGAACCGCACATTATTACATGCTTGATCCCGAAGTTGATGCAATCTTTTGAGGCGGTCCCATTTTACTTATATTTAACTAAAGAGAAATTTATATTGCCATTTATCACAAGCGTAATTATATCAGCAGGTTTTGGTTGTTTGAATATGATACTCATTGCAAGAATTCACTCTTAAATGTGTTCGGTAACGACTTTCATGACCTCTGCAAGGGTGACTGTCGTTTGGAATTTGATCGCTAAAATTAAAATGAGGCTTCTCACGGAATCATCTTGTCAAAGGGAACATCTCTTTAACATCACCATGACTTTGTAACAAGCTATTGGTGGCACAGCCCCAATTTACACTTTAAAATTGCGAAAGAATCTATGAATGTCATGGTGCGTCGAAAACTGATCGATTACTTTTGTTCCAGTTTTTTTCATTGATGTTACTTGATTATACGTCACAGAATGCGTCATGATGATAAATTTTTGTTTTTCTTTGAATTTACATGAAAATATTTTTTCAACGACTCCAGGTAAATTTTGGGTTGTTATTTGAAAGCCATAACTGAATATTATGGTTAAACTATATTACATTAGAAACGACCATAAAAAATTGTGAATGATAGATTTCATTGAGGAAAATTACATTGAATTTTTGATCACTTAACGTATGTGCTAATTCTATGCCGAATATCAACTTATTAAATGCACAATACGAAGAAAAGGTTAATTCTTTAAGGAAAATTCCCACTGCGTACTGTTTGACACTGTTATAGTTTTTTGTAGAATAACCAAGGGTCGTTTCGCCATATATGAAGCTAAAACTCATTCTCATCTGCTCTGCGCCAGGTCTACATTAACACTCTTACACCTCCCTTTTCGGGGCATTAAATCCTGAATCACGTTTGAAAATCCAACTTTGGATGATCCATGTTTTTTCTATAATATTCTATTAAGGGGCCATTGTGATTTTAGATAATCGAATTATTTTTCCCGATAAATTTTATTTTCCTGGAAAATAACTGGTAACAAAACCTTTTGATGAGAGCGTACATGTAATTCAAAGGACGCAGGGAACTTTTTAGCCTTCCGTTTAAAGGAGAAACGTCCTTTGTGATACTCTTCGCGTGATCACAGCGAAAATTCGTATTTTTTTTCAACCGAGTTTCACATTGATTGAACTGCCTTCAACATATTCTTGGTCGATTTCTCTCAGTGCGGCATTTTGTCGGAATATTTAACGATGTTTGTATTAAAACTTGTTGTTATTTTCATAGAAAAAGGAAAAAGACAAAATATGTGCTGACTGAAATGATTTTTCGTAATATCCATCTTTTATGTATTTTTAGCTGCACAATTTGTTGAAGTTCATTCGTAATTTTCCTTTGTTCTGCTCCTAGGATCGTACTTGAAATTTAGGCAAATGTGGGATTGTATCCTGCGTAGCCGACGGAGATGTGACTTGAATTTTTATCCTTTCACCGTAATAGTTTTAGTGGGCTAGTATGTTCATTTTTATGTCATTTTGAAATAATTTGGTAGAATATTCTATTTATAAGACGGAAAAAGTATTTACACGTACTCTAGGGATCTTTGGCGCAATTTTTCCTCGTTGGTATTTCAATAACCTCTACACTTAATAGTCTGCCTAAACATTAAGTATTTTTTTGAGAAAACATTTTGGATTGACTTTCATGTAGGACTTTGGAAATACTCTTTCTTGATAATATATCCTAAGCAGTTGGTCTTGATGAAAAAGTCTCTCTGAATTTAAAAATTTGGCTCGCGTCTCTGTTTTCGCCATCACACCTAAGAATGCTTCGTCCTAGATTAGAAAGTATAGCGATAGCATGCTTATGTAAAATTGTAGCTAAATGTATGAGAAAACGGTGAATCGATGGAAATGAACAATTTTGCAATATTTTGAACAACTTTTCACTAAATTGGTCTTTTACCCTGGAAAAGATTTGTAATTCAACGGCCCATCAATTAACTCTCGTATTCTGACATTGGGAAAACATTATATATCCTATATATAGCTGTAATGAGGCTAAAGTGATAATGCGTAGTGTTTTACTGGCTACCGGCAGTGGAGTTTTGTTCTATTTTCTCGCTAAACTTTTAAAGGTGAAACTGTAATCATTAATTTCGGATAACTTGAATATAATGTCGAGTAGAAAATGCGTCAGCAAAACAAATCGGATAAAACATTATTTTCTGTTTAGTCATTGTAATCATCAACAATACTAAGAGCTCATTAGTTCTACAGATCTAGCTGTAATGTAGTGGAAGATCATTGCAATGATAACAACAGAATTCAACTTTTATTCGCATTGCACCACACGTTTCAATACTTCGATTCTCACGTTTCTTTCAGTCATCATCTGGTACAAGACCCTTCTAGAAGACTTTTTGTTCTTGATAATGACTATGAGACAAATCGTGAACTGCATTTTAAATTAATACTAGAGCTCCTGGACTTAGTCCTCTTCATCCTTCCTTTAGTTCTCGAACGCTCGTGGGACGTCCTTTCGACATCGCCTAAAAGAAAGTTAGTTTTCCCAGTGAAAAAACATTCTGATCTGACTTGAAGCAGTTTATGCGCATCTTTGTTAAATACCAATGATTTCTCTGTATTCAAGATATGAAAGACAAGCAAAGTAACTGAAATCTCTAGAGCATGTCAAATTGAGTATTTTCTTGATCGCCAGCTGCTGTATTCGTCCTATCGTCGAAATAAAATTGATTGACTCCAATCATTATTAATTGGCTTCTTGACCTCTAGAAAAGTAAGGGGAACAATAGCCTGTTCTTAATAGTCTGACTGTCGACCTCTACACAATATGATTTCAACCCCTTCCATACTTTCCCCCTGAATAGTACTTCACCTCACCACTGGGAGGGACAATAATGCATTGCAACGCATCTACAGTTAGCTTAAACACTTTGAGACTTTGTGCTCTCAACTTAAGACACATTATTTAATAGCGGAATTTAGGAAAAGTCACGAGAGAAAACGGCTTGGACAATGAAACTTGAAAAATAGCAGCTATTTTTCCGAGCGGAGGCGTGGAAATGACGCCTTCGGGCGCTCTATTGTTAAAGCCTGGAAAAATGCGACCCTGTTGTTTTTATTTTGTTCCCATAGGCTAACGACTTCACATCTATTTATCCAGGTCTCTATAAGGTGCCGAGTAAACTGTGACCCTCCTGGAGCAGTAAAAACACTGCGGAAGTCTGGGGGCCTTACGGAAGAAGAGTAACCCGTCCTCTTACCAAGAATAAACGATCACGTTGGATCGTTATGCTTGGATCACGTTTGCTTATTTCGGGTCGCGTTCTTTATTTCAGCATTCAGAATTTACGGTGATATTATAGGCGTCGAAGTGTAATACCCGATGGCTCTGTGTACTTAGGTGCATGGATACTTACGGTGCATATTGATAAAAGTTCAGCTCCCTCCAGCATTAACATCCAACGGTCGTTTTTTTGGGTAAGGGGAAAGGTTACCCTATTTGCGGATGGCCTTTGGGCCATTAAATACTATTTATTCGTATTAGAAGGGATACATGGCTAGAAAAAATAACAGAGTTGAATGTGTGTGCACAATAGGAGGGTTAAGGGTTATGATTTTTTTAGGAAAGGGCGGCATTGACATTTGACGTAATAACACAACAAGGGCATTGTCGCCATCAATGAAATTAATGGTCCCTATTACATGTTGCTGATTTAAAATAAGAATATTCATCATGTTCGTTTGAATCAGAGGAGTTGATGAAAGACGATCATGGGTAAAGTTTTGAGAATGATTCATGACCGTTGAGTGTTAATGATTTGTAAGAGTGCTTGTAGTGTTCATAGTTCTGATTTTTGCATTCCCTAAACATACACTAGGCAGAGCAGAATGAGGAGAATACGTTCAATGGGACGCTGAGACTGATGCTGTGCGAAGAAGTAAGTATCAGGAACAACGGAATTTGGCTCTATGAACTTGCAAAACTTGTTAAAACTCACCTGCAAAGAGGAGAAAGCAAAAATAGGACTGATGGACATCGGACCCATAGTCTTCTCCTTCCTTCCAACTGTTATTGCTATTTTGAGACGGTGTTTGATGAAAATCACCTTTCTTTGGTTGGTCAGAGATATTTTCTCGTTTCTTTGCCAGCTTCATGAATCTTAATTTTTTGGCATAGCTATCGATCTAAACAGGAAAACTTATATAGCTTTCGTTGATTTGGAAAAGACTTTTGACCATGTTGACTGGAGACTACTGTTCCAAGCAATGTGCAAAATAGGGTTGGATTGGGGAGACAAAAGGTTGATTTTTAAACCTCTACAAAAACCAAAGTACGGAAATAGAAATCAGTGGCACCAAGAAAGAAGCAAATATAAGAAGAGGTGTTAGACAAGGTTGCCCAATATCGCCTTACTTGTTTAACTTATAAATAGAAGAAGCAATATCTGAAATGAAAACAAAGACAAGAGGAATTAAAATAATGGCAAACAAATTCATTGCATTCCATTTGCAGACGACATTGCTCTAGTAGGTGATTCAGAGAAGGAATTAAGTCGAATGCTCAAAATTTTAAATAATATTTTATTAAAACTGAAACTTAAAATAAACACCAAGAAAACAAAAAGCATGGTGGCAGAAAGAAAGAGAAGAGAAAAGATAACGAATATATGTATAGACGGAGTGAGACTGGAGGAAGTGACAGAGTTCTGCTACTTGGGTAGCATATGTTGTAATTATTCACATAGCTTCGAATCCATGTACCTAGAACCAGTCGACTCTGCTGAAATAACCAAATTAGTAAGATCTTTTCCTGCTAGCAAAGCCCCTGGTTACGACAACGTTAACAGTGAACTTTTGAAACTTGTTATTAACGAATTAGCTCCTATTCTCGCACATATATTTAATCTAAGTTTTACCAGTGGTGTTTTTCCTGACGAGCTGAAAAAGGCGGTGGTCATGCCCTTATATAAAAAAGGTGATCGATCAAGTATAATAAATTATCGTCCAATTTCACTGCTATCGATATTTTCAAAAATTATAGAGAAGCTAGTCAAGACGAGATTAATTAAATTTCTCGATAAAAACTGCTTCTTCAGCAAAAATCAGTTTGGTTTTTTAAGTGGAAAAGGAACTGAAGATGCTCTAGAAAATTATTTTACCCATGTTTACAAGGCTATAAACTCAAATCGACGCACTGGCAGCCTATTCATTGACATTAGCAAGGCTTTTGATTCCATTGATCACATGGTTCTGACCTTTAAGCTTCAGAGGGCTGGTATTCGAGGAATACCACTAAAATGGTTTACCAGTTACCTGTCATCGAGAATGCAGTGTGTAAAAATTGGTGATGTTTATAGTAATTACAATATGATAACTTCTGGAGTTCCACAAGGCTCTGTCTTGGGTCCAATCCTATTTCTAGTTTATATAAACGATCTATGTAATTTCAATTTTAGAGGTCATGTGACAGCATTTGCTGATGATGTCGCCTTAAATTATGGAGGTTTAAACTGGGGTGATGTAAAATATGATATGCAGTCAGATTTGATCAATTTGCGACGTTGGTTTGCTTCCAACAAATTGAAAATGAGTGTAACTAAAACGAAGTATATGTGTTATAATTTATGTAACAGGTACAAGTTTGATTGGGTTTTATATTATCATGAAGAAAACTGTCCGATAAATTCATGCAATAGCTGTTTGCCCATTGAACGGGTTTCCAGTTTGAAGTACCTGGGAGTAACCATTGACGAATCCTTAAAGTGGCAACAACATATTGATAATCTAACAAATATTATGCGAAATACATTGACAAATTTTTATTTCATCAGAAATAAATGTCCTTTAAATTTCCTTAGGATAATTTATAACGCGTTAGTACATTCCAGACTAAGTTATGGCATTTTTTGTTGGGGTGGCGCTTATTTAAACTCCTTGAAACCTGCCGTGTTTTTACAAAAAAGAATTATTCGTGTTATTTTGAAAAAGAACAGATTTGAAAAATCCTTCCCACTTTTTCTTCATTTACGTTTGCTTCCATTGAGGCATCTATATATTTATAAGGTTCTACGGTGTTTCTATACCAGAAGTGGTAACTCTGATGTATTTCAGTGTCTACCTTCTCACATTGCCCTGCGTAAAAAAAATATTCCATTACCAAAACCTAACTTGACGTTGTTTAAAAGATGTTTTTTGTATGTAGGGCTAAAGGTATACAATATGTTACCCCTGTCATGTACTAATTCTAAGTCTGTGAAAAAGTTTTTGGAAAATGTACATTCTTGGCTTCTCACCAAGGAGAGTGTAGAGCATTTATTGCTGTAAATCATTGATGTAATGAGTTATAAGTAAACTATTAGTAAGTAGCTTTTAAGGTACGAACTTACACTGTTAAGCAATTGTCACGGTATCACTGCACGAGCTATATGTATCTTTTAGGAAAAGCATAATGTAATATTATTTGATGGTAGCCTTAAACAGGTTCTCCTTCAAGGCTACCTAAAATTACTCTATTTTGCTATTGAAATGTAATTTGTTGTATGGAGTAATAAACTTTATTATTATTATTATTATTATTATTAGACAATCATAACAACTGCTCCTCTGAGGTCAAAAGAAGAATAACGTTAGCCAAGAAAGCCTTTAAATTAAAGAAAAGTCTCCTAGTAAATAACAGCATTAGTATTGAGACTAGGTAGAAACTCTTGAAAAGCTTTGTGTGGACTGTGCTAACATATGGATGTGAAACATGGACACCAAGGAAGAGTGAAATGACCAAACTTGAAGCTGCAGAAATGTGGTTTTGGAGGAGGATTACAAAAACTAGGTGGACCGACAGGAAAACTAATGAGCAAGTACTAAATGAAGTCCATACAGAAAGAGAAATATTGGAAACACTTAAAACAAGAAAAGCAGAGCTCATCGGACGCTTACTCAGGCACGACAACTTCATACAAAATATTATGGAAGGAAAAATTCTAGGCAAAAGACAGAGAGGACGACCGAGAAATTCATACCTAAAAGTATTAGCGATGGAAATGGGATGCACCTCGTACAATGAAATGAAGAGGAAGGCTGAAAAAAGAGATTGTTGAAAGTCGTGGCTGCAACAACAAGGATAACCTTTAGAAGAGAAGAATCCATCTAAATTTAGGCAAACAAACTAGTTGCACTTTTTTGTGTTATAATAAGTAACAGCAGTACATTTCTGCGTCGTAATTTTTTTCTAAATTGTTGAAAATTAGCGGTGGTCAACTAAATTGCTTTCATTATAGCAGTTAATTTTTCAGCAGTTATTTTCCATGTTCATGTCCGAGTTTTGGCTGACAGCCAAGCGTCTATTTATTTGTTATTGTTCTCATCTAACACTTACGCTTTTGAAGGTAAGAATTACTATTTTGGTTTATTTATTTTTAAGTTGGTAGTTGGTTTTGCACGCTTTTTGAATAAATTCTCGTCCATATTCAGCTCTCTGTTTGAGAAAGCTGTGTGTGCCGTATTTTTATGGCGTGTAACATTTATGAATAAAAATATCTATAGTTTTTGTTTTTAGGGACAGTTCTATGCCTTAGCTATTAATTTTATATCAATTTTTTTAGGAATTTAGTCATTCCCGTTTACCTTTCTGAAAATTGCTCCTCCATCATTTTTTAACATACTCATTGACTTTATCCTTATGCTTTTTCAAAGTTTTCTGTTCCTCTTTTACCTTTAATTTCTTTTCAAACAACTTACTCTTAACAAGTCCGTGCTCTTTAAGTTCAATATACTTGGTAGTTTTTTTATCCAGCAGCACCACATTTATATTGCTTCCAATATTTTCCTTTCGCGACTCCAACCATCTGCCTTTTATCTTTCACTAGAGAATTAGAATCCTTAGCAATGCTTTGATGAAAGTTTTCCATGCTAAGGTAATTTGAGCGAAATATTACACTAGTCATAATGGAGAACATAATTGAATTTTAGGTTATAATTTCACCTGATGTAGGAAGTATAAATTAAATATTGTAATGTTAATGGTACTATGAAATATTTTCGAGTGACTGAAATTCTCAGTAATAAAACAAAAGTACCTGTTTAAGTCTTTAACTTGGCTCATTCTTCTCTCGCGGTACGTTTTATAGTAACTATGATAACTTACTTGGGTAATTTTATGATTATGAGCATGAAAGCTTCCGCTGAATTACTGAGATGGCAGTGGGGACTTTTCAGTATCTGTTCGGCGTATTTTCATTGTAGTAGACTACAGTTTCGATAATGAAAACTAGTGAAAACTAGGTTTTTTGCTCTAAGGACTTCTCTCGTTTCTGCTCCAGTCAAAACAAATGGCTAACCGCTCAATATTGAGAGTTTTTTCGAAATTAGCATTTAAATAAGGCTACAAGCTATTTGCCCCGTGTTTCACCTTTTGTCATATCAATGAACATATAATTTGGATATATAACTGCAAAAGGAATTGTGTGAAACAGTATAAATTAGTCAACGCTATCTCCCAGAAGACTACTTCTGGTGTAAAAATTATGTAGATTCGAGTTTGGACACTGATTAAAAATGAACCACAGTATCTACATGAATGCAAGATACATCAAACTATAGCTTATTTCATTATACGTTTAACTATTGTTGCCAAAATATATTAAAATACACTTTTTTGCTGATACCGAATACAGATTTTTTAAATCGCGATGAGAACAAAATAAGTGACGGATTTTTGGCGTTTTCTTACGGAACGCACTCTTTGATATTTAATAATGAAGATTCCTAAAGCTTAATCGGAATGAAATCCTTGATACTGTGCCGAAAAACATATTTGAATGGATTTCCATACTTTTTGTTATTTTTGATGTACAATAATAGTTGTCAAAAATTGTTTGAAACAACTTTTTCTTGAAATTAGACCTATTCTTTCCCAGCGAATTCCATGAAGAAGTTCTTCTCCGGTTACGCACCGGATCAATGTGTCAACATTCCCAACGTTTCGGCATGCGTCTTGCCAACCTTCATCAGGGCTGTAAAACTGAACAAAAATCGGTCAATTTTGGTGCAATTTTACAGCCCTGATGATGGTAGGCAAGACGCTTGCCGAAACGCTAGAAATATGGATACATTGACTTGGTGTGAGCCCGAGATGAATTTATTCATAACTTTTTCTTGGTTATGAATTGTACTGGAAGCAAGACTTTGGTCTTGTTTTGAAACTCTTTACAGCAGTATTTATAAACAATTACCATCGATGTCTCAGTTTATGAAATCAATTTTTAATGAATTATTAAATGGACGAGTATTTTAACTTGCTGAAGTAGGCAGTGGGCCGTCCGTCTTTGCGATAGGGGTGGTGAAAGTTTTTTCGTTGTCGCCGCTAGGGGGGTTGTAGGTGGAGCCCGCTACTCATCTGCTTCTTCAGTGCAGTACCTTTGAGGGCGTAAACAATCTCTGCACACGCTTTTTACATGAGTTTTATTTTGAGTAACAACTGTGCTCTTTTGAATACCTAACCATATTTAGTTACTCCGTGATATGAAAATTAAGAAAATGAAATTGCCTTTATTCTTCACTGGCACGTCCTCAAGTGAAATATGTAATAATCACATCTATTATGCTTGAAGATATATGTATTAGAAGCTAATACAATTTGAAGATTTGAAGTATAAAAGGGAACAGAAAGAGACGGTTACGTTTGTGGCCGAAAGGGAAAGTTTCTTTTATCGAAAACGAAAAAATAATACACCCGTGATGGCGTAGTTTGATGGGATAAGAGAATAACACGTGGCGGAAGAGGGAGTAATAAAAGTGGGCTGGGACGGAAAATGATAATATGTATTAATAAAGGCCAATTAAGATAAGGACGCGTTTGGAATGAATTGCTGGAGATTGGGTGCTGTCGGATGAGAGAGAGGCTGTGGGAGGCTGTGACGGAGGGAGGCTCATAAGGGAGAGATGGCGGGTGGCGGGGATGACGAGCGAGGAGCGGCTAGGGCCAGTGTGACGCGGTGAGCGTGATTAAAAAGGTGAAAGGGAGTGACACTCATGGCGCCACGCGGTGAATTAAAGCGCAAGCTGTGGTAAGAGTGGGGGGCGGTAGTGCTTTGGGGCGCCTTCAAACCCCTGTTCTCCCCGACAGCCTCAATTTGCATTTTTTTTTCGGCTAGAGCGGCACCATTTTGGTCCATGTAATCGATAACGATGTTTCTCCAGCCATTATTGCGATATTGGTGTTCCGATTCTATAATAATGCGCAAAATACATTTTTTAAATTGTATTTCTTATCATTTGATTTTGAAGTGTTCGCTAATCTTTACTTAGGTGCATAAATTTAACGTAATTTCCGATATTTACCAGGGAAAATAAGGAATGTTTTTGCCTTATCTATGCTCGCAATTTATGTTTCCTTTTAGTTGCATGTAGGTGTATAGTCACTTCCTGGCCTCTATTTTTAAAATAAATTGTTCGGAGTTCCATAACATTGGCATTAGGCAAATCAGTGTAACTATTCGTTTATAGCCCTGGCAAGAATAGGACTTTTATTCTCTTCTTTGAGTTAATTTTGCCCAAAGACCTATAAATTTGGATAATTTACATTCTGTTTCTTGTGGCTTCACTTGTGGCTTTGTTTGTACAGCTAGTCGCGATTTTTTATTAAACAGCACCTCTAAAAATAGCTTATGATAAGCAAAATTTCCAAATATTAATTTTGTTTGTGTGGAGAACACAATCTTAAACTCCAAGCAACGGCACATATTTTTCTTAAGTTGATGAAAGAACTGAATCTCTCTCCATAATATTAATTTTGAATAGCCGATGTCTAGGCCAATATTAAATTGAGTATCCTATCTGCTGATTTAAGGAATTATTGACAGTATCTACCTGGGGCCAACATGCAACGGCCAATCCCGACCTCTTTATTTTTGGGAAAATGGATCACTGTGTATTATTCGCTTCTCTTTGAATATCCTCTCCTTTGTTCTCATCTTCCTTTTCACCGTTTGCGTTGTGCTTACGCGTCGAGGAGAACGCGTAACTTCGTCACTTTTCCCGCGCAATTAAGATAGACGAGGGGTTATAATAACGCCAGATTTTTAGCGTTGATTTTTTTAGTCGGTGGCATTTCACGCCGTTTTCTCATCTTCTTTTTGTCATTTTGTTCTCATTTTGTCACGGGCTTGTCATCTCACATTTGAGCCTGTTGAAGGGAGATTTTTTTATCACACGTTTCTCTGAATTTTGCCATCGCGAGTTTGGAAAGAAGACCTGTTAATAATTTTGAAAGCGGGAAATATATACACATAACAAGAGGAGTGAGAGCATCGAGCCATTGTCCATATGTACCATTGTTGCTTTATATTATATATTCCAGGAACACGGTGGCGGAGTTTAATCGTTGCATCCAAATCAAGCAAAAATATGCATTTTCTCCTCTACTTCAGTTTCATAAAATTATTTATATTTCAGCCCTCTCTGTGTTATAACCCGTGGACCCCGTTGTTTTGTCTTCTTTTTTTGCGTAAATACGATGCAATGGCAGCCCTTTTCCGGGCGCTGATGTACGCTCAGCTCCGTTTTGTTTTCATTTCGCTCCTCTAGTCGTTAGCATGCATCCGCGATATCCGTTTTTAAATCGTGTGATGTTTTCGCAGCATGCACGAGTTGGATTTCGCAGTGGAGATTAGGGGTTGGGCGAGCCGAATTTACATAACGATGGCACTATCTTTTTTCCTCTTGCAACAAGGTTGAATTCCGTGTCGCGGTGTGTCGGTGTTTGCATCTCATTGTTTTGTGTCGGGGTTTGTGTTTGCAAGCTCGAGTATTGCGAAGATTAAGGCTTCTAGAAATGTACAGTAGTTTACATTAGTTTGATTGGCAAACAGGCAAAGGTATTGGGTGCCAACGTTGCAGCATACAATCTCACCTCCGATATTTATTAACAGGAATAAAAATTGGTAGGAATGATTTAAAATTTTCATTTTTCCTTAGCACTGTGCGTAGTTACTGTAGACTTGCCGCAAAGTGCTCACGAATTTGAATAAAAAGATTGACCTGCGTATTGATCACTTTTTATTTTCACTGCAGTTAAAAAATTGATATTGATCTGACACCCTTTCTATAACAACATAATTATATCCGAGCCACCACAGAAAATGTAGCAGGCTAGTTAGGACGTCATCCATGAAAAGGGAGGAATTGGGAAAAGAAATTGTAAAAAGTCTAGTGTGAATTGTTAAGAAATGACTAAGAGCTTTAGCTTTTGTATTGTAGTCGGTGGTTGTGAAGAAAGTATTTTAGTCTCTATAGTCTCGGCATAGCAACTCTCTTACTACGTTACTTCACTCAGTTCGTGATATAATGGTGTTAAAATTATATCATTCATTTCATCCTGAAACTCCTCTGATCTGAATTTTTCAAATAATCTCAAACTAATGTGTATCCCCAGAGAATCTTCTGCGTACAACTTCTATCATGTGCATCACCCTCTCTGTTTGCTCGGAGAAATCTTTAGCGAAGTATGCAGCATTATTTGTATCTTGTTTATTTTGTCAATTTTATCTATCTATGTAGGGACTCAAATTATTGTGTCCCACTCAAGATGTGGCCCAGCTTGAGTGGGTAAAATCTATTTAAGGTGCCCTTTCCATGCCCTCTGCGGGGTACAACGAAGGCGTGGTCTTAGGTTTCTTTCGCCACCTGATCTGTAGCTTTTGGGAGACGGATGATGCTGGGCTAATGGATATTTGTATCTTTTAAATTGTAATCTTCTCATTGCTGGCCAACGTCGGTTAAAGACAATATTGATATTCGATGATTTGAAATGAGATAACTGGGGAGGGTTATATTGCGTTAAATGACATCGTTGCCATTTTTTTCAATTGGCCTATTAGCCTCGATATATTACGTTGTATCGGGCATGACTACGTGGAATTTGCTTAGCATTATAAATGATAAGTATGACTTAGTTTTTCCACATAGATTTATTACAACAAGACGACCAAGATTTTGACGAAGCTCGTCATCATGGAGCTGCGTAGAAAACTATGCTTGATATGTGCAAAAGCCTCGATATATTGAATTTGCAACTATTTACATTTGATGTTCATTCGTGGGTTTTGCAAGGGAGATGTGGTTATGTACTTCGGTTATTGCTTGTTAGTCTTATTCCTAAGCCTTGTTTCTTCAGCGGAAATTACCGTGTGCGAGCTAAAATTTAGTTTTTATTCTACCTGCCGCCTCTGCCCATTTTAATGTTATCACAAAACTGCGTAATGCTCTCATGAGTTGAAATACAGCAGTATATACTAACAATTTATATATATTGAACTTTCCTTTCATTCATCAACTCTGGTTGTTGTATTGACTTACTGCCCCAAGGATCTGAGTTTGAATCCCAGAAGGGCTGACATTTTTTCTTGGAAATTCCGTTCCCTATGTACTTGAATTATATTCAGACAGCACTGTTCTTCCTCCATAGCCAAAAACTTTGTTTGTTAGAGAAGGTCGACTTTCCTCTCTTGATCATACATGTTCCCACATACATTCGTGTCGGAGAATTATTAGTGGAGATCCCGTCCCCTCTGAATGTCGTGAGTAACGAGAGATGGATAGATACATAAAAATGTAAATAATATTGTACCATTATGATATAAAGTAACAAAGACACTACTTTGCATGACATTATAGAATAATATATACTTTCTCTCAGACAAATAAATGATATTAGGCACATATAGACTGGGGTTGATGAGACTAGTGAGAGAGTGTATACTGCACTTCTAGTGTAGTCTCACCTCTTTAAATTTGACATACTTCCTTTCCTACAGAATAAAATTTGTTAATGTCCTAATACCTCATTAAACACACCATGTTGCGATTCGTGAGGTACAGCGTAGTTGCAGATGAACGTCCATGTGCGTTTTATAATCCTTGGAAGTTCACATGCACGAGTTTGATTTCACGGAGGAAGGAACTAGAAGTGTGGACGGGATGAGAATATGCATACATGATCATGCCCCGCTAAAAATATGCCATCTTTGTCAACGTGTGTCCGTCAGCCAGTGCGCGTTTTGTTTTTACTCGTCCGTCCCCTTACAACGCGTGTGTTTTTTCTTGGGGGCGAGAGATTTCGAGTAGACGCGAGGCAAACTAATTAAAGAAAATATGCAGTCGAGAGAGATTTCTCGGTGGTCGGGAGGGAGTGCGCCCCCTCGTCGCCCCAGTCAACGGGGCGGGAGGAGCGAGAGAGCCGGTTGGTCGTTCTTCAAGTTAGTTTGGGCGAAATATAATTTTACCTAGAAATCAATGAATTTGGTCTCATTTTAAAGAAAAATATCTCACTCTTCAAATGACACCAAAAATTCAACCCCTTACCGCATTACTTTCGGAGTTATTTGCCAAAAAATACTAGCCCTTTTACATGGAAAATGGTACGTGTATACATTCCAGAGAGACATTATTTACAAAATGAGGAATTTCTAAAACTTAGATGTCTTAAAAAGCTAACAGCGTGTAGTTTATATGTTTTCTTATCTATTTTTGACAATTAATCATATTGTCACCGTAATAGGTTCCTGGATTTCACAAAAAACCTTCCGTTTTGAAGGAGTTTCAAATGCACCGCGCGAAAAAATGAATCAAATTGAAAACTTATGCTGATATTTTTTATTTAATTACTTACTATTTCTATCTTAGAAAAATATATTATTGCACTATAAATAATGCATTGTTTAATTCAAGTGTCCTGCAGCTGGTGAATTTGAAAGGTATAATTCCAATATGGTCTCTATTATGACTAGGGAACTATTTCGCTCCGACTACCTTAAGAGAGTCGTTTTTTGATGTCGGCCGAAAAGGCCGGGAGGTGTAATAACGAGGAGGATGGAGGACCGAATCTCTCCGCATGTGTGCGTCGGTCGGTGCTCCAAAAGTGTCGTGGGTAGGGAGTAGGGTGGAGAGCGCCTCGCTTAAGTGCGAGGACGTGCGTGTGAAGAGGGAGGACAGGTGGAGATAGGGAGAGCGGGAAGGGGGGTGTTGAGGGAGGAGCGAGAGGGGGAGAGAGATAAGAGCCCTTGAGATGTGCGGTGGGATGAAAGCACGTGGTGGGTGGAGGAGGTTGTTGGATCTGCAGGGGTGAGTGGGTGTGTGGAGATAAGGGTGGAAAGTGATGATGAGGATGCACCACGGGGCGATGGGGGGGAGAGGATCTAACGACGCACCGATGGGGGAGGGAGGAGGAGGGAGGGAAAGAGATGAGCGAACCGGGAGTGTGGGGGGGATTTCAAAGGTGTCACACAAGGTTATAACGGTGCGTCGGACGAAGGGGAGCAAGCAAACGAGGATTTTTCGGAACGCTTCGTTGAAAATTATAATTCAAACGATCACCGAATCATCTTTGTCTGAAGCATTTTTTTTTCCAACAGAACCGAGGGGGGAGTCTCTTCGTAAAATCCGTACCGTGCTAAACTTAATGAGCAACGGAAGCCAAAAGATAAAAGAGAAGGGGTTCTGGTTGGAACATAATTTCCTTGAAATAATGAAATTAATTTTTTTGCTCCTGCCGAGATACATTTTTCAGTGCGTGCTAACATTGCTCAGACTGTTTTTCAAAGCATTATCCAACGGGTAACTTTTTTTGACAAACATATTCTAGTTCAGAAAGCTAATATATGCTCGAGAGGTACAAACAATTCTGAGATTTTCTTGTTTGGGAAAATTTGAGCTCATTACCCAGTTTTGTCATGAATGAATGTGAATTTTTTCCCAAGAAGTTTGCTGCATACCGCTTTAACGATCATTTGAATTATGAATTGCTCCCAAACTTCAGAACTGCGTACAAACAATGAATTTATATGATTTAGTTTCTCCATGCATGCTATTTATATTACCTGATCTCTCAGTGTTATATTGTGGTATATAATGGAGAAATGTTTTTGTTGCCATAAAATTAATTATAAACGCGATTGTATGATATAAAATTATTTACTGAGAAGAGCCTGTATACCTGATTCTGTAATATTATCATGGGTAAACATCGGAACGAATTGGTTCTTAAATGAGTGCCTATGCTCGCACTGGAATGCTATAAATATATTGTATTATTTTAGGAACACGCATTGCTATACAGGCTGTGAATCCTCTCCTCGATATGAGTGGGTGGGCATATCTAAATTACTTGTCTTATCTAATCGCACTTCCTTTATACAAAGTGCTATCCTGCGGAGAAGCAGCCTTGGTGTGGGACGCAGATAAGGGATGAAGAAGAGGACGTGATGTAAAGGAGGTTGAAGGTGCACAAGGGAAGGAAGGTAAAACGATCAAATGAATTGTCTTGAGCTACGGTAGTTTTCTCTCATTCTGTCCCTTCACCCCCTCTCTGCCTCCCGTGCTCCCCCATAAGATCGCAAATTCGTTGTGCGAGCGATAGCCAAAGTTTTCAGAATTGTGCATAGACACTGTTGGTTTAAACTATGCAACTTGAATCATTAATTTTCGGTTTGATGTTCACGGAAGTGAATAATTGCGGCCTCAGTTTGGTAATGTCTGCGTGAGAATTCATAAATAACTTGTCTTCATTGTTTTCATCTTGTCAGAATGGTCATGGTGGTTGCAAAACGTTCAACTTTTCGTAATTTTATTAAATAAGACTAAAAATTTTTAAAAGCATATTCCTTTTTTAAAAAGTCATATATCATCAGCCATTAAAAAATCGTATTAAGTTAAACTTGTGGGTATAAAAGAATCTGATACATTTAATATTCTTTTTATTATGCTTTTACTTTGAACTTGTGCATTAACCGCAGAGTTTGTAATTAAAGTTTTTCAACTTTAATAAACTTATTAATGTGTTTTTTCTGGAGTAAAGACTGTGCTTTATCAACATACCTGATTTGTTCTAATAATTATGTGCTTCATCAACATCGTGATTTCCTGTTACGTGATCTTCAAATTCTGGCTAATGCTGGAAATTATTAGAAAACGTTGAAATTTTAGGAATTTGTGTCGATAAACCAAAGTAGGAAGTTGATCCTTAACTAAGTTGTATTAATACCAGATAAAGTTGAAATAGGTTTAATTTGCGGGGATACAATCAATATTTGGTATTCTTTGTGAGTACCCAGGTACATTTGTTAGTGGCGAGCGTTTTAAAAGGGTAGCCTATGGTTAAATGATTTCTTCAAAGCAGATGAATTCTTAATTGCAGATACAACTCAAGAAAATAACTTATTGAAAACAATACAATTGTCAACATATTAAAATCATCGCGTATAACGGAGAAATAAATTTCCATTTTATATCAATCTTAATATATTACCTTGTCATTAAAAATGATAAACATGTAATATCAGCTCTTAGCTGCTGTGATAAAATAGTTGGCAACCTGCGACTGTTGAAGTCAACCACATTTTTTTCCAGTGAAATAGACTGATCTAAAAATTGGTTTCAAGTTTTTCAGAGTAATGCCAGTGATATTGAATATACGTAGGATTTCTGAATATATAAGTGTTAACTGTGGTACTATAATTGTGAACCCCAAGTTCCATGGAATTTCACATCTGAGAAAAATCATACATGAATTATTTACCCATGAACGAAGTAGTTTTATCATTTCCGAAAATGGAATACTCTCTTAGTGGTTCAAAAGTTTCAAGTGGGGCTACCTGATCAAAGGCAAGCGCCTATATTAAAGATGAGATTTTGAAGGCCCCAGAGTGTAGAGTCCACACCAGAGTCAATCCTTACATAGAAATAGTCTTTACTCGACTGCCCGTACTCCCCCCTGGAAGCAATGCTAAGCTCATCCACAATTTGGTTAGGGCGATCAGTTAGTCTACTCGGATGGATTTGAATTATTGCCCTCGTATTCTAGGGCCAAAGGCTGATGTAATCGTGGGATATTTGCACCATGTTGAAAACTTCATTCAATTTGCTTCATGTTACAGTGAACGTGTTCCGTCGTTTTTTAAATATACGTGCTTCAATTTTTACCTCATGCAATCGTTAATACAAAACACAATGTGAATTTCCACCTGCACTTATTAAGATACCGTAAGGTGGGGTTAATTTGCGCCAGTTATTCCTTCAATCATGCCTGAAACGTCATTCAGTGGGTATTATTTGAACTAAGATTGCTGGTTCTTCAATGCAGGGTACGTTTTCGAGTCTTCTGAAACACAGACTGAAAAAAATGGTATAACAGAGGAACATATTTACGTAATTTTAATGTATTTTTAGCTCTGCAAAGTATCCTTATACAAGACTTATACATTGCACCACCCTAAAAATTCAAATGAAGAAGAGTAGATGATTTGGTAGATTAAGTGACTAAAGGCTGGGACACAATCAACGTGTACGTGTGACGCGAGACGTTAACGGGACAACGGGAGACGGGGAACGCAAGCCAGTGGTCACAATCGACGTTAACGCGGCCCGGAGTTATAATTGACTAACGCAGGCGCAGCTAAGAGATCAGGTGTAAACAAGCGTGGAAGTAAATAAGTTGTCTTAGCCAAGAGCAATCTTCAACAGTTGGATGTATCTGCCGACATATGGCTCCCATTCCCGGATTCTCAGGATTATTCTGATTGGTTTTTCGTGTACGGGACACGGGGAGAGATGAATGTTGCCCATCTCTCGCGTACACGTACTCCCCGTACACGTTGATTGTGTCCGCTCGCTATACTTTCCCGTCAGCAATCTTTTCGCGTATTCCCGTTAACGGCTCACGTGCACGTTGATTGTGTCCCAGCCTTAAGATTCTTTAAGATGATGGTGACCGTTAATTGTACTAGACATAGCATTGTTACAAAAATAATATAAATATTTACTGAGTGCCAGCTGAAAATTTCATTGTAGTAATATAGTATGCAGCAATTATATTATTTTGTTTCCAAGCTGCACAGTTATGACTGCCAACGTGAATACTATAGCATTGAATGGAAACAAATTTTAATGCCAAATTTGCTTTCCTGCAGTATTAGTCGGGATATTTTATCGTTTTATTCAAATGTTTCACCATTCGGCCGATACATGAAGCATAATCCTTTTTTTGGGCAAATTATTTATTCCCTCAAGGTGAAAAGTAACCCCACTTACCGTACGTTACGACTCGTTTCAACGCATCGGAATCATCTACGGGTACCTGCGTAATGCGAAGAGAGGTACTTGATGATGATGCCGATGCATTGAAACTGGATGCATGTACGTAAATAAGTATTGTTGAAAATATACATCGTGTTTAATGATGGATCGCCACATTCGCTGTCTGCGCACGAGTTTTGGAATTGAAATGTGAACACAAATCGCAGAGTTGGGTCCTTAAGTTCAGCACTCCTCTCCGACATCCGATCGCTCGAGCGGAGATCATCGTAATTTGTGCGTGTGAGAGTGTGAACGGGTACACACAGACACCCAGGGCGAGGAGTTGCCCTCCACGGCCGACCGACCGAACACACTGATTCGGCGCTAGGTACCCATACACACGCTTCGACCCCTTTGCGATTCCTCGGCCCTTGCGTTGTGTGCACAAGCGTTCATAATGGGGCGTGCGTCATTAGGCACGGGTTGTTCCTCTCGTCGAGGGTCATTTGCATCGCGTGATTTATAACCATAGGTTCCAAGATGTGTTCATTCCATATAAAACAAACACTCTGATAAACAATTCATATTCTGAAGTGAAAATCAATTCATAACTTATTTATTCTGCACGATATGTAAAATTATTAACGCAATGAAAAACACTCGTTTGAATCAGGTTCAACTTTATTAAAATGCGTACGAAACCGAAGTTAAAGTACAATGCAAATCGCCGTTGAATTTGTCAAGGTTCGACTAGTTTAAAAGTATCGGCGTCATCATCCAGTGCAACATTATGATGATAAGATGACGATGCCTATACGTTTTTACAAGTCGTACCTTAATAAAATTGCATGGAAACAAACATTATGTGTTTACTTTAGCTAACTTAGTGAAATGACTTTTTTAAACTAATATCAATCAACACTAAGACTCGTTTGTTGACTCATATTTGTTCTTACAGGGTTAAAGTACGAATTTCTATCTTATTCCTCTTTGCTTTAGTGGCAACAAATTGCAAATAGAATATTGCTATTACTTAGTACTATGAAAAGTATTTGCCAACAATTCACCCTAAAACTACAAATTATGTTTATGACTATTAGTTGGGGTGGAAGGCAAGTATTACTTATGAATCATTCGAAGGTTATAAGGCTATCGCGAGGTGTGGAATGTGCAGCCTGGATTCTCGGAACTATGCCGCGTCTGTAGTTAAAGAGTGACACATCTTCAACAACACACCCAGCGGATTCCTGAGAAATCCGTCTGCCCATGCACCTCATTTACTGGCTCCCGTAGAATTTAAAACTTATTTTTGTTTTAACAAAATGTATATGCCGCGGCAATTCAGAGACTCAAGGTTGCCATTCTCTCTCATTGAACCAGTAATGACGTTTCAAGAGTAGTTTTGACGGCTCTTAATCCTCATTACTGTTCGTACTCGTTCTCATGAGTGCAGTTGGAAACTTACGATAATGCGAGCGCACGCATGAAGAAGAATCACCCCTGGTTCTTTTGAAGGAGGTTTACTATGTGCTGTATAGGATCGTAGGTTTCTATTGTCAGCAATAGGCAATCGGCCATATATCCCTGCGCACGGCGGTTTGTAGATAAATATCAAGTGCAATACACGTTGATGCCGCGTAGTCAAACGTTGATTGCAGTATGAAAAGATGAAATGAAGTGTACTCTTCAGTAGGACGATTATGCCATAATTTTCGAAGGGCGTTTTAATTTGCTTATGGCCTGCTTTCCTCCCCATTACAGCTCTGTGCAAACTTTATTGATAAAGCTAGAATTGAAACAAACAAAAAACGAGTGCGTAGAAAGTACAAACAACAGAAGTGAAACTTCCTCAGTTTGAAATGTAACCAAATCTCATATAAATTTACGTAATTGATTAAGGATGTTCCTTGTGAAACTGTAGTGACAAGAGAGAAATCATCATGAGACACATTGAACATATATTTAGGGAAATTATAAATTGTGTATAATCTATTTTCAACATAATTTAGAAATGATACGAGCTGTTTATGGTAACTAAATTACAATATATATTCAGTTGATCTCAGTTCCTATAAATATCTGGAAAACGCATCATCAGTTATTGCTCCTGCTTTCGTCGGTGGTACTGATGGGTCATTATTCATTCTCAAATTGAATCATTCATTCAGGAATTGAATGCTGAGTTTCCGCAGTGGCGAAGTTAATAATGAAGTTACCACTCAAAATCATTGGCATCCTGTCGCAGTCTTTCCGAAGTACAGCTGATACCTCGAGTGCATAAATATACAAGACTTCGTGAATGAATTCAATGACATTATTAATTGACTGATTTGCTGATATGTACACAACAATGGTGATAACTGTTTGTCCGTTTTATAGAACGCAGCGGGAAGCACAAATATCCCCAAAGTTTGTGATATTTGCTGCTAAAGAATTCGTCTGATATAGGTTCATGTCCATGTTAGCAGTGGCGATGATTGTGTTATTGTTTGCGCTTTTGTAGAGGGAAACACCGCCATTTATCACATGAGAGCATTTGAACTGCGCATCGTTGCTGTCATTTCTAATTTTGTGAATTGCTTAAGATATCGGGCTAAAATTGATGAGGTGAATTTTTAGGACAAGATGGACATTTTGGATAACGATAACAAAGCCGCAAAAGAAGGAACCTTGATCACATCCCTGTTCTCGTGCGATCACATTATTTTTAACTCTTAAGCCTTTAACACTAGAACAGCCGAAGGAGCCATTTTGGCTCTTTATACATTTTCCAGAGCTGTATTTTTGTTCTTTATGCCTTGATAATCATAATGTTTCCTGACTTTTAATTAATTTTTATGAAAATGCCACTGGAAAAATATCTGTGGCCCATTGCGAGTACTTCTTCAGAAAAAAAGGTAATTTACCTCGAACAGCCACGGGAGCCAATTTTGCTCCAATAACAGCCGTGAAAGCCATTAAGTTTTTAAAGCGTAGAGTTTGCTACAAACGTCAAACAACTATGTATGTATTTGCTTCTCTACATTGTACTATCAAGGGTATCAAGGGTATATTTAAGTTAACTTCGATAATCTGCTCCTATTTTCCATATACAATATCATAACACATATGTGACATTCATTACACGACAATGTCTTTGAAGTGACGACAAGAAGCTGAAGAATCCAACATACCCCAACCACGTTATAACAGTGTTTACTTTGTATCCATTCAGAGATTCAGAACTCAATTGCTCAAATAATTGGGTAATAGCTCAAATCGCTTCACGCTGGCAAATACAATGTCCAAATAGGATTTTCATCACTCAGTCTTCATCTTTCGCCGTGAAATCTAGATCGATTCGCAAGAGATAAGAGCTTCTTTTCCGGCAATGTCTTTGAAGCGACGCCTATAACCTGAATACATTATTGAGATTCTAAGCAAAATTTCTGAAGATCAATCAGAAGTTGAAGATGATTCACCTAGCAGTGACGGCAATTCAGACTGTGAGGATTATAACCAGGAGAAAAGCATTTCGAAGTTTAAACTTTTTTTTAATGTGCCTGTAAGAAATAGTAAAGTAGCTAAAATATGAGTGCATTATTATGTATACCAAATAAAAATCATATTTCCTAAGTTATTTCTTCATTTCAGTTACCCAAGTGCATGATTTAGCGACGGAGCCAAAATGGCTCCGTTGGCTGTTCTAGGGTGGTAGAGATGCTCAGCTGTCCTTGTGTAAAAATGTATGTTTCAACCAAATCGTCAGGCAGCCACTGTGTATTTCGCTTTGAGACCCAGTGTTATAAACTCTGGTTCAATACATTCTTTCACGATTCTTGGAGTGGAAACCAAATTAATTACATTCTACTATCAGTATCAATAACATCATCTGACTGGCAGTTTGAAGTGATGTACGAAATCGAACCCTCAATTAACGTCATGTTAACATTAAGATTACGTCATCTTGTGGTTAGAATTATCAAGAAGCATAATACCAGGCCTTAAGAGTGCTAAATCGTCCCTTGAATGCTTTATTTAAATCGATAATTCCCTCAAAATCCGCCGAATTCATGTCGAATGTTATTGTTCTTTGTAGAAATTGAGAGGTCTTAGGATGCTTGTTGAAGGGATGAGGGGTAGTTTGTGAGTTTTAGTCTCTCCGCCCCACATTCCCGTGTTTTTTATTCTTATTTTCTTTCTCTCATTTTCCCTTTATGTCTCATGTTGTGCTCGTCTTGCCTCATTATTCCGCATATATGTCTGTATATTTTTTCTTTCAGTGCTGCGTCCCAGATGTTTGCGGCATGCTCGATATGAGGCCACGCTAGAGCGAAGTGACATCCCTCTTTTACTGTTTCATTTATGAGCCCTCATAATATCAGCTTGATAAAACCTCGAAACGACATTGCTATTCCGCAAATGTTCCGGATATATTTTTCCCCTAAGGCCCGGACCATTGATGACGCTCAGATGTTCGGCTTCATCCTCTTGGTCTGTACCCAATCCTTAAACATGATAGATGCGGATTTTGTGTGATGTTTATCGCAATAAATACTTTTTAGTGAATTTTTTTATGCTACAGAAATGTCGTGGACCCTCTCAAGATATCAAGAATTTACGTCGTTCGGATAAAATATAAGTCTCAAATTCCATTTTGTGGCAACTTAACTGACAATGATTGTGTTGGTAGTTCTGGAGTTACTGATATAAACAAGTAGTAATGAGCGATCGAGCGCAGCTCCTAGTATGACTTTGGATCTCATTATTGTTATAGTGTTGAGATTATCAGCGTCATTGGTTTTTCATATCTGCGGCTTTCCCGGCGTATTATGTTAAGTTCTATTCGGGATCTCCATTGGGTTAAAATATTCATAGTTGCCTACGTTTCGATAGCCGAGTGGTCTATCGTCTTCAACGACTATTTTTTTTAACCCGGTTGAGATTTGGGGTAAAACTAAATGATGATTATTATTTTTTTCATTCAGTCAGAAAGTCACATATCTAATTCTCTAGAGAGTTTAAGTAATTATAGACGAAATCCATGAATATCGATTCTACTGGCTATTTCGTTTCACCCGATTTTGGGATAACATTGAAGTATTCCAAATGCCGGATTTCGCTCGATTTACTTCTTCGGGAGCCGTGTTCATAGTTGTGCCAAAGGTCTCGACTGTCGAGGAAACTCATGCAGGAATGGGATATCAACGGTAATTTCTTTCTTCTTCAACGATGTTTCATCATCCCTTGATTGTTTTAGCCTAATGAGGTAGATGGAGTGAGCGCTTGCTATGGTTGTCAATGCAAAAGGCTTTAACGCAGGCGTGGTCTGTACGCCATATTTGTTAACCCCGATATTCCATTAGTGCTTGCGGGCTGACGCGATAGTTTTTAAATTTTCCAGGTGATTTCCATCGACAAGTTATTAGAAATTTTCGTGCTTTTACGTCATTCATATGGGTTCTTGTGACTTATGTTATTTATTTATTAACATACATACATACATATCAATCACGCCGTTCCCTTCCGGGGTAGGCGCAGTCACAAAGTTTCACTCATAAATACATATTTGTACACCTAACCTCTGCTTCAATAATTTCCTCCACACTGACCTATCCTTGCAAACCTCTTTTACTTCATTTACCCCCATACACTGCTTGTTACACGCCCTCCTGTCTTTAAGAATCTTAATATTCCTCTTACTAACCCCTGCAGGTAGGGGGATGGAGAATACTTCTGCAGTATCCCTGCTTGTCGTAAGAGGCGACTAAAAGGGCGGGAAGGTAAACCCCGATAACAAACCCACCGGCAGCAAAGGGATGCGTCCGGGCAGTTTTGTGGGTCCACTTTCTGTGTGCGGCCATATCAGCTGGCCTGCAATCCACCCGCATGTTTGCCGTATGCGGAGACCTGTAAGGGGGAGAAGGGGATCCTGGCTGGTGAGAGCTTCGGCACCCAGTCGGGTGTCGGATGCCCGGTATGGGCCGGGGTTCAACACATCACTTCGGCTCTGGATTCCTTGTAAACGGGCGGTCAAGATCTAGCCAATCTTGATCAATCGGCTTGTCGACACGTTTCGATGGCGAGTGCTGGAGTGACGGGGTCAGTGTAGGGCGGGCAAATGTGTATGGGTTTGGAGGGCCCATGCACTGGAGGCCCCACCCGAAGCAGACCCCCTAAACAATAGTGCTATATCCCTTGGGTAGCCCTGGCCTCTTATGTCTATCCTGACATCCCCATGTTTCACTACCATACAACAAAGTGGGGAGAAGTAGGTACACTTTTGTACCTGGCAATTTTCACTTCCATATATTATTTATTTATTAAAATTAATAATAATCCACATTCTTGGTGAAAACCAGAGTGAAATCGAGTTTAATCCATTGAACTAAGCAACCAATGCATGTTTCAAGAGTTAATTGTTTTATATTTCAAACAGGTGGTGGATAAATGGAATAAAACTCAGTTCAGCTTTGTGGAGTTCCATGTTAATAAGTAAAAATAACTTTTACACTCAACTGGTCAGTTCACAGATCAATTTATTGCACAATCCGGATTTCGATGTATGGCATCATCATCAGGTGCTCAATGATCTGATGCATCTGAGCAGTGGGCACCAGATGCACCAGAGTCGGAGATGCACAGTCAGTTAGCACCTGATGATGATGCCAGGTACCGAAATTCGGGTTGTGCAATAAACTGTGAACTGACCAGTGGAGTGTAAAAGTTATTTTTACTAATGTATTAGATGGCGGATATTCTTGATTTGCATCCACTAATTCTTTCATTCCTTCGTGCTATTCGTAGGAAAGTAAGGAAAGGGCAATGATAAGGAATAAGGTTGTTATTTCGTTTGTCTGGGTAGAGTTTGATCTTCAGGCTTATACCCTCTCAATCTTTCAGCCAAATAAGTAATCCCAAACAGATTCCACGGTATAAATTGTCCCTGTTTCCCTGCTGTGTTGGGGAAAGAGTTCTGAAAGGAGCGGGGCTGAGTGGCGTCTTTTCTGGATTCCTTATTCCAACCTGTCCATGTTACCCTTCCACCCTCCCCTTGTGCAACATGCACCCCTGTCTGTCCCCCTTCCTCGTTCTGAGACGGGCTTTTACCAACTCCCAACTGACTCTGACTCCTTTCGTTCCTCCTCTCTGTCTTTCTCTGCCCTCTTTTCTCCATTTCGCCCTCCCTTTCCTCGTCTTTATCCTCATACCGCTCTTTGCCCCCTATTCCTACCTTCTTCCGCTGCACCATCCTCATGCTCTCTTCTCCGTCCAAGCCCCGCCTCTTACCCCTTCTTTGCTCTCCTTTACTTTCTTAAGTTTCTCTCGTCTCCTCCTTCAACTCGGTGGGGTTCAATTACACGTGGCTCGGGGAGCGAAAGAGAAGGGGGGGGGATTTCGCCTTGGGAGTAATAAGGAGGAGTTTTATATGGCGGTGAATTGAGAAGAATGGACGGAGATAGGAACGGGTCAACAGTTAGGAGGAGACCTACACCTCGCTTCCACTCCTCCCCGCTTCTGTACCGTGTACAGGACCGAGGAATATTTTTTTTTCTCTTCCCGATTTTTGTACCCTCTCTCCTCCACCCCACTCTCCTTGACCCTTAACTAACGCGTCACTCCTTCGATATCCTCTCCTGCTATTTTCTCTTTTATTTTATCCGGCTTCTTTGCTTCAAAATTAACTTTCATTTGGCCGGAGCGGGCAACGTGAGGCCTCTTCCGGAGAAAAAGAAAGAGATTATATCCGGTCCGTCTATTATTGGATGGTTCGTATTTGAGTTCCTACTTTAATTAAAAGGAGCATAGTATGCGTTGGAAGGGTCATTCATTCAGGGTTTAAACCCCTTGAATGTCTCAATCATAACTCTTTGACTTTGTTAAAATTTTGCATCAATGTGATTTAACATCATCGTTGTAGACGTACGATTTCTATTTTAGTTTCTGCGTTTTTAGTCCAAAATTTTCATGATGGTTACACAAAATCACACTGTGGAAGATTTAGAGGATGGGAAGTAAATTTCTCTTTGTTTTGTTCATATGAATCATCTCCAAAATTTTGTCATTCTTGTGCTAATGTTTCTATTGGTTATTTACGTTTCTCATTTCCATCCTTTGTAACCTGCGATTGTCTTGGAAAAAATAGCCCTTTTTTCTCTTTTTAAAAGTAGTTTTAGATGGTAATGCAATGTCAAAATTTTAAAATATTGCTGTCCACTGTTGATGACTTTCAGCTCATTGTAGTGTGAATTTTGATCTTTAGTGATCTTACACAGGCAAACATCATGAAGGACCTTATGTTATGGCAATTATGGACGCTTTTACGTTAATTCCCAGATTGAAGTAACGTTACACTCCGCAGGGCAGATCTCCATTTTGTTGGCATATTTCACATTTGTGCCTTATAATTAAACGCAGTTGCTTTTTTCATATAGCGCCGACATTATTGATACTGGTGGAATTTCCTTAGAAATACTCTTTTGCTCGTGCAAAAAAGGCCATACAGGTGTTTTATTCTATTTCCCCGTGAAACTGACAACAGAGTTTCACGTTTCCTGACAACAATCTATATTTGTGTCATTGAGAACTTACCCGGTGTTTATTTAATTTCTCTGGATTTAATTATCATTCTCTACAAGTTTCATTGTTCTTATTGATTATACTTATCTATTATATAAGTTTTGACTACAAACTCTAGAGCCAAATGTAAACTGAATTTTTCTAAGAAGCGTGGCTTAAATTTTAATTGTAAACTGTATTCGTTTGATGTACAATACAAATATTAATTTTCATTGTAGCCCTGATGAAGCATAAATATATATGCAAAACGTTGGCGAAAGCGGAACAGATTGAACATGAATTAATGACCTGCAAGCTCCAGGAAAATAACTTTATATTAATAATAAAAGAGATCACGTAAAAGAATCATCTAGATATTTAAATTTTTAACCCAAGATATTCCCGTTAAATTCAAGGTGTCAGATAAAGAGGGTATTGATTTTAGTTTTACCATCAAGTTTGGTTAGTTAAAGACGGTTTCAAATAATCGTCTTCCTTTTCTGCCACAAGAGCTTATTAAAAAAAATGGTATTCTAGTCAAAAATTTGATATCTTTCTATTGAAGGTAATCTACGCATCTGGAAAATTGAGAACTGAGCTCAGATATCGAAATTCAGGTAACCAATGCTCAGGTATCTCAGATATATTCCTCACGTAGGTTAAAATACAAATATTTGAAAGAACAATTCATTCATAGTTTAGTCCCTCCAGCCGATTGAACTGTTACGGTGCCCCAAGTAGAAAACTAGTTTGGCCTATATCAATTTTAGTTAAATATGAATCATTACAAGCTTTCTTAATTTCATTGGAAATGTTTTATTTTCCAACAGCTTTTTTAGCATAGACATACGTGGCACGTCATAATATCTCTCAGCGTCGATAATAGTTTTTTAGGGCTTATGAATGGTCTTGTATAGGGCTCTTACAATGACCCCATGGTTTAGCATTGATGAGAGACTTTTGACTTTTTTGTCAATTTGAATCAGTCATTCTCTTTTTCTAGACTCCTGAGTTTCAGGAGAATATTAGGATTGCTGTATTTAATTTTTCAAATTCTCGATTTACCCCTTGAGGTCGTTTTCTGCTCGATTGAAAGTTCCTGACGTTTGCGGTGAAATCTTTCGGTGTTGGCGAGTCTATTTTTGCGAATTGCAGCCGAGAGAGAGAGAGTGTGGGTGATAAGCGGTTATCTTTTCTGAGTGGTAAGGACTTCCCCTTTAAACTTCGTGCCTTCAAACAAATCTCCCCTTATCTTGCTGCCGTTCTGCGCATCGAAGCGCTGGTGACTTTTAACCGGGCTAAGGGAAACAGGTTGTCAGTTCAATAATACTGGAATTAATTTTGCAGTGGTGGATGACAATTTTTGAAAATGGCGATTAATCAATTATCAATTATTCATTTATTGAGAATAAATTACATGAGAACCCGCTTCGTTTTATTTGGATTAAAGAATATATTACGCAGCCATTGTCGAAGAAAATGGTTTTCTCGTCGTCCGATTGTTGCAGTATTTATTAAGTCACAGGTGGTATTGCAAAGGGGCATCAGCTAGTTGCCAATGAAAACATAAAGAGCATATTAGCAATACAAATTAATTGCCATACACAACAACTCTTTAAGGATTAATTTTGTCTTTTAATATTTTTTAAACATCTACTCCTAACAAATATAATAAAGGACTCAGAAACTTCATCACGTAGCTAGTCATTTATTCCTCTATTAAAGAATGAGTACCTACTGGACAGCGTTGGTCATTTTAGCTCTTAATGTTTTTTTATAATGTCGATCTGTCGACCCCAGTGGCGACGGGGTGAAGTCCTCGCCAATCATAGGGCCGCGGGTTCACTCAGTACATTTGTGTTTGTCCATTGATATTGTTATTACACCAGATGTAAAAGACAGATGCGCTGTTATCGGGGTAGTGGAGATAAATGTATAAATAAAATCTAATATGACCAAAATAATTTGGATTTTACATTCCCTCTTTTGATTCCTTCCATCATTTGCATCCAAAAACAATCCTAAATGCTGCAGTGAGTCTGTTTCGTTTCCTTCTTGTTTCTAGTGAGTCCCATTCCAGTAGCCTTTTAGTATTTCCTTTACGCTGTCCTTTCTACTGTGCCCACCCGACTGGGTAATGTTTTCTTTCTTTACAGGAAATGTACAAAGAAAGACCACCAGGTACGTATAGGGTCGGTACTTGAGATAGGATAGCGAATAGAAAATGCTCAAAAGTTCTAGGATGGGACGCGATTGAAACGAGAAGAAACTTATATAATCATTGAAAATAAGATATACTACCTTGAATATCGTCAATACCATCAGGTTTATTTATGCTCTTCTAGGTTAGTGTTATATAATAAGTTTTGTTCTTTCGCCCCTTTTGTCCCATCAAGCTGCTAGGTAAGCTCAGGTGAATCATTAAGTTTGCCAGATTGACTATTTTTCCTGTCATGAGGAGACCTTAAGCAGAGAAGACAAAAGTTCAGTTGAGTGAAACTGGATATCTTCATAACGTTCCTGTCAATTTTATGTTCGTTCCTCTCCTTCCTTAAGTACACCCTTTGTCCTTTCACTACTTTTCTGTACACTCCACGAAAATGTATGAAGGTAACATCTGCATCGGCAATGAAAATGCTCATCCGTGTTGGCCGTACGTGGTCCCTGAAAATCTCGGCCCTCTAATTCCAAAGGGAAGATCTCTTGTATCACGGCATTAGGCTGGGACAACTACGGAATTGCAATCTCAGTAGTTAGTCGTAAAAACTGCATATATATTGGCGAGGACGTAAACATCTGTCCCTTGTGTGGAGCGTCTCATTAATTTTGTGCCGGTGACCCATCAATCTGACTCAAGCCGACCTTTCCTTTTTTCGACTCTTCGCCTACCCGTTACCGTTTCCATTATGTTTCGTCTTTTTTGCTATCCTCTTCAAAACACTCCACCCTAGTGCTCCAGTGTTTTGTTCTTAGAATAAAAACTACCAGGAACTATGTCGTTGGAGAAAATTTTCTATCAGGATCAAATAAGAAAAAGGTACGACGATAATGGAATGAAAATTTACGAGTTTTCCCACTCAAGAACCCTTTTGAATTAGACCTCCTGTATCCAGTATTTTAGAATATTAAGTGATAGGTTTTAGCCGTCGAGGCGTGTAAACCGATGATTGGCTTAGAATGTGAAAGGTTCAAGTGAAAAAATTACCTCAAGGCTATAACAAATGAGATGGGAATTTGTATCAAAACTGAAGGCTAATTTTGTTTCTGTCACCCTTCTCATCATGCGTCTGTTACTGAATGCCTCTGCATCTCTATCAGCAACCTTCTTGTAGCTATATTTAACAATACTATCAGCAGGATTCACTTTGTTGCAGTGCAGCTCCTGCAGAGGCTGGCGGCAAACAGATATGTTCAACGTTCCGTTCAGGGTTGTGAGGAAGTACATCATAAAGTCTGATTTATTCTTATGTCAGTAATCTTCTTACATCAATAATGGGACACCTCGACAGCCAGGATTTATTAACAACAAACCAGCATGGGTTCAGAAAAGGACGGTCTTGCGAAACTCAATTAGGTCTTTTTGTTCACGATATTTTAGTTTCCGGAGAAGGTAACGTTCAGGTAGATGCAGCGTTTCTTGACTTTAGAAAAGCTTTTGACAAGGTCCCCCACTGTAAGTTACTCGCGAAGCGAAGACTCATACGGAATAGACAGTAATATAGTAGGCTGGATAGGATACTTCTTACATGAACGCGTTCAAAGGGTGGTATTAGATGGTGTCAGCTCCGGCGAAGTAAAAGTTACATCAGGTGTTCCCCAGGGAAGCGTCATAGGCCCAATTTTATTTCTTCTATACGTAAACGACTTGAATACAGTAGTAAAAAATAGCAAGATCCGTCTTTTTGCCGATGATGCAGTAGTGTATAAGGAAATTAGAAATGAAGAGGACAGACAGTTTTTAGCTAAGGATTTAGATGCGATTGATGATTGGTGTAATAGATGGCAACTAGAATTAAATTTGAAGAAATGCGCGATTATGAATTTTTGGAAAAAGAATGGCTTTCCCCGGAATAATTATTCCATCAAGGTAAAAACAAAATATGTAACGTAGATTTAATTAAATACTTAGGCGTCACCATCACTGAAGACATGTCATGGGGGAAACACATCAGGGAAATAACTAGTGTAGCAAACTGTAGATTAGGATTCGTAAAAAGGGTTCTAGGCAAATGCGATGAGAGAGTACGAGAAAGAAGCCATTTTACACTTGTCAGGCCTCATTTAGAATATGCCGCTAGTATATGGGATCCGTACGAGGAAGGTATGATTAAAGAATTAGAACGCGTGCAAAGGAGATCCGCTAGGTTTGTTAAAGGCCATTATGATAATTGTATAAGTGTTACGAGCTTAATAGAAGAACTAGGATAGGAATTACTATCAGAACGCAGGTTAAAATTTAGGTTAAACCTTTTAAGTGAATTCGAAACAGAGTTGTTCACAGATGACGTTAGATATATATTGAGAACCCCTGCGTATTATGCTAGGTTTGATCATATTAACAAGATTAGAGAGATAGAATGTCGTACCGATAGATTTAAAATGTCATTTTTCCCGCGTACCATAAGAGAGAACAATAGGCAGCGTAGCAAAGGGATAGGTAGGTGAAATATAGTAAGAGTACTCTGTAGTGCATGATGCATGTAATAGCAACCAACAATCTCTTTCTTATTATGTAGATACTAACCATGTAGCTCCATGTGACCTTATTATCTAGCATATCTCCCTTAAATATCTTACTTGCATGTCAATATTGCATGTTTGGTGATCTTCACCCCCTGCCACACACCCTCGTGGTGGCTCGCAGGGTATCACGTAGATGTAGATGTAGATGTATGTGAGGATCCTAAATGGATTGGATGCATGGTCAAATTGGTAGTCAAAAGTAAACAAAGGAACTCATCTGCTGCTGATTTACCTGTTGTGACTATTTTTGAAGAAATATGCATTACACTTCCCTGGAGAATTTGGCTGGAACTATTGCGAGAATTTTTCTTTTTGAAATTCTGATTTATCATGTATGAATAAATGGATAGACCCACTATCACTCTTAAACTAGGTACTTCACAGTTTCTAAAAGTATCATAGTATGTAATGTGGAGCAGGCTTTAGATAATCCATCCCCTGCCACACACTCTTTGGGTGTCTTGGAGGGTACTATGCAGTAGATGCGGACGGATCCCTTTTAGCGGACCTCGCCACTCTTGAAAACGCTACCCGCCCTTCAGCCGTCCACGGGAGCAGTGGCCCTTCACTGCTTCAAAATTGCTTTTCACTCGATTATCCCGTTTTGCTGTGTACTCTGTTGCCTAGACCCTAACCCGGCAATCCTTCCCAGTATGAAGAAAGAGCCTCTTCATCCATTAACCCTAACCCCCTTCTTTTCCTTCCTTCTCTTCTTCCTCCGTGCCTCAATCCGCTCTTCCGCGCCTCCCTTCGGTCTCCAGCCGGGTGGTGTTTACGCTTTAAAGGGTCCTCGCCCGCCGTCCAGTCGACCGTTGTAATGAAATCACTTAGCCTCATCTCCTGCCGCCCCTTCCCCGAACCCTCTCCTCCCTCTCCATTCAATCTATCTCATCCGCCGTTTTCAAACTGGCCGAAAAGGAAATTTTATTAAAGTCAACGGCTCCGGCTTTCGTTTTTGAACGTGCCTATCTCAGATCATTACAGCGGGAGAGGGCTGGACGGCGTGAAAAACATGTATGTAAGCCTGAAACTCTGTATATTAAACAAACAAAATTGGAGAATATTGGGAAAATTCCGAATGTCTCTGAATGTCAACAGGAAAATGGCAATGCATTCATTTGTTACTTATGGTAGAATTTATTCGAAATAGTGAGCAACATCTGGTGTCATATGTGCCATTAAGGATAGGGGGATGTGGGGATGGTAGAGGGTATTGGTTGGAATGGGAAGCACTATTTTTGTGATTGTAGAAGGACGAAGAAAGATCCGGGGTCAGTATTTGCCTAATAGTCGCGATAATGACCCTAGGAGTCCACAATCTTATGACTGATTCTTCGAGCAGAATGATGCGTTGAATTGTTCGCTACACGACACCCTAGTCGGAATCGGGATCCGGCTGAAGTATCTCAGCCACTGCCAGAATTCGCACTCTGTCCCTCCGCATCGGAAGTCAGTACTCTAGCCACCCAGGCAATCACGTCCCTTTTTTTTAGTTTTTCCTCGCATTTCTAAGTTTCTATTTGACTCTTCAATTGAAGGCACATACTGTCCTTTTTTGAAGCCATGGATCGAGGGACCAATCTCACAATATGTATACCTGATTGAGTGTGTGCGGAGTTTTTAGTGGATAGCGTGGAGGTCGTAAGAGGAATTGAGAATATTCGGTAGACAGAAACAAGAACGACGCTCACCAGGTGACTGTGTATCGGAATGAGAGTTAGTTGTGGGAGGAAATAAGAATGGACGGAGTTGCTGTTTGAAGAATGCAATGAGCATAAATGATTTTCCTGTTTACTTTTGACTGATTTTCTGACGATGGTGATAGAAGAAGAAAGATTTTGTGAGAGGGAAGATGGGAGGCAGGAATAATGCCACGTTGAAGTAAAGTGAAATGCAGGAATGGTGATGATATTACTGTAGGTTATCACTCAGATGATTCATTTTCTGGGGATCTTTAATTTTTCTGTATAGCCGCGAATCTCGGAACTCGCGAATCAGATTCGTAGATCGTAACATCGTGAATGATGGATATGACTCATGTAAGATTAGGCGATAATATTTGGACTATGATTATTTTTGTTGCTAAAAAATGAAATATTAAAGCTTAAGCTTATCGCCATTATTGGATTATTTTATTTCAGGACTTTTTTGCGATATCTTAAATAACACACTTCTTCTTCTCTTCAGCCCTGAGGTTGGTGAGCATTCAAATCTTTCTTTCTAGAGCAGGTCTATTTATTCCAGCATATCTCCTCCCTCCTTCAATCCCATTCAGGAATTCCTGCCTATATCTTCCTCTTCCTGCACGTCCCCCTACTATTCCTTCATAGTCATCACAAACCAGAGGAGAGCGCATTTATCGTTTAAATGTTGCAAGAGTGGATAAAGTTTATCATACTTCGGTAGTTTTGGTATTTTTTTCGTTGCATGTCTTGTTGCACAACCGTAATCGTGTAGCAGATTGTAATATTATGTATCTGAAAATGCAGGCCTGGTCCTCGCTGTTCGTCGATGCTACAAGAGCTATTAACCCATTACCGGCCAATGTCCCATTTTTGGGACGCAGGTTAAAATTGCAACAAAAGTTTTATTTTGTATCCTATTCCCATTACCTCTGCACTAGGTGATTATCATTACTCAATGTATCTACATTGTCAAAAATGTTACATTTAGTTGATAATTTTCTAAACCAGGTGGCTCTGAAAATCGATTTTTTTTCTACTTCAGCACGCTTATACCTCTAGTGCTTCATACACTCAGTTACTGGTGTGTGGTTCGAGTTCATCGAACATAAGTAGTCGACAAGAGTTCTTTTATCGTGTGAATTCTTAGGACATTGAATACAGCAACAAATGTAAGTATAACTCTAGTCAAAATGCTGCGTCCCACTTTTGGGACATTGGCCTCGTGACGAACTTTTGTGAAAAATAGTCCGTCTTAGTCTTTTCTATGCAATTATTCGAATATTTCCTCTGCTAAGTTATCTATGCTATTTACCTTTCGTTTTATCTTTTATTCTTGAAATTATTTAAATTATTAACAACCAAAAATTAATTTTATAATCCAGACGCTATAGCAGATCATTATGGCCCAGCGCAGGGCATTGACCTTGCAAGAAGTTACAAATATTCTATTACAAACAAGCGATAATGAAGACGATGTTGACGATGTTGAAATTGCTATAATCCCTCCTTCTCCTGACGAGCTGACGGATGAAGAGAATATTGATGAAGGTGAACTTCCAGAGACCAAAAATCTACAAGATGTAGCAGGCAAGTTAGAAGTATTCCTTCAAAAAACCCGTGACATTGGTGATAGTCTTGCTGAAGCGCCAACTTCAACATCTTCTATTCCTAAGAAAAGCAAGCCAGACACATCATATGCCCCAGAATGGAAATAGTGTGCACCTAAATATGGTACTGATATGGCTGAACCCTCCAAAAGAACGTTTGACAAACTGCAAGCCTTACACGGCATGAGTGTTGTTGAGATTTTTGAAGAATTTTTTGACGATGAGTTATTGAATCTTATTGCTACACAGAGTACAACATATGCAACTCAAAAAAATTTTCCACATTTCAAAGTTGACAAGAACGAATTGAAAACATTTTTGGGGATACTTCTGATCAGTGGTTATCACAAGCTTCCACAGCAGAATATGTATTGGGAACAGTTGCCTGATGTTGGAGTTTCTTTAGTCTATAATTCAATGCCTAAAAATAGATTCAAAGAGATCAAAAGGTTTCTACACCTAAACAACAATGCTTTTTTAGATAAAAATGATAAAATGTGTAAACTGAGACCCTACCTTGACGCCCTTAGAAATAACTTTCTAAAGTTTGGCATTTTTGATTCCCATCTCTCTATTGATGAGATGATGATACGATACTATGGTATGCATTCTGCCAAAATGTTTATGCGAGGTAAGCCAATAAAATTCGGCTATAAGTTTTGGTGCCTGTGTAGCTCTAATGGCTATCTTTACAATTTTTCACCGTACCTTGGGAAAGAGCGTGAAAATAATAAAGGTCCCTTAGGAATCAGGGTCATAAATGAACTCACAAGTGTCATTCCTGATAGCGAATCCGCAAATTATGAGTTATTCTTCGATAACTTCTTTACAAGCCATGAAACGCTAACTGATTTGAAGAAAAAGAAATTGAAAGCATCAGGTACAGTTAGAGAGAGCCGCATCAAGAAATGCCCTTTGATGGCATCAAAGGTCATGGTAAAAACTACCAAAAGGGGATCTATTGATTATAAATCTGATACAAAAAACCGAATTCTGGTAGCTAAGTGGCATAACAGCACCCCAGTATGCGTTGCTACCAATTATAGTCAGATTTATCCCACAGTTTGTGCAAAACGTTACTCTCAAAAGGACAAAAAAGAAATCACCATTCCTATGCCTAAAGTTATTTCTGAGTATAATACTTTTATGGGAGGAGTAGATTTACTGGATAAACAGATCTCACTATACAGGACAAGAATACGTGGGAAGAAATGGTGGTTCCCAATTTTCACGCAAATGGTTGACATTGCCGTGGTAAACAGCTGGAGACTTTATCAGATTAATCATCCAGAAGAGACTGTGTCTTTACTCGATGCAAGGAGGAGAATAGTCTTGACATATTTGACAAAAAATACTTCTGCTGCACGTAAACGTCCTGGGCCCCAACGAAACCGTATTTCTGGTGGAAGAGTAAGCGCAGAAATAAGATTTGATGAAGGAAAGCATATAATATTTCCAATAAAAACACAACGACGATGCGCTTTATGTGGAAAGAAAACCATGAGAATTTGTAAACGCTGTAATGTCGCATTGCACGACCGATGTTTTTCCGATTTCCATGAAAGGTAAACAATTTAAGTAATCTCTTGTGGATATACTATGGCAATTTGCTAACAGCAAATTCACATTTGAAGTGTTATTCTATTTCAAACCATTGCAACTTTTGATGCTTGAACATCAATTCAAATATCGTGCGATAAATATTTATGCATGGTCTAATTGATACAGTATATCTATGGTGGTTATATCCCTTTATAGTTGTACCAAATTTCAGGTGATAAATGTTTTTGTGTATTTCTTTCCAATGTATAATTCATAGTTTTATCCCTTTCTGGTTTTACCAAATGTTTAATTACTTTGTGTGTATTATTCTGTAGAGGCTAAATAATATTTTTTTATTACAAAATGCTTCATGTCTACAAAATTGAAAAATGCTTTCATGTAATTTGGCCTAGTATAATGTGACATTATGTAAAATATTGTTCATTTTCAAAGGAGTTATTATCAATTAATTGAATAAATAAGCGCGTTTGATTAAACGCAGTCATTTTTCCTCTTTCAGCAGTGTTATTAACGTTAATTTTAAGCTAAAAAGTATCCGGAAAAAAATATTTTGCCAATTACTACTGATGGTCGTATTCTAGGGAGGAAGGCTACTGAATTGAGCCAACGTCCCAAAAATGGGACGTCATTTTTTTTGCACTAAATATTTATATTTTTTCGTAAAACTTAGTTTTTGTCATCCTTATGTGATTATATCTTCAAATCAAACTTTAAAAACCAATTTATATTAGTGAAATAATTATGGTCCTTAATGGGTTAATAACATACGCCAGAGGAATAATATCCTTTCGTGATAGTGCTTTCTCTGGTATCATCCTGGTAAGCTGTTTAGCCCACTTTTATGGGGCAAAGGCTTATTTTGACGAGAACATCGATTCCCGTTCGATCACCGAAGGTAAGATCGTAGGGCCCGGCTCAAATTAGGAAAGATGATCTTACAAGTCATTCTTAGTCCTGTTACCCCGGAAGAAGCCTATTGCCTCGCTAAGAAGCAAACAATGAGTGCGAAAAAGCTATAACATCTCCTGTCGAAGAGTTCTTAAATCTTAATCTTAAAGGATATCTCCTCTATATATTAATGAAGATTTTGTTTGACCTGTAATGTAGTCGTAATGCTATGCTGCCGTATTTTCAGTGCTTGACAGATTTCGGATTTTGGGTGGTATAGGAAATTAGTTCGTCCTTGCATGTCACACCTCCATCCACGGCAAGGTATTTCTGAGGTGGTGGGCCGGAAGCAATGCTGCTACCGGCAGCGAGACGACTCGTTCTGCGCGGAGGTGATGATTGGTTTGCATCATCATTCAGCTGCAAATTACACGGGAAACTCATCCTCACCTTATTGTTTCCGAGCGTGGGTGAGGGTGGGAAAACTTTGGGAGAGTACGGTAAATAATAGTGGCTGGAAAATGCAGCGCCACGCCGTCGCTGTCATCGCCCTCATCACTCCGTCCCCACGCTCCTCCGAGGAAGGAGGAAGTGCAAGGCGACGGCGGCGAGCAGAGGAAAAGCTGGTTTTTGACAAATGAACTGCGGCGTCCGCGAGGCTGTCATAAAAGTGTGGGGGTTCGTGGAGCAGGGGGTGAACTAGACATGCAGTCGTACAGTGCATGAGAAAATGAGATGGGAAGAGCCAAGCGGAAGGAAGATTAGTAGCATCAAAATGTATCTTTATTCGTAGTCACTGTTACTACATCTACATCTACGTAATACCCTGCGAGCCACCACGAGGGTGTGTGGCAGGGGGTGAAGATCACCAAACATGCAATATTGACATGCAACTAGGATATTTAATGAAGGCATGCTAGATAATAGGGTCACATGGTTAGTATCTACATAATAAGAAAGGGATTAATGGTTGTTATTACATGCATCATGCACTACAGACTACTCTTACTATATTTCACCTATATATCCCTTTGCTACGCTGCCTATTGTTCTCTCTTATGGTACGCGGGAAAAATGACATTTTAAATCTATCTGTACGACAATCTATCTCTCTAATCTTGTTAATATGGTCAAACCTAGCATAATGCGCAGGAGTTCTTAATATATATCTAACGTCATCTGTGAAAAAATCGGTTTCAAATTTACTTAAAAGGTTTAACCTATATTTTCACCTGCGTTCTGATAGTAATTCCCATCCCAGTTCTTCTATTAAACTCGTAACACTTATACAATTATCATAACGGCCTTTAACAAATCTAGCGGATCTCCTTTGCACGCGCTCTAATTCTTTTATCATACCTTCCTCGTACGGATCCCATATACTAGCGGTTACTACCTGTATTTCACTAAGGTTGTCATGAAGTTTTATTATGAGAATTTAATTCACGTCAGCAATGGATGAAATGAAATAAATTCAACTGGGGATGATCTCTTTCATACATTTTCCCTTTTTTCAGACAGATAGTTGATCAGCAGTTCGTTCAGCTCGTTTACGTGCCTTTGGGAAAAAACCGAGTACTGACAGAAGTATGGTTTGTGTTGTTGCATACGCTCGGCCCAATTTCTTGACAATTTTAAAGGCATGAAATAATTTTTTGGCTGTCAGTAACACAATAATGCTAAGAAGCGACCTACAAAACTTTATTTGGCACCTTTTACTTTGCTACTTAAGGTGAAATAGAATTTACTGCGAAGGTTTTGACTATTGAAATTTAATATTTCGGGAAAAAACATTTTACCTATTCAAAAGTTATACTAACATGTAACTCGTGATTCTTTTCTATAATTTCGTAAATTTGTTCTTTTTGTTCTCTTTTTAGCGGTATTAATCAGTTATTATGATAAAGTCGACTGAAAGTACTTGCACCAGGGTTGAAATTCGCTATGAAAAAATCATTTGACTTGACCGGGATTCGAACCCGGATCTCCCAATTGCCGGTCAGGTGTGTTAGCCAGTTACACGACCAAGCCATCTTCCTTCAAGGCGAATTTCGAGGGAGTTTAATGCGCTGGCTAACACACCTGACCGGCAATTGGGAGATCCGGGTTCGAATCCCGGTCAAGTCAAATGATTTTTTCATAGCGAATTTCAACCCTGGTGTATATACACCCGTGCGAGTGACTTCGTACCATATCATTTGTTACATGCAATGTTTGGAAAGTACTTGCGTTTGGTTACTATTATGGTGAGATCATTATGCTTGGATGCGTTATCATCCACTGGAACTCTGAATTTAAGATTCTTCTGCAAACTAAGAAATGTTAATAATTATAGAGAAGAGCATCTACTTATGAAACATGGCCGTCACATTGAAGTTGATTTTACGGAAGATCGTTCATGTTTATCATTTTAGCCATTAGTGCACCAACCAAGTGTAGTCAAAATGTCTGCTACTCAGTTACTTTATACTAAAAAATGCCTGAATTTTTATGTGAGTTTAGCAAGATAGTTTGCGTTGTTACTATTGATGAACAGCTACTGAACCAAATGTGTGTCATATACCTTTTCATTTTCGCAAAATGATGATAGTTTTATTCAGTACCTGTCTTAATTCATCGCGAAAATCAATCTGTAACGGAATCACTCGGCAATGTTAAGCAAATGATAGACGATTTGAAGTGTTAGCGTTGGTGAGAACGCCACTTTGCTCTCTGGTAATAGACAATAATTTTTTGAAAGCGGTTATTCTATTATTTCAATTACTAAAAAGTTTAGTAAAATAGCCTTTAGGCATTAATTTATCTGCGTTTTTGCGCTTTTTTATTTTGCATTAATTGCACTCTGTTTCGGATCCATTTTGATTTCTAGAATCAGTTCTCAGGTGTTGAACATAGGAACAGTAATTTTAACATAATCGACAGATTTGAGTGAGCATTTATATTTATGCCATGCGGACTTGACTTTAAACCATCCCTGATTATTCCATGATAATGACCAAGAGTATGTTTGGGATTCCTCTCAGTTCCCTTTAGCTAATCTTCTCTGCGGGAGTCAATTAGTGAGGGAGGACCAGGGGCGACGGGAGAGACGCGAAGGGAAGAAGAGTGACTCCATAATGGAGAGCGGAAGGATTCACGGGGCAGCTGATGTTAATGACACTCGTGCAGCGTAGGGACGTAGTGATGATGAAGAAGAGTTCGCGTCGCCTGCGCGATTCCAGTCAGTCCGCAAAGGCGGGTGTAATTGGGTGCGCGGGGAACTGGAAAAAACTTGCCTTATGCCGCTGCTAGTCGCCGCCCTTCATCCGCGACTCTCGAAAAGCGCGACCCTTTGATTTATTTTTTTTTATAATGCTGGTGGTCCTCGAGAGGACGTTTCCTGGTCGGACTGGGCTTCGTTTTTTCCTCCTGGTGGTGCAACACGCAGTCCTCCCGTTCCCCCTACCATTCCTACCTTGATTTTCTGTTTTCTGCTCCCAAACTTCTCGACAGAGTCCGTGCTAGGCTTGTATATGTATGGCGTCATGACCTTTATTTTGATAAAAGCCCTAAACTATCACTGCTCGTAGCTCATTCTCCATGTTTTAGAGAACTTTTTTTTTTAAATTAATGATGTCACATCCAATTTTTCACGAAGAAAGTTGCTTTTGAATACTGAAGTCACTGTCGAAGCTAATACAGACTATTTTATACTGTACTAATTATTTTCTCCCTCAGTTTGTCTTATTTTTTACCTGATTTTCAGCGCCTAATACGAATTATGCATTGACGATATTTAATTCTGCCATGCTTTTCATTAAATTACTAGTGTGCATCGTGGCGCCTCAGTAAATGAAAAATTGTTTTAAAATTACTCTAAAGCAAGTTTTTGCATTTGATATTATTCTGATGATGATATTTATATTACAGATTTAGAGCCAATGAGTCGTAGAATAGTTAATACTAGGTGAAGAATAAATTTTTCTCTGAATATCCTGCTAGTTGAGGGATTGATTTTGGGTCACCGAAGTTGGAACATTACTTCAGCCCTGAAGAAGATGAATGACTTGACCATCGAAACGTCGCCAGCTATGCAGTGTTAATCCGGTAGAGATTCTGAGTACAACTTAATAGCTCACCACCGCTTTTCTGCAATTGAATGTAACATTGCAGAAAGATAATATTCGCATTAACTAGTACTGCTAATGGCGACACATAAACCGTCTATAATAAAGCATTGTACTTCCAGATAAAGTAAAGCATTCACTGTCGTAAATTGTGAGTCATCCATCAAAATTGTTTCACGGACAATCGTAAAATAAAAAGAAAAATCTGCTTAAAGCTTGCCTATTCTTTCGTTTCCTACGATGAAGAACATATGACAAACATATGTCGCAATTTCCGACCCCATGGCTCCCTTTTAGAATGATAATGAGGAAAACACGGAAATAATACTTAAAAATAAAATTGTCGATGACTCAGGCTTCACGCGTTAGCAAGGCCTCAAAGTGAATCACTCCTGCCATCCCTTTCCTTTTTTTAATGTAACCTCTGTCTTTCTGTTGAGGGGAAGTATTTACTATTACTTCCGAATACTAATCGTTCTTATCTAATGAGCGTTTTTTTTTAAATTGCTTGAGGCTATGTAGTGCAAACTCTTCTCTTGAGTAGGAAATGGTTTATTTTTTACTTACTGAGGTTGGTGCGGTAATCGTGAGTCGCTCAGTGTTCATTTAATAGCTTTTTCAGTAAGTTGAAAAAAAAACATTTTGACCTAATTTCTCTTACGTAAACTTGTTTATTCGGTGAAGATTACCATTCATGAAGAAATATAAATTAATGTTCAGTTAGATTTAAACATTTCTCCCTAATTAAAGCATTACTATCACTAATATATACGGCGCGGAATCCGAAATTTAAGCGACAATTGGATGCGAAGACGTGTTTTTTTTACTCGGCAAAATACCTTAATATTTGTTATCCACCATTCCAGCAATATTAATATTCTTCTTTTGTGTTTACGGAACAATTTTTTCATCTGTTTCGTATCATTTTGAAATGACAAGCGCCACAAGGCTGCGTGTTGAAAGAGCTTTCAATTGCCAAGAAACCAATTCGATTGCATGCATTTTTTTCCAATTCTAACTCTAAACATTACTATTAAGAACAGGTAAGCAAAGTTTCCCGCAAATTGGTTCATTAATAACATTCGCTCAAGTTTCCGCAACATACTTTAAGAAGGGTACAATGACTCCCACTAACCTCCCTCGTAAGACGAGTCAACGTTTTCCATAGTGAAAATGGTGAGATAGTGAGGGCAAAGAAAAACGGAGATTCTAGGATACGGATTATCCTAGAGAATATTTTCCTAATCGTGAATGATGGTGTTTTTGAAGCGTTTTTATGTCCCAGTCGAGGAAGTCTTTATATCCTTTTTCGCTAGAAATGGGTAACTATCAATATTTAGTACCTAATGCCCGTTTTACGTCAGATGTTTGATACTTATTTTATTTACCATCCGAGTCTTTTATTTTGAGTTGCCTGGAAATACGAGCATGCCTACTAACCATTTTGCTAGAATTACCTTTTATATATTTGAAGCATAAATTGTAAGTGTGTAGTGATCACACTGAGGTGAATTTTCACTTTTTTTAGGGTTATTTTATTTCATTTTTTTTATTTTTTACGACAGGCTTCCATAACTTTCTACCGTTGCGGAAGATTAACTTTTCGTGCGTTGAGGGAGTCTTCCAAGGATGGCTGGGCCAGCTGGGGAAACATGAAAAGTAGGCAAGTCACATTATTCTTTATTCACCTCCAAACCACTCCTCCTGGTATGATCTAAGAGCTTCCATTTATTTGACGAAGCAGAAGGATGAAATGATAAATTCAAGAAACGCGAGGGATTGATATCGTACTAATCGGTTCTTGACGTCGGTACAATACTTCCATATTGCGTTACTTCCTGTGTGCAACAACTGTCATTTCAAATGAAGGAATTCTCACAGCAGATTAAAATTGAGGCGCCATTGACTTGGAGCCAGGCGATTCCATCTTTCCGGAGAGAACGAGCCCCTTTGACTCATTGAAAATTATCTCCCTTGATGTCGCGGATCTTCCTCTTGAGCTGAAGGTGCTTTCTCTCTCTCCTCGTCGCTGAACTTTATAATGCACGAAACCGCTAACCTTTTCCAATCCCCAAGTTTTTTTGCTCACTTCCGCGTTTTCAACACTCCTTCTAATAATATAATAATACTTACGAATTTGTCTCCGTGGAGGATTGGTTATGCAATGCGGGACCGCGGACAAGATATGTTCCCTGGCTCTGTTCGCCCACTAGTCTAGTCAATAAATCAATTCTAGTCTGGTCAACTAGTCAATAAATGGGTCTGTTGAGAATTTCTCTTTGCAAAGTTTTAATAAAAATAATTGGGACGCAACTTAGTTATCATCTGGTATTACATCCTAATGGCATGTACGTTAAGTTCCATTATATAAAGCATCCTTAAGGGTGGAGTTTAGAGCAAGTGGATTCCTTCACCTATTTTGGAAGTACTATCACGTGGGACAGAAGAAGCACATCGGACATCAAGTGGAGAATAGCCCAAGCTAATAAGAAGTTAATGGGTAAAAAATAACTGCTATGTACAAAGAAGATAGGAGTACAGACCAGGAAGTACTATGTGAAAACATTCGTGTGGAGCATGGTACTCTGTGGATCGGAAGCATGGACTATCGGAATAGCTGACCAGAAAAGAATAGAAGCATTCGAAACCTGGTGCTTGAGGAGAACGCTCAATGATAATGGAGGAGGATGCTGAAGATAAAATGGACTGACATAATAAGAAATGAGCAAGTGTAAATAAGAGTAGAAGAGGAAAGGACCATATGGAACACCATACAGAAACGAAGAACCAGATGGACTGGACACACCCTGAGACACAATGGATTGTGAAGAACATAATCGAAGGAAAAATAGAGCTAAAAGACCCCAGAGGAAGACTCAGGAATAAGTTCATGGACCAAATAAAGAGGAAAGTACATATTAAGAGATACCAGGAGGTAAGAAAACTAGCATTAGATAGAGAGGGGTGGAGGATTGCAGTCAACCAATCTTAGGATTGAATGACCAATGATGAGGGTGGAATGAAGGATGGAGTGGGTTATTAGGTGATGGAGACTACCGTTAATGTTGGTGAGATCCTACCAATTTGAATAGACTGATTTGTTTTTGTAATATTTGTTATACTCGGAGGATGACGGAGCGCGTCAATATAAACGTCTAATGATAATTTTTACTCCGAGGTTTAAAGTTCCACACATTAAACTTGCTCGCCTTTTGCTTCTTTCCAAATACCTGAATCTTACAAGTAATTTGGTGCGGGAGATCAGTGACTCAAACGAGGGCAATACATTTTTCGAAGACACGATTCTAACTTTTGAGCGAGGAGATTCACGAGGCCGTCTGAAGGTGCTGTTGCGACTCAGATCTGGAACGCGTTCTGCTGTGATGAACGAATCGTTAGAGGTTGCTATTGTATTTAAAATCACTATTTTCGAGTTTATCATCAGCCTTTCGTTCCTCCTTCTCGTGGAACACATCCAAAATTTTTCTACTTTTTCGCATCAGATTTGAATCCATTGCGCACAGCACAGCACAAAATGGATTTTGATTGACGCAATCACTATTAGCTTAAATAAAAACTGAGATTTTTTATATTTTCATTGGGTGAGAATGTGTGAATGGGTAAATTTAATTTGTGCAAATATGTTTCTATAATAATGAAGTCATTCATTGCTTTAAATGGATTTATTTCATCTGATAATTAATACGGATAATTCATTATTCAAAGGGGAATTCAAACCGTCGGCCATTGTTTTTCCTGACGGACGGGCCTCTTGCTTTGACCAAGCTATGACGCGATATGAATTTGGGTCAGGGAAGGAAGATATTTTCCACGCATGCACTTTGGAAATGAAACGCCCATCAATAGCACAAAATGGTCCGAAAAACGGGTTATGGCATTGCCATTCGATTACCCTCAGACTGTTATTTCGAGCTCGCATATTAACAACTACGGCATCGAAATGGACGTGTGGTCCGCTCTCAAAACGGAAATGATCCGCGCAAAGAGATAGCAGTGGCAAACAAACATTAAATTATTTGCGCGCTGAACACATGAGCGACGGCAGGAAATCCACGAGGCTTTTGAATGGACTTAGCAGTCCGCCATGACAACTACTCTCTACTAAAAAACAGACGGGACATTATTGTCTCAACAATGTCCCGAGCGTTTGTATGTTTATAAATACATAACTGGATATGGCATGAGCACTCAGCGCGATGAATCAGAAACGTGTTTTTTTATTCACTCGATTCTCTTCTGTCGTTATCTCGCGCTTGTTTGAGAGGTGACTCATCACTGGCAAGGTGAATCCTCCTCTTCCGAAGCCGACACCAGGGGTGTTGTATGCTCCCCCGCCTCGCACGGAGGCTAATATCCGGTCGGCATGGCTGTGCGTGACGCTATCCGACTATAATTATTTCGCAGAGGATAGAACGCGTTCAGGCAGTCCTTTGCGGGAGAAGGGCGACCGTCAGCGGGGTGGACAGTTGAATTACTATGGGGCGCGCGTGGCGGCAGCCGGCTCAACTGACGGTCGCGGCTTGCAGGGAAGTCCGCATGCCCGTCACCAGAGTCCGGGTGTCCTGTCCCTCAACCCCTTTAATCGAATTCCAGGATGAATGATGACACAACCGCCGTGCAGGCATCCATATCAATTAGTTGGTACTTCTTTTTTGAACGACTCGCGGGACCAACCGTCGCGTATTCGAATTTATTTCAAATAGCGAACCCATTTCCCTTCTTAGCAAAAGTGGCAAGTGTCGGTTTTCATAAATAAGTTGTATTTATGATTTTTATTAAAATTATAAAGTAAGCACTGGTTATTTTATCTAAAAATCTATCAAAAGTAATGAAAAATGATAATTTATTGTTGTAAATTGTACCCAAAGCGGTAGATGTGCAACTTTGTAAAGTTTAACGGAATATATTTTCACTAGCGATTCTTTTCACCGAATGGTGCGCAGGGGGTGCCAAGGTACAATTTTCTTGTCATATGTCCCACAAATATCTGTGTTTCCACTTTTCTGTGGAAATCGGATTAATATTATTTTTCCCATACATAATGAATTTTTTGAGCCTAAATGAAAATTGTCGTGAAAAAAATCATGCGACTTGAGCAGAATTCGAACCCGAATCTCCCGATTGCCGGTCAGGTGTAGTGGCCATTACACCTCCAAGCAAGTGTAATTGGTCCACTTTTATTTCTCTTGTACATTAATGATATTAGTAACGTCGTTAAAAGTAAGCTTAGACTCTTCGCAGACGACGCGGTTGTGTATAGGGATATTAACAATTCCGAAGATAGCGACTCGTTAACAATCGACCTACTTGCTATTCATGCTTGGTGCGAAAAGTGGCAGATGGAACTAAACATAAAAAAGTGCGTAGCAGCCAACTTTTGGAAAAATAAAAATGGCCAGGTAGGGCTTACAGGATTAATAAAACGTAAATAGTCAACGCCGAGTCTGTTAAGTACTTAGGGGTCACAATTACTCACGACATATGTTGGGGAAAATATATCCGGGAAATATGCGGTCAAGCATACAGGAAGCAAGGCTTTACCAAGAGAATACTCGAAAATGTGATGAGAAAGTGGAAGAACGTTGTTATTTTTCAATCGTTAGGCCTCATCTGGAATATGCTGTTAGTGTATGGGATCCATACGAAACGGGGTTGATATCAGAGTTAGATCGCGTGCAGCGAAGAGGAATTGGGTTTGTAAAACGATGCAGCAATATAAGTTTGCAAGTGTGTCTGGATTGTTAGAAGAATTGGGATGGGAATCGCTATCACAGCGTAGATTAAATTATAGGCTGAACCTCTTAACTAAATTTCAGGAAAAAACATTTCTCTGTCAAAGTGAAAAACATACTATTAACCCCCTCGTACTACGGCAGATTAGATCGCACCAATAAAATTACAGAGATAGATTGTAGGACCGATAGGTATAAAATGTCATTTTTTCCGCGTACCATTCGGGACCAAAACAGCTGTGATCGTCGTCATGAATAGTTCAAGTATTGACAATAGGCAGGCAGTTAATCTTTCTCATTATATTCTCCTCTTTCTTATTTATGCATGATGTAAATAATGATGTTCTTATTTATGCATGATATTTTGAATCTGTAGTAGTAGTCTTTGTATCCCTTACATGTTAGAACGATTGGAGATAGAATGTTTCTTGGGTATTAGATTTGTAATTGGCGCTTTGCATGTGTGGTACGCGGGTTTTTAATGTAATGTCGGTGTTCTACCATATCATTCATGCATGCCTGGTGCGAAAGCACCCCCTGCCACACACCCTTTGGGTGGCTTGCAGGGTATGACGTAGATGTAGATGATGTAGATGAAGCAATCTGTCTTTAAGGCGAATTCCATTCATCCGTGTATATCCACCCAAAGGAGAGACTTTGTACCACATCTTTTGTCCAAGAAATGATTGAAAACTTCGAAATTTAAATTGAGAAAACTGTATGCTATGTTTTATTTGTGTTGAATTCAATCTGGGAAAAAATCAGTTTTGCACTATGTACAAAATGGTGCACCTGTGACATGGGGTCGCTGTCTCAATCTTTGTAGTTAGATAAGGTATTCCATACGGTATACTAAATCTCTAATGGTTCCCAGTGAAATAATTACATTCCAGAGCTTAAGAATTTTTAACCATAGCTTAATTCCCAAAAATTTGTGCGATTCTGTAAATGAACTGTATATCATTTTTTATTTACTTCTGGGGGTAGCAAATTTGGAAATTTGAGGCGTTTTAATTTTCTTAACTGTCTTTATTTGCCAGAAAAAAACTCTCTAGTGTACTTACCTGTCTGTCATGAATGCAAGGATATTTTGACTGATATTTAGCTTTGGACAAAATAACCTAAGAATTAATTCTACAATTTGATATAATTTAGCTTGATGAACTGTTGCTTACTCAGCGTTGATCCATTTAGGCTCTTCTATTCCTCACATTCTTTGGATCCTGAGAGGTTAGCGATGTATTGAACAATGGAATCTTAACTGTTGAAAGGGGGAAATTGCGATAATTATAAGCTTGATTTTTACTCTTAAAAGAGCGTCGTTAATTACGTATCACCTTAGTTGTTACTGGCGTAATATCCGCTGATTTTCCACGTCCTACCACTACTTTCATCCTTTCGGGAATCAGTTCTATTCATCAAGTGGCCAATGAAGAAAAAAAATTGATACAGCAATGATCCCATTTTCCATCCACGCAAACTGTAGCAGGCACGATATTTCTCTCTGGTATCGCCAGTTGCAGTCACGAATAAAAAAAGAGGCGCTCGAGCAGCATCAACAACCAAATCCACGTCGTTAATGCAAAAATGAACCCCTCCACTTGATCGGAACGCACGTATGGCTTTCGCTCGCGCGCCGGATAATCCGTTTCCCTCGAACCATTATCCCTACTTCACTTCCCCATATCTGTCCGACACGCCGTGGGGACGATCATCCTAAAACCCCATTTTTCCTCCCACCCTGCGCCACACCAGTGGCCCCGATTGCTCGTCCTGATGCGGCGTAAAAGAATAGCCATGTTTATTCATGTCGCACGGGACTATAACTATGCAAATTGGTCGCTGGGTGAGGCCGGTGGAATGGGGGGAGGGAGGGAGGAGGAGTTTAGCGAGTGATGTTGGTGGAGGGGGAATGGACGTGCGCGCAGCCGTCGGACAAATCGTGCATGTCGTCGTCGTGTCATAGTGAATAGGGTGTGCTTGGTGTGCGTCGACCGCTCCGTCGGATGCGTCATCCGTCGTTGCAGCGGTCGCTTAAGTGATGACTGAAAGGGGGAGGAGGCGAAATGGATATTCATGACGTCATTGTGGAATCTGTGAGGCGTGGATTTGGATGGAGTGGACGCTGGGTGAGGTTGAGGTCAGGCGTTGAGAATTGAGTGAGGTAGGGTCGGTTGCTTGTCCTAAGGTCTGATATCATTGGAGGTTATCTATCTCTGTTAATCTCAGTCTAGAAAAACTTGCCTTGGAAAACACGGCGAAAATTATTTTCCATTGGATTCTTTCTACTTTTAAGAGAAACACGGATAATATTATCATGACACCTCATTACATCTCTAGGTCTGACGGAAGCGATAAGATAAGAGAGATACACTGCCGAAAAGATCGGTGGAAAAACTCATTCTGCCGCGCACAATAAGCGACCACAATAAAAACTGAGCTCCACTAATCACACTCTCATAATACGCGTCACCATTTCACCTCATATAACCTTATCTCTTATATCTTTACACGGCTAGTGTCCTAGCATCCTCTGCCCCAGGCCCTTGAGGCGGCTCACAGGGTAGTATGTAGATATAGATTTCATTGGTTCACTTTAGCCTACGAGTGAACGTAGAGAGTGTACACAACGCTCTCGTTCACCTAGAGATTATATATATTATCGATATATATTAAGAACCCCTGCGAATTATTCTAGGTTTGATCAGATTAACAAGATTTGAGAGATAGAATGTCGTACCAATAGATTTAAAATGTCATTTTTCCCGCGTGCCATAAGAGAGAACAATAGGCAGCGTAGCAATGGGATAGGTAGGTGAAATATAGTTAGAGTACTCTGTAGTGCATGATGCATGTAATAACAACCAATAATCCCTTTCTTATTGTGTAGATACTAACCATCTAGCTGAATGTGACCCTAGTATCTAGCATGTCTCCCTTAAATATTCTCGGTGCATGTCAATAGTGCATGTTTGGTGATCTTCACTCCCTGCCACACACCCTCGTGGTGGCTCGCAGGGTATTACGTAGATGTAAAGTTTTGTCCTGGTGGCTGGGCATTAATTTAATATCCATGGTAATTTCGATAGGATTGCCACTTAGGAAGAAGCGTGACTACTCGAACTGACTAATAAGAAGTTACCTTGGCAGTTAGACATCCGCCGGTGGCGACGAGTTACTGAAATGGAAAAGCAAAGCAAGCCATTTGCGGTCGCTTCTCATTGATATCGATGGTGAGAAAGTACATATTCCCAATGGAATGAATTTCAACCTTCCATACACCGATTTTATTGTCCAACCTGTGCAGTCATTTCACATGTTACCCCATTCGTGGGGGAATCAGGAACTAAAAGATACGAATGAGAGAGATTTTCGTTGCCAAGATGTAAAATTTGATGTCACAAAGGCATATAGACGTAAATAAACCTAATCAGTGAAAAAAATAAAACTTTCCCATATGCTACCTCTACGTTACACTGCGTGACAGAGGGTTAACTTTAAAAATTTTAGCCATTTTAGCCACTTTAGCCAAAAACCAAGGTAGAAAAACTACCGTTAGTCAACTTAAAGAAAATGAGAAATATTTTCATTGGCTGGTCTGATCACAAGGGCGACCGCAACCTGGGCCTAAGTTACTTCAAGTTACGTCGCTCTTTGGGTAGCTATTTACCTTATGTAGATGAACTTGCACGATTGGATCACTTTTCTGGGGGTTATATCTTGTCCACCAATAAACTTGTCTCTCCCAAGTACGCTAAGTATTCTACCCAGGCGACATCCAACACTTATAATCATTGGACTATGGCTAGCTGTGCGTCACGGTAAGAAAATGTATTCCTCTGAAGAATCATATAGACGCAGAATCGTATATACAAATCATATACAATAATCAGAATCACATTGACGCAGAAGCATATAGACGAATCATAATTGCAGACGACGCGGTTGTGTATAGGGATATTACCAATTCCGAAGATAGCGACTCGTAAATAATCGACCTACTTGCTATTCATGCTTGGTGCGAAAAGTGGCAGATGGAACTAAACATAAAAAAGTGCGTAGCAGCCAACTTTTGGAAAAATAAAAATGGCCAGGTAGGGCTTACAGGATTAATAAAACGTAAATAGTCAACGCCGAGTCTGTTAAGTACTTAGGGGTCACAATTACTCACGACATATGTTGGGGAAAATATATCCGGGAAATATGCGGTCAAGCATACAGGAAGCTAGGCTTTACCAAGAGAATACTCGAAAATGTGATGAGAAAGTGGAAGAACGTTGTTATTTTTCAATCGTTAGGCCTCATCTGGAATATGCTGTTAGTGTATGGGATCCTTATGAAGCGGGGTTGATATCGGAATTAGATCGCGTGCAGCGAAGAGGAATTGGGTTTGTAAAACGATGCAGCAATATAAGTTTGCAAGTGTGTCTGGATTGTTAGAAGAATTGGGATGGGAATCGCTATCACAGCGTAGATTAAATTATAGGCTGAACCTCTTAACTAAATTTCAGGAAAAAACATTTCTCTGTCAAAGTGAAAAACATACTATTAACCCCCTCGTACTACGGCAGATTAGATCGCACCAATAAAATTACAGAGATAGATTGTAGGACCGATAGGTATAAAATGTCATTTTTTCCGCGTACCATTCGGGACCAAAACAGCTGTGATCGTCGTCATGAATAGTTCAAGTATTGACAATAGGCAGGCAGTAAATCTTTCTCATTATGTTCTCTACTTTCTTATTTATGCATGATGTAAATATTGATGTTCTTATTTATGCATGATATTTTGAATCTGTAGTAGTAGTCTTTGTATCCCTTGCATGTTGGAACGATTGACCATAGAATGTTTCTTGGTTAGTAGATATTTAATTGGCGCGTTGCATGCTGGTTTCAATGTAATTTTGGCGTTCTGCCGTATAATTCATTCATGACTGGTGTGGAAGCATCCCCCGCAACACACCCTTTGGGTGGCTTGCAGGGTATGACGTATATGTAGATGTAGATAGATATAGTGCCCTAGGAGCTCTTACGAGGACGCATATACTATGCCCATATTTTTCTTCAAACACGATGTAAAGCTGGAAAAATCTCTAAACATCCCCAAACGCCTTACAAGCCGAAGGGTCTTCTCAATGACGCAGCGTTTGATTGGCACATCACGAAAATAGATTCGCACTCCAGATTATTATGCCGTGGAGGGCTTGTTGGATTTAGTGCGTAAATATTCTAATTCATCCGGGACGATTTAAGGTTTTCAATATCGATTATATTATCGGATATTTTAGCTAAATTCGTGTTTCTAGGAGCCGAGGGAAGCCTTTTGTCAGTAATTATTGAGTCGATAGCCGAATCCCGTAGTGATTTATGAGTAATGTGCAAATTGACTCTTCACAATCAGAGTATAATATCTTCAAATTGTGATTCTGATAGCTGGAATCATTAACGTAACGTTCCAGACTAAGATTTGAAAATCATTTACCCATCTGCATATGTATCTTAAAGTCTGTATTACGAGCAGTGATTCTGCGTAAGAGTATTATTTTATTTCTTATTACCACGTCTTAGTTGCTGGATGCATAATTTTCTGGAACGCAGCTGTTTTTTAGCTAACTAGCTGAAAAAAAGACGCACTCCAGAAACTATTGGGTGTCTCTTTACCTTACTATCTTCACAAGTGAGAATTGAGTGAGGTAGGATCGGTTGCTTGTCCTGAGGTCTGATATTGTTGGAGGTTATCTTTCTCTGTCAATCTCAGTCTAGAAAAACTTGCCTTGAAAGACACGGCGAAAATTATTATCCATAGGATTCTTTCTACGTTCGCGAGCAACATAGAATATTATCATAACGCCTCATTATATCTCAAGGTATGACAGATGCGATAAAATAAGAGAGATACACTGACGAACAGATCGGTGCAAAAGCTCGTTCTTTCCGCGCACAACAAGCGACCACAATAAAAACTGGATCAATTTTGAGTCAATAACTGAATCCCGCAGTGATTTCTGAGTAATATGCAAATTAACTCTTTATGAGCAGAGTATAATATCTTCAAATTGTGATCCTGATAAGGTGATTCTGATATGGTTTTCACCTACTTAGGTAGACTTTCACCTACACCATAGATCGAGCATTAAAACATTTTGCGCAAGAAGCATTAATTTTAATCAATATACAAAATTATAATACCCAGCTGAGACAAATAATTACCGGAAATTAAGGATAAAATACACTTGCTACAGAAATGTATCTTTAGCTCCATTTTTCCCGAGGAATGAGTGACAGAGATATTAGAACTCAACGAAACTTGGTGAGTATCTCGTTAGTTCCTCATCTTCATTCACTTTTTAATGGCAATCGTGAACTAGCCATCCTCATTTTTCTCTTAAGTGGCCACCATATTATTGTGGTGTCATTGAGTTCAATTTGTTGGGGAAACAGAACAAATCTCGATGTCAAACATTTAATGGAGATGAAAATTCATTTGAAAAACTTTACTTGTACATGTGTCCCTGTAGGTTTAAGGCCATAGTACGTTACCAGCTCTCGATAACATCATTGCTTAAGCTAGACAAATAAATAAACGCCAATATATGAATCTGGAAGGCAAATAATACACACTCATTATTATGAAATATGTTTAAAATCTGCCTGTGAGATAAGTGAGACGTTAGATCCCCATAGAACGAGCAGTAAAAAACTTTTCGCAAGAAGCATTCATTTTAACCAAAATACAAAATTATAATACCTAGCTGAGACAGATAATTGCTGGAAATTAAGGATAAAATAAAAAAGGTAAACTTTCCTCTAAATCTTCCTTAAGTGCTATGGCTAGGTCATTTCCATTTATTTATTGCTCTGGTGAGGTTAAAGGGTAATTTACGATTGGAGGCGAGTTTATGGATATTTGTCTGACCATTCATGATCAAATTTTTAATGGATAACTCTATTTATAATATGTGCATGATAGATAGATAGATAGATATGGGTACCGTTGTACATCATAGAATTCTTTTTGTGGAATTTCTGGTGGTGTACATTTACCTTCATTCCAGAGGCAGTTACTTTCTCCTCATATTTCTTCTTGCGGCGATTATCAGTGGAAGCTATCTCATTCCATAAGCTCCCACGACGGAGAACCTTTTCTGCGTTAAGTGAGAAACGCTAGACTGCGATTTACGGCGGAGGGAAGCGAAGAAAAATAAATCGACGAGATTGTGGGAGGAGGGCGGGGCTTCTTGCTTTTCCGTCGAGCGGTTAAGGAAAAGACTAAACTACGACTTCCCCCCTCTCATCTTCGCGCGGCCACGGACACAACCCGTGGGACACGCATTCATATATAGGGATGAAGTCACTCCTTTCAAAACATGGGACTTTCTTGCTCGCCTCGACCATACTCACACCGCGGCTCTTGTTGTCCGCGTCGTAGGCTTTTCTGTTTAGAGTCGCACTAAGGAGGGCGCGGCAAGCGGGGGATTTCCCGGGAGCGGGAATGAGTTTACGGCGGAGGAGAATGAAAGGAGGAAAAATGGTCGAGACGTGGCAACATCGCTGAAGTGGATTTTCGCGGAAGATGAGAGGATATAATATAAGGAAATATGGCTTTGCCAGCGTCTTCGTCATCTCTTGTCTCCGGAGGTCCCCTTTATGTTTTTGACCAACTGGCCTACTTATTTTAATTTTGCCTGCCTCCCTCGCGTATTGTAACATTTTTCAATTAAGCGACCGAATTGAAGTTGCAGCAGCAATTTTCGGGTTCCTAGTCGTAATACAAGGCTTAAAACTCAGGGCTTTCGCTTGCGGCACAGTGAATCACTTGGGTGCTCTAAAATACCATATCATTTTTATAATTTTTGTTTCATTTTTGAAAATTCTTTTATAACGGTGTCTGGCTGGTTGTACCGCAATATCACGCAAATTCTTATGCACCATTGACAGCAAAGGTCTTGTATTCTTTTGGTCGTCAACGTTTGTTGTGGTGAAAAAATATGAGCTTATTTACTATAATTTTAAATATGAGTACATCAGAAATTTTCTGCTTCTTAGGCTAAAAGAGTTCTAGATAATCGATGTCTTGAGTTTTTAAGTAGCTTTAACGATGCTTATGTGAAATACCTCTTGCTAAAACATCAAAAGACTATTCACAAGTATATGTATATGGCTGCTTGCACACCACCTCATGGGATTTTGCTGTGGATCTTGATCGACAAACACCTACCACAATACATACTTAGAAATTATGAGGAACCATTTGGTAGTATAGAGTAAAACATAGATAAGCTCAAGTGTCGTGACATTTTAACCTTGAAAACCACTGCAGGTACATGAAAAATGTAGGTATAACGTATAAAAAAGTTTCAATTTGTTAGCTTAAAGCCTAATGTTAAAATACAGTACATGAGGCATTGTACGTCACTCGAAAGATCAAAAGAATCAATGGATTGAATTGATTGATCGCGAATCTTAATCTTTGATTCTTGATACGTACAGTACAAAGAGGTAAATAATTATAAGTTAAGTCTTTATTTGTCTTCATCAAACACTTATTTTATAAAAGTTAAAGCTTATCAAATATCATTACTATTGAGATAGAGATGATATTTTATTCAAGTTGTTCCATACATTGGGTTTTCCACCTCAATTTTGGAACAAACCCTCGAAGATCGAATTCTATAACCAAACAAAGCGTTAGAGAAGATTCTGTTACAATCTGCTGCGAGTAAAATATATTAGTACAGCTTTTGGACGAACTTATTCGGGAGTTGTCAGAAATTCGATGCTTAAATGCATGGAAAATGCATTTCAATATTTTAATGCTGACTCGGAGGAGAGTTATTGCTATGCACAAAAATTGCGCGATACAAAATAGCGGACAGAATCTTAGAGTTCATCTTATAATCACGCGCCTTTGGTTAATTCCATTCATTTTTATATACAGTATGTATCGTATTTGTATATGTCATTTTGCAAACTTGACAATCAGATAATGAATTCCACATAAGTATCATCCTCGACTATAAATCCGATGTTTTTTTACAGATAATTCTTTTAGTGAGTTACTAATTCACAATCATGATTTACTACTACATCGGAGACAGTGAGGACTAATCAACGGAAACGGACCACATTTGTCGTTCCTCCCATATCCGCGTCCCTTTTTATTTATTTGCAACAGCCCTCCTCTGCGAAACTCGGATGGTAGTAGGCAGGTATAGATACGGTCTGAAGGAAAGGAAATTGTCACGAACGAGGGAGAGGATTTCGTTCAGGGTCGTGGACATGAAGGAACTCTGAGAGGAAAAAAATGAGGAAAAATGTGGAGAATGCTTATTTCGCCCTCTCGATGGGGGATGAAAGGGAAGGGTGGGGCCTATTTGGCGCAAATGTATGTGCGGGAGAGGGTGAAAGGCGCAAGTGCTTTTTTATTTCATCAAAATGTGACGCCCCATTGTGTGACACATAGCGACGATCCGAGACGCGATTTATGGAGTTCAACCCCGCGGGCTGATTTGTCTCTGACAGGTCACGATGGATGATCTCCCTTGCTACGATGCGTGGATTCTACGGCTGACATCCCGTAAAGCTCTGTCCCCGTTGGCGGATTACATTTAAATATCTCCGGGTGCTGATTTATTGTTATTCGGTCCCTTTGCGTGCGCATATCACATAGATGAGATGTGAAACATGGTCGGTATGTGGAAATCTTGTATTTTGGAGAAAATGCACATGCTCAAAAAGAACTCTACCTTCCGTCTGTGACTAAGAAGGCAGGAATGAGTTTTGGGTTACCAGAGTAACGTAAGCGGTAACTACTCTGCTATGTAGTGGTAGTTTGGTTCAGATATTAGAATCGCAGATACTATGATTTACTGTGTAAATGGTTATTTAAATGATTAAATATTTCCGAATTGTTCCTAGTAGTAGACCATTAACTTCTAGTTTATATTTATTCTTTTTCTAATCTTCTTCATCTTAAATTAAATTTCAATATCGTTTCAAATATTTCACGTTACCAACAGTCATTTTCAGTCTCCAATAGTTTTCGCAAAAAGTTTTTCCACCTCTTCTGATAGTCACAAACGATTTTTCAACCTCTTAGGTACATTAGATCCATTCCGATAACCTGGGTTTTTAGGCACGTCCACGAACCCTCGGGGCAATGATTTTTTTCAGAAGCGAGGACACTTTCGAGCTCATCGGACACAGTAGCATAGAAGCGAAGCCGGAGGGAATCTCCTCGAAAATAGGAAAGGTTATCACATGTTGCCTTTGAATGCTTACTACTAACATTTTCTGATTACACTTACCATACCTCGGATACATTGGTGTACTTAAATGAGTAATTCAATGATCAAAAATATTTCAAAGCAAGTTTTTAATTTGTTATCAAAATATATCTTTGAAAACCAACCGTTGAAAAAATATTGCACTCTTTTTTTATTTAGCTAGGATATTTGATTAAATATTTTTTGATCGAGATATTTATTTTTACAACCTCGGCAACAGCACCAATGGTCTTTTAAAGCAGACGCAATAACAACAATAGACGTACCCGAAGACCCCTGGGCTCATTGTAAAAAAAACACCCGGGTGCAAATAGAACCCGCTAACCCCTCCAACTAGAAGGCGACGAATTTACCTCGTCGTCATCAGGATTAATTATCACGATGAGTGTCCTCGATTTAGTTTTCAATGGCATGACGTATTTAAAATTCGAACTTCAATTCCATAGGACGAAGTCTGTGATAATTTTGTCGACAGGTCTCCACAGTGATTATAAAAAAACTATTAGATTTTGAAATAATGAAGCAGTTCTAAGAAGCGTCAATTGAACAATATGAAAATCTTGACCCAACAACTTATTTTTTAGGACAAAACTACTCAGATACTCAGCAATTGATTCATCACATCAAGAAATCAGATATTAACGACATTGGAGAAGTGGTAAACGGTAAACTCCGACTATTTGCAGACGATGCTGTAGTGTTCAGGGAAATTTGTAGCAATAATAATAAGGAAGCGTTAACAATGGACATCAAGGTAATTCATGCTTGGTAGCGAGAACTCAAACTGATAAAAAGGTGTTGCATTGCACTTTTGGAAGAGAAAAAGCTCCCCATAGCAGAGCTATCATAAAAGAACACCAAATAAGAGATTTTAGTCTTTGAAAAATACCTCGGAGTTAAACTAACTAATGATCTCTCGTGGAGAAAACATATTCAGGAAATAACTGGTCGAACTAATCGTAAATTGGGATTTGTTAAGTGCGACGATAAAGTCAGAGAAATCAGCTACTTCTCACGTGATAGACCCCACTTGGAATGCGCTGCCAGAATTTGGGATCCTCATGAATTAGAAACAGAGATGAAACGCGTGCAGAGGAGATCAGAAAGATGCTTGAAAAGCCGTTATGATAGACTTGTTCGTTTTAGTGATCTCTCGCAACACCTTGGATGAGAATTGCTTTCAAATCGTCGTTTGAAACAAAGACTCAAATTTTTATATTAATTCAAAACAAAATTTTTTTCCGACGAAGCTGTCAATATCTTACAAACTCCAACATGCTACAGTAGTTCAGGCCATGAGTATAAAATAAGAAAAATAGACTATAGAATGGACAGATTTAAGATGCTGTTTTTCTAGCGATAGATAACAGACCATAATGACTGTTTTAAGACTTTCAAGTAGGTTAGTTGGCTAGTAGTGTAGCTGATTAATTCATGTGCTCCCTAATACATGTTTCTAAATCTGACGAGAGGTACTATCACCATGTTTAGCATGTTCTCTGCATTACTCTTGCATCATACATAGTTGCATTGTATATTAATATTTGTTGTTTCTGTAGGATTTGCAGCATATCTATTGTGTGGTGCATGTTGGTGAAAGTTAAATTGGTGAAATTATATTTTGCATAAAAAAACAAAATCAACATCCAAATCAGCAATTCATGAATAGACTTCGGAATTACAACTGTGAATGTTTGGTCATCTTCACCCCCTGCCACACACCCTAGTGGTGGCTCGCAGGGTATTACGTAGATGTAGATGTAGATACGAATCCTTTTAGGTTAGACTTCCATACCGTTTGTCTTCAAATAACGTGAAATAACGTGCTATTCGTATACATTTGCCAGTTAGAACTGGGTTAATGAACCGACCGCGTACTATGTCTAATGAAGTTAATGATAGCTTTCCGGGTGTTATTTTGGAGTGTTACGCATAGTAACTCGTCAATGAACGAAATGTATCTGGGTCTTTTTTTTAATTGTGTATCTGTGATAATTGTGAGTCGCATTAGGTTTATTTTAGCCAGTGCACTCATTTTCGAGGTCCCTAAATATATCTTACGAATATTTTGGTCATTCATACTTTATTTATTGATTTTACGAGAGAGAAAGAGGTTGGTTGGTTACGGTGCTGATAATAATTGCTTGCCGTATAATGAGGCTGGGATTGAATTTTCATTTTAATGAGCTCGGCTGACTTATTGCTCCGTCTTCCCAAATATTCTGTAAAATTTGATGAACTAAGAAGAAATGAATGATTTCATTATCTTTATTATTTTCAGTTGGGAGAATTGTAGAGACAGATGCTCTTCACTCTTCTCTTGTTCACAGCGATTTTCCCCTTATTTACCGTGTCCCTTTCTATCGTATTCCTTAATTTCCCCTGAGTTTTTGTCCCTTGGCCATCTTCGTGTTGTTTCTCCTTCGCACATATTCATCGTGAATTCAATGCGTCTCTCGAGTCCCTTGGGGTGCTTCCAATCCATCAATTCTCTTTAATGTGATACCTGGAGTTAATGGATTCCCACCAGGGGAACAGAAATTCTGGACTCCGGGAATATCATCCGTCAAGTTAAACACTTTTTTTGCCTTAATTTCTCAAATTTGTGAGAATGAAGACAAATGGTTAATATTGTGTTTGCATTAATCTCTGGTCACACTATTTTGTATCTCCTCAGATCATATTTTTTCCGAGGGTACATTTACCTCAGGCATTAAAGTGGAAATGCCTTTCCATGAACAGTGAAGCCAACTATTTAATTGAGTGGATAAATACCAAGTAGACATCAATGACAGGCATTTTTTAATTGTATACTTGTGTTTTTTTACCTATATAATTATTAAGTTTTCTTGAATTTTGGAGAAAATATTGCTTTTTTCATCGCCAACATTTCACCAAATATATTTACATTGATAGGGTTTTGAAATTAGGCAAATTTTACCATAAAAATTGACAAGATTCTGGAAAAATTTGTTGCTAAATTCATAAGAAAGATTGTTCAGGAAAACTCCTCATCGGTGGTTATTTTTGCCTTTCATTACAGGTTCACTAATTTTTCAATATTTATTATGTCAAGTACTAGGTGATTAATTTATCAGTCTCCTTTATGGTGATTTCAATTTTTTTAATGTAATGAAGATGCACTTCCTTAGTTCTGGTCAGATAGATAACTGCTAATTTCGATAATTCGTATGATTTATAATTTTGATTACCAAAAAATACTGATAGGTTCCTCAAATGTCAATATTTTTCGGTAGAATCGGAGAATTTGTGACTTTTTAGGGCAATTTGATCATCACTACGCCTTTCAGTATATCCAACACCTCTGGAAATTCTTGAAGGACCTATTGAGTAGTAAGCTATTGTGGTCAAGGATAGCATTCCAGAAGTAGATGTGACTTAGATTTTTATATTGAATTATCCTATCCGTCAGTTAGTTTTAATGGAGTCCCTGGAATCAGTATTCTTTGGAGCCTGCTAGTATTTGAAAATGAGAAGCTCATTAGAAGAGATGTCAAGATGCATGTTAGAAATGCATAAAGTAAATATATTGGAATGTCCATTTTTAATGCATAACCAAAGGAAACGCGGAGGTATCCGCAAAAATTCTGTCTTTAATTGAAAACGTTTATTTGACTCATCGTTAGTATAGCGACTGGTGGCAGAAGTGGAACGTTGGGAAGTGAAATATCGGAGTCTAATTGGATGGGATAAACTGTCGTTATCGGAGCAGTTCTAATTTACTGTTGTGATTTTCTAAGTTCAACCACTTTAACTCGCATGAAAGGTATATTTTTAATGCTTCATCAATCGTTATTAATCAATTCACTCTCATCTTAAAATTGCTTGATCGAGATTCATTTCTGGTCACGATTTTGACCGTGTTTAAATATTATTTTTAAATTAAAGTAGCTAATAAAATAACTAAGTAATTTTGGTAGTGTAAATGACTCCCCTCAGTAATTGATAAAAAGTGTCCTAGTTTAGGATATCATTGGACGTTTGTTTCACGCCATGCACTCATAACGTTGACGAAGCCGCATTTTTTAACGATTTTATGAAAGGAATACCGCGAACCATATCTAATTAAAAATAATATCACTAATATTAAGTACTAGACTCCGTTACATCTTTGAGGCGATAATTACGTCAGAAGCGCCTAATTTTTACACAATGTCTCTTTGGACGGTGCATCCGTACCCACCATATTAAATGCCTCACCTCTTGATAAGTTTACCTGATTTTTGCTGACGTGTTAATAGTCACATTGGCACTAACTTTATTAGGGTATAGTTTTATGTATTTTAGTGATAACTCACGCCTTGCCATATATCCTCGAGGTGACTCCCAGGATGTTGTGTACATGTATATATAGAAACGGAAAATGAAGTCAAGTGTTTGGTTCTAAAATATCTCGGGAAGTTGAACAATGAAGGGCTGGTTTATCGGTATGATCTGAAAGGCTATCTTTTTCTCCATAATGAGACTTAATTCATTTAATCAAACATGTTGTAACATTTCGCTCGAACTACCTTAAGTGGGAAGGTAAATATAACACCATGAGTAACCGCCAATTGTGAAACATTTCTCCAATTTTAGGTGTTATATTTGTCACGTGTTTCCTTCTGCGTTGAGGTGGATTTCCCGCCCGCAGCGTGAATGAAGTGCACGTGCAGGGAGGCCTCAAATAAGAGCAAGGAACGGCTGCGCGGAACTTGACGTGAGACGAGCGCGAGCACCGAGTGCTACCATTCCGTCGTGAGTGAAAATTGGAAATTTTAGGAGCCTCCTTCTGCCGTTAATAAAAGGAAAGAAAACTTGTGGTATAAATCTCGGGCCGAAGTACAAAATTTCACGTCAGAAGTGTCAAACACACGCCACACCGTCATACTATCTCTTGGAGAACTTCATGAGTTTCTGAGCCTCCTTTTGAAAACCACGATTGGTTGAGGTGTACATTTTTTGTGTTTGAGTAAAATCCATGGAAACGGAAGGAAATGAGGGAAAAAGGATTGGAAGACGGAAAAAATGAAAGAAGGGTGTGCTTCGGTTGATCTGAGACTGTATATCGTATTATTCGATGTATTGTATTGCCCGTTTGATAATATATGTCATACGAGGTGTGTTCAAAAAATACCCGGAATGTTTAAATTTCGCGCATTTGGAGAGTCCGATTGTCAAAAAAAAATTTATTGAGTTGGTATACATGCCCCTGAAGTATGACACAATTTTCAGCTGTATTCATTGTTTACTTTATCTGTGGCAACCGCTAAGGTTAGACGTGTTTTCATGAGCTCGGCGATTTTCGATTGTTAAAAAAAATGGATCAAAGAATTTGTATTAAGTTTTGCGTAAAAAATGAAATAAAGTGTAACAAAGTGTGCGAAATGTTAACAAAGGCCTATGGTGAGTCTGCTATGAAAAAAACAAGTGTTTATGAGTGGTATAAGCGTTTCCAAGATGGCCGTGAAGACGTTGAAGATGACGGACGCCCTGGACGCCCCAGCACATCAACAACCGATGAAAACGTGGAAAAAGTGAAAGCAGTGGTTATGAATGATCACCGAATCACAATCGGAGAAGTCGCTGATGATGTTGGCATATCGATTGGCTCATGCCATGACATTTTTGCGAACATTTTGGGTATGAAACGCGTGGCAGCAAAATTTGTCCCAAAATTGTTGAATTTTGAACAAAAACAGCGGCGAATGGAAGTTGCTCAGGAATCACTAAATGAAGTCAACGTCGACTCAGATTTGCTCAAAAGAGTCATAACAGGTGACCAAACTTTTTTACACTTTATTTCATTTTTTACGCAAAACTTAATACAAATTCTTTGATCCATTTTTTTTAACAATCGAAAATCGCCGAGCTCATGAAAACACGTCTAACCTTAGCGGTTGCCACAGATAAAGTAAACAATGAATACAGCTGAAAATTGTGTCATACTTCAGGGGCATGTATACCAACTCAATAAATTTTTTTTTGACAATCGGACTCTCCAAACGCGCAACATTTAAACATTCCGGGTATTTTTTGAACACACCTCGTATATCGCTAATATATTTTTTCTTTCGATGAAGATTGGAAACAAATTAGTCTCTACCTGGTCTTATGAAAATGGTTTACTCTTTAATGTTGATAAATGTTTTGCTTTGTCTTTTTCCCGGAGAAAAAATTTAATCGAATACAATTACCATATGGTAGGGTCCAAATTAAATAGGACTAATGAATTGAAGGATTTTGGGGTCACCTTTGATAGCAAAATGTATTTCACCACTCATATATTGAATATTAGTATGACTGCATATAAATTATTGGGCTTTATACACCGCATGTCAAAATATTTCAATTCTGAGATGGTACTTAAAACATTGTATTACTCTTATGTTAGAAGTAAGTTGGAATATGGATCGGTTATTTGGAATCCCTATATAAAGAAACATATTGTAATGCTTGAGAACGTTCAAAAGAGATTTTTAAGATTTTTATATTTTGTATTATACCATGTGTATCCGCTTTCGCCAATTCGCCAATACAAAGGATTTGTGTAATATATAACAAGAATTTCAACGAAATGGACTTATACATAAGGAAAGACTACTTTTTAAAAGAAGTTAAGAATCTGTTTGTGAAGTGATTTAGATTGATTTTTGTGTTTTTTACGACTGTGACCTATTTAGTTAGTATTTTCAGTAAGTATTTGTAATCTTGATTGTTATTATTTTGTGGCTGTGACCAGTTAATTTTTAATTTTTGTACTTATACTTTTGGATTGTTCACCCTATAATTATGTATATGTTGGGCGAACATAAAACACAATAAATAAATAAATCTACCCAAAACTCCTGATTAGCAAATTTAAAGTGAACTTACCCCCGCGTGTTATTTCAAAATCCAGCAATTTTCATTGGGTGGTTATTCACAGTTGTTCCTTATTTCTAATTGCTCTCTCTAGATCATGTGCTTTGTTTGCTTTCAAACCTACAGCTCCGATTTATCTCTGGATTATAATTAGAAATTTACATTTAGCTATCTTGTGTGACACATCCATTGATTTTTATTACAGTTTACCGTTCAGAAATTTTTGTTGCGAATGCGATCTCAGTGTTTCTTGTAACTTTAGTGCTATATGGCACCTACGAGTCTCTAACGACTTCCAGTCATTTCAGTAGCTGTCAATTACTATTCGTTTACGCTCATAATATTTCTCGGGACGTCAAAAGAATTTGGATCCCGCGAAACTCAAAACTCTGGTCTCATTTGACCCACTTAAATTCCTCGTATGAAATAAGTGTACTCTTCCGTGCAGAGGGTATGCGTACAGTTTAACCATAAAAATTACCCTTCTCTTCTATGAAGATGCCAGATAAAGAAGAGATGAATCCATAGTAAGAGTTTAATAGTAGTAACGCTTCATCCCTGTTGTTAAGCTGCAGCTCGTTTTTCCCATTTTCAAAGCTGTAAATAAATCTAATAACGACAGTTTTTTTCTTTTCAAAGATTTCTTAACATCTTCCTGTAGAAAACACGAAATTTCTCCCATGTGCGTAACGGTTAATAAGCAAAAAAATTGAAATTACTACAGTATAGGTCATTTTCACCTGATCTTGGCGTTTAATGGGTTCAACAGCATTAACTTTTCACATGATCCAATGTTGATAGCCGAATGGAAATAAAATGAAAAATCGACATATTTCGATTCTAGAGAATGTTCAACAACACTCATGAAAGCTTAGCAGTTGCACGAAAGATGACTGAGTCCCAGATGGAGGCAAGCTTCCCCTGGCTTTAATTTCACTTAAAACTTAAAATATGCTTCGCAATTCTTCTCCGTTGCCTCTCTAAGCTAGAGCGGTAGAGGCGCATCTTCTGTGTTGCAATTTCAATTCTTTAATATCCGTCCGGTGTATTCATACCACACCGTGCAGCTAAGCCCAGCGACGGAGGGAGGCCGAGGGATTAAGGACGAAGCGGAGAATAATCCGACGGGAAAACTTCAAAAAGATACTCCCGTGCATAAAGCGGAGGCCGGGAAGCTGCGAGCTCCGGTCGGAACTTGTGCATCTCAAGTTACTCTGCTCTCCGAGTAGGAAAGTTGAGATGGCGGGGGTAGTGCGTCGTTATTAATTCCGGCACAAGCATCTCCCGGCAAGGAGGCGGCTCGACCCTCGTCCCCCTCCCTCTTTCCGTGACTATCTGCGTCGTGCCCCGCGAGCCGTCACAAGGGCCTGTGGCAGGAAGGGTGAGGCCACCTGTCATGTTTGCGACAATGTGTGAACGAAAGTCGGAGGATGCAAACAAATGCACACGGCGCAATTTGAGATACAACCCATTCGTACGAAAAGTACCGGTGTCCTATCTTGAGGCCTTAGGTTCAAATCTCGCATGTGATTGAAATATTTCATTGATAACTTGATCCTAACGTGGGCATCAATTGGAGAAAACTTCAGATTCAATGATAAGTCCGTTGGACAAGACCTCAAAACAGCTTAACGTCACCTTGGCGTCTTTTGTTGAGAGCTAATGATGTGTTTCTCCGCTCCCGTACTTCATTCTCCAACAACCTCTCATTCAGAGACCAACCTATCTGTTCTAAATGGCGCAAATAACCACAGTTGTTAGTCGCCGAGTGAGTAAGTAACATTTCTTTAACTTTTTACTCAGAACGCCTTCTGCAATGGCCTTATTAAAATAAAGTATCTTTGATATCAGTTAAAATCAAGACTTCTTAAGTAATTATCGGTTAAGTCAGCGAGTAATATAAATTTTCAACATCCCTGGATTTAACGTCATATAAATATTTGGATATAAATAAGGAATTACGGGGGGCCAATAACACTTTCTTGTGAGACACCGGGTTTCACTTGAAAATCCAGCGGATCCAATTTTTGTACGATAAAATTTTACGGCGAACTACGTCTCATATTGTTCTGAAGTACTTATCCCATATTCCGTCTTGCATATACGAGTGTGGTCTATCCGCGCTCCCAATCGGAGGAAGTTCCCATCATCCCTGGGTCGTGCACTCGCGAGCGCCGGCGCTATTGCCTTCTCGGCCGTGTATAATCGTCATCGTGCCTCGGGCGTCGGCGGCTGTGCGCGGATGAAACGCCGCCGCGGTTTATTGTCGCAACATACGGCGACCCGAAATAATGTTAGAGATTAAGCCAAGTTTCGCAACTGCCACTCCCTTCGCGGCCTGCAGATGCGGGACCGAAGGCAATATAAACCCCAAAAGCCAACGACTGAGTGAGGGAAAGGCGTAGAAACGGGTTGAAAACCCGCGGATTAGGAAATGTTTTTATCTTCTTCTACCTCTCGCTTTCTTGTATATACATATCGGTGAGGTGGGGTGGGGATATATTTGTTCGAGGAAGGGAAAGATGGCGCCACCGTAGGACCGGAGACAATGGAGGGACTTCCTTCCTACCGCGCGTGGGAAATCTCTCTCGAGAGGGAGTCTTCCTCTCCGCAGTGGATGATGGGAAATGGCGGATCTTGAAGCCGGAGTGAGGGGGGTGAGGGGGCGCGAGGGGACGTGGGCACGGAAACAGTTGAGGAGTCGTGAGAAAGGAGGGATGAGGGCAGGAGTGGGGGTTTGAGGGAAGGTAAGAGAATAAATAAAAATGGAATTTGAAAAAGAGAAAGTACGGAGAGACAGAAGAAGGAGGAAAAAGATAAAACCTCTTGTCGCAACGTCGTCGTCACAATTTAAAAAATATAAGCATTTTCTCTTGAAATTAAAAACCTTCCTGTCCTGCCGTTATCATTAAAAAATAAAGCGAGTTTATCCCCTGAAATTAAAGGCTTGTCAATTTTAATTAATTCGCGGAACAGTTACGAAATGATATTCTCCTTGCATGGGAATTTTGGTGAAATTTTTTTTAGAAGAATTGCGAAGTAAAAATATGCCCGAGTTGACCGCCTCCATTTCTGTACAGATTTTGTGTTTAAATTGATCCGACCGATTTTGCTTGAGAACAAACAAACCTTCCGGGGATCATAACTGACTACAATTGTGCCATGAATGCATTAAGCTCCGTGTATATTTCTCAATAAATTTATTATTTTTCGAAATTAAATTTGCACCAAATAATTTCTTTTAAGTTTTTTTTAACATTCATGTTTCATTTGGGAACTTTTGATTAGAAGTTTAAAACCATTTTTGCGGGACATTAGAAAGTAGATTTTTAACAGTGGAATCTAAAGGTCACTTTTAGGTATTTGAAATTGTTAATTTCTACTTCTACTTAATTCCTGATCTTTAATCAAAACTTTTAAAATTAAAAAAAACATTAATGTGGTCCAGAAATGAATACACAATCGCCGTAAAATGTTTGGCGCATATGTAAATACTAGATAAAAACCTGACTGATTGCATGGGAGCAAGAGATAAAAACAAATATCGATATTAGTATTACGCTGATAAGTCAAAATGTACTACTGAATTTACTTTTTTGATGGTATTTAGTAAGGTATCACTCTGTTACAGTAGTCGTTTGTTTATCGATCAGTGCTTTCGAACAGTGTTCACTTTATATGCATCTCCAATCCTTTTCGGCCAGTGGGGCTCACTTTCTCTTGTCATTTATAAACATTCAGGAAAACTGAGGACATGGGGAAGTATCTTGGCAGAAAGCTGACTTTCCTGGACATTATGTTCTTGATATTTACGAGGTAATAAAAATCCTACTGTCGGCATAAAAACTCTTAAAGGATAGAAAATTATCTTCCAGGATGAAGAAAGGCCGCAATGTTTTTTTAAGATTTATTACGGCACGAACTTCACAATGCCAACAATGGTTCAACTCCACGAGAGGGTGATTATTGTATGATTTCATGGCTCATTTGTTACTAACTTACGCAGCTTGAGTATAGGTAGTCATTGGTGAGGAGTCCTTGTGGAGAGTGCTACCTTGTTGGAGTAATAAGGAGAAAATATTGGCAGTCCATGCTGACGACGTTATCATTTTTGTAGTCCTAGAAATAGAATATACTTGAGCGATGGGAATAACAGGAGGAAGTTATTAACCAAGGAGTTATCATTCGGAGTAATCTACACATGAGAGCAACCGTGTCTCAATTGATTTATTCACTTCTTTCCGTGTGCCATCTTCTTATGTCCGTTAAAAGAATTTTTTGCTTTCCGCCTCTTCTTCGAAGATTCTGGGCGCATAGCATGTACCAGGAGAGAAAACGATGAATTTGAGGGAACATGCTTTGGAAGTGCCACTACTCTGAAAACGTGTAAATTTAGGATTACCCTACATTTATAATGCCATGATGATGCACGATTTTGGTTGAGACTCATGTTTTTCCTCTGAATTGAGGCGTTTTGTCTCGTGGACAGCATCACTTTGCTATTCAGCTAGATTAATCCATCGCCAGTGTTGAGCCATCGCCAGCCATCCATCCCCATGTATTGCCAAAATCTTTAATTTTTGCCAAATGTCAATAATTCTGGTTAAATTTTTCAAATTATATATTTAATTTATTTATACTAAAATTTTTAATTAAGTTATATAACCTGTTAATAAATTCTGCCTATTATTAAATCACCCAATAAATAAACGCCATGCAACTATTATGGCAAAGTTGTGGAAAATTTCGTTGATAATTTTTTGTTAATAATTTTTCGTTTTAAGTCGTATTTGCTTTTCGTCAAAATGTATTTTGAGCACCGCGTAAATGGAGATAATGAATGGTATTTGGCATTTTGATTTGAATTAGGTTTGTACCGACAGTTAATGACATTTTACTCTTCAATGATGAGTTATTGCAAAGGTAGAACATGTATGCAATGGCAAAAGAAAAGAGTAGTCAGGCGTCGATTTTGGTCTGCTCTTGCTAGTAGCCGACAAGAGATTTGTAGTCAAATGTCTCATCCGACGAACAAAGAGCTTCCCTTGAAGTTAATAGGTGTTTTTTGAACAAAGACAAAGATCCTACTGAGGAATCTTCGCAGTTACCAGGCATTAGCAGCCCGCACTCCAGCCACCTCACTGACGCAACGCCGTGTAAACTAGTCTGGTGAAGCTCATTAGCTTAAGCAATCCTTAGTGTTCACTTCTATTTCTGATGTTTATGGAGTTGATTTTTTTTAATGATGTCAAGTTTGCGAAAATTCTCGAGGTGTAACTGCTTACAGCAATCATTTTTAGTAGCTAATGAAAATAGCGGATGTGATGAAGAGAAATTGGCCTTGTGCCAAATTAGGAACAAAATCCTGCAAGGGAAAAGGGGCTTTCACCTGTAAAATACTATTGCATTAGGATCTTTTCCATTTCAACCTCCCTTAAGCTATAAAATACTTCTGATAAATAAATAAAAAATAACCTATACTTCACCTACGGGCACCATTGATTCCTGGATATCATCCATTCCGGCTGTGGAAGCTGCCGCGTCATATGACATGAGCAGAGTCATCTACTATGGCAACAAAAAAATGTGAGAAATTTACAAAGGCAAGTTTCTATGTAAAATGAGTTCCGCCCGAACGAGTGACATTTTTAAAAATATGTCCCTGCTCCATTTGAGGGGTATTCTTCTAATGAATAAATGGATGGGGTTAGAATTTCTGGCTTTGATAAAAGGAAAAGTGGAGAGAGGTGGTGAAATGAGAATGTGAAGTTATGGGCGGAAGGATCTTGAAATTGCCGAGGCCCGAGAAGAGGAGGGCAGACGGAGATTGGAAGGAATGGACTGGAGGTGTAGGTTGTGAGGAGGAGGATGAAGGAAATGAAAGGGATCGAGGAGAGTGGGCCGCCAGTGAGGGAATGTGGTCGGCGGAGAAAGAGCCCTAGGTTAGTTTTCCGAAAGAAGCGGGCGATGTCTGTCAACGTTGATCACCCGAGACCCTCTCTCATTGGACCCGTGCGTTTCTCAGCAGTGCGAGAGGAGGAAGTAGGGGGGAGGCTTCGAAAAAGCCTCCCCCCCTTTCTCACCCAGTAATGAGGCGGAGTGTGGAGATGGGGAAGGGTGAAAGGGCTTTTTCCTCTGGTCGTCTTAAAGGAGAGGGCAAGAGGGAAACGGAGGGCAAAAGAGTGGCGCCAGAAAATGACGGGAGAGAGATGCTTGGAGGATAGGAGGATGTCTTACTCAACTCATCCTTAAAAATATTTACTTTTATGCCTCGCCTTTTAAGTGCTGTCGTTATGCCTGCGTATTGAGACGCTGTGCCATAGGAAGGAGCGGCTTAGTAAGGCCGGTCAGCTCATGCGAAGTCCCATTTGGTTTTGCCTTTTTTCCTTGTGTCTCCGAGAGCATGAAGGTTTATTTACACGATGCATGTACTTGGACGAGGAGATGCGTGAATACTTGTCGGAATTCATCCTTTAAATAAGAACAGTGGCTAGGACATGTGTTCGCGCATTCGCTCAAGTTGACTTGTTAATTCGGTGAATTTTAAAGGAATATTTGTTCCCTCGTCTGCTCGTTAAAATACGTACATAGTGTAAATTGGCATTGAGAAAGCAATAATTACAATTTATTTAACTATCACTTCTTATAGAAAACAAATAATTCCTTATTAGCGATGCTAAATCAGAACTAAATGAATTGCTGTCCAAGTTTAATGTGAGTTGTTGTTGTTTTAAAGGTTTATTTCTCATAACATAATACATTACATTAATGGGACCCTGTTTTAGGATTACTCTTCTTCAGGGTTAGATAAATATTTACAGTTTAAAATTATAGAAGATACTGTTGCATATTTATGTAAAAAAACAAACAAACATAAACTATAGTCTTTAGATATATACAAAATATGGTTTGATACTTGATTTGACATTTGTTCCGGAATGGCATACCGCCCTAAGTCGTGAGGAAAACCGGCACAACCTCACGCAGGCCGCCGTGTTAGATTGTAGTTGAGTTATTCTTGTATTGAAGTTGGTATTTTCGGTGTCAAAATGGTGGTAGTCGGCGTTCGGAGTATGGTGTGGTATTCCGGTTGTTACTGCAGTTGCCTTCAGGGTGGAGGGACCCAGATGAATTAAGAAGATTTGCCTCTCTCTTTATATATATATATATATATATATATATATGTTTAGAGATCAAATTTTAGAATCATTAAATGCATAGATTGCTCCTGAAAATTCTCACATCTGTTTGGTTTGCATAGAATTGAGTATGTTCCGGGAAACACTGTATTTGCCTATGCATGCCGACGCTACCGAAGTTAATATGCCCTTTATCGGTTTCACAGACCTTCACGGCGAAACGGCTTAGACTTCGTCGCTTGTGCAAGTCCAATCTGCATGATTGAGGCATTCTGTAAAGCGATGTGAAGGGTCAATTTCCCGAAATTATTCGCATATATTAGTACGTGCCCTAGAAAACGCAAGCTTTAAGAATTGGTTACTCCTTAATCTTCTAGCGGTAAATAAAAAGTCATTTGAGAGAAAAAAACATCATGACTCATTTTCTCAAAGAAATACTTGTGGCGAGTGATATAGTGATCAACTTCTATGATAGTGTTGATAAGAGACATGTAAAAATCTCATGTAAAATTCAGTCAACTAATTTTGGAGAGGGAACCGTTGGAAAAATTGTTTGTCACTTATTCCACTCATTTCTTAGTGCAGCTTTAAAATTAAGATAACTTTTGTAGGCACATACTCCGCTTCTCACTCAATGTTTCCTAGCATCCACTGATTTATTATGGCTGGTTAATCTTTTTGTAGGATTTCTGCAAGTTTCATACCGTGGGTATTATCCATTGGTAGGTCATTAAGCCCAACCTGGAAATTGTTTTTCAAGACTTTACGCAGTTGTGTGACATTGAATAGTGGAATGTTTTTCCTTGATTAGATGCTTATGTTGGCACTAGAACTCTATGCAGTAATGCGAAATTCAGAAGACGTAGTATTTTTACATGAACATTTTAAAGACCACTACCATTTTGATTACTCTAAAGACATAGATCTGTCCTACCGGCGTTCTTCTCGACTCTCTTTTGAAGTGGAAATAGTCATTTCACTCCGTGATTTTGAGCCCTTGGTGACGGAAGAGGTGAAAGAACAGCTGAATGTACGTTTCAATACGCATGACTGTGGCTTAACCTTGCCATGGAAACGATTTTATTGATTCAAGTGACGAGACAAGGCCACGGTCGTACTTCAATAAGAATGGTCTCCAGGTTAATCGCAAAAGTTGCCATTGGTGACCCGAAGAGTGCATTGGTAACTCGAAGGCAGTTGGCAGACTGCGATCGTAAGTAGATCATCGGAAGTTATCGGTGGTGATTTGCTGGAAAAGAAGGTTAAGACATAAAGATGCTGGTTAGTTCGAAGTCCATAGTTACTTAGGGGAAATCTGCGTGGGGGTCGACGAGATGAATGGATGGCCGTGTTTTGAAAGAGAATGGGAAGTCGTAATTGGATCACGGACTTATGAGTGACGTGAATATGAATGAGTTGTGATGTAACGACGCTCGCCACAACGTACGAAACTGCGTCTTGGAAAGGGCCTCCTATGGCACTTGGGTCGAAGTACTTGAGAGAGTTCACAAAATCTATGCTGATTTGACAGTTAAATTCAAAAGGATTTTTCTGCAACTTTATAGAATGCACATGGATCATCTTTTAATATTAATCAATACATTTACTCATTAAACTAATATATCATGGAATCGATATGGAGAAGCTTCCAATGGGAAGAAAAATTTATTCGTGTTTAAGATGATAAAATCTAACAAAGTTGCTTAAAAGATTAAGTAGAAAACTTTCCAATTTTTCATTTCATGGCAAGTATTCAATGTGAACTTTCAGATAAAATTGGAAAACATCAGAGATCTGAATGTATGGATAAATGCAAATGTTAAGTATGTACAGTAGCATTCCCTGAGGATTGTCGACCTCATATACAATACATAAAATTACTTCTCTCGCCAAGGGTTGAAATTTGCCATGAAAATCCATTTGACTTGACCGAGATTCGAGCCAGAATCTTCACAATTGCCGGTCAGGTGCGTTATCCAGGTACACCACCAAGCAACCTTCCTTTGTTCAAGTCAAATGATGTTTTCTTGGCAAATTTCAACCCTTGGTGTATATTTGCGAGTGACTTCGTACCATATCATTTGTCAATACAATGATTGGAAATTACTTTTATAGCTTTATTTTTGTCGATGGTTGAAATTATAATTTTTCATGTGATTACATAAAACATATTATTAGTCCGTCTATTCCCAGGTTAGATTTTATAATTTAAAGCGGTTTATAGTCACAGTGATTGTCGCTCTGCCCATCCTTCCTAATAAGTCTGAGAATTGGAATTTCAAGCGAAAATTTTTGAAGACGACTTTAACTTGGCGAATCAGGGCGCCCAGTTAAGTGGGACTTAGGGAGACGCAACGCGGATGTTTCAGAATTATTTCACCCGTGCTCACGATCAGTCAGATTTGCCTTAATCAATAAAGACGAGAAAAAGAAGTAATTGGAGAAAGTTAGCAGAGGAAAGCAATTAAATGGAGGAAGATGTCTGGGACAAGTAATTAAGAGAAGGATGTTTGTTGAGACAAGACCATTTTACGAATTTTCCAGATTAATTTAGGAGAGAAATCAGTCGGAGGGTACGCCATCAATTTGGATTGAACTCAGAAAGATAATCTGGGTTACTTCTCCCTCCCTTGTAATGATCTCTGATCTGTATGGAACAGTTACGTATCTTTTCCAGCAATTTGTATCTGAGTCACTACCTTGAGTTTTGAAATTCGCTGTGCAATAAATCATTCACTGCATTCGTGCTGGATCCTTCTAATAAATTTATCTACTCATTCGTATTTCTTGGGAGGAGGAGGAGTGGGAAATTGGATTGGTAGGAAACAGAGCAATAGTGCTCGAATTCTAGTCCCATTGAATGATGTGTTTTTCTTTATTCAAAAGTCTCTCTATATAGTGTCCCTCCATTGGGTCTTCACAGATAGGGGTGTTATACTTTTTCAATTTAACCGAGTTTTTATGTTTCGGATGGTAGACCTGGGGAAAATATGTTTCTGTCAGTATTATTGAAAGCTCATGAGTAACAATTATTGATGATAGAATCTGTGTTAATCATAACTATATAGAGAATTTTCTATGATTGAATATAAAATTCTTTAAAGGGATGTGTTTTAACACAGCGCTGAAAAAGATATGCCGCCATGTTGGCATTAGATAATGCCTTGGTAACTTTCGCCTTGACTCCGTCACCACGTATCAGATGTTGCAATAGTATTGTGTATGCCTGGATTTTCATTGCCACTGTCCTTGAAGCCGTTGTCTGAAGGGCGTTTTTGTAGGTACATTCTATTGTACAAACGAATGATAGACCTATTTCATGGGGAAAATTGTACCGTGTAAAGCGGCAAATTGTACGATTGTATGAATAAATAAACGGGTAATTGAACCTTCTCTAATACCATTCATTTTATTGTACATTCTATGTCGTTAGTTAAATAGAATATAGTAGGTAAAGCAGCCTTAAGTAATAGTAGATTTCATTGCCTTTTACGCGCACGTGCAAGTCCTAGCATCTCCATTACTGGCAACGAAAACAAAACATGGACGCGATTCTGCCTAGTGATGTCACTGAACAATCCATATTTTTGAGACGTGAAAGTTATTTTTTGGAATTCTTACCTTTTTTCTGGCATACGAAAAGTTGTGCGAATTTTAAATTGTGATTTACTTCTACATATACAAAATACCGTGCAAGCCACCACTAGGGTGTGTGGCACGGGGTGATTCTACTCCAGGCATGAAGCCATCGTCCCAACTGAAATCCGAACCGCGCACGTTCTCCCGGATGCCAGGCATAGGCCAAAAGCAATCAGGATAACATTGCGCGGACAGACCCGAAACTAGGAGAGTGCTACGTGAACTGGACTACGTGGAATTTATTCATCTCTATCTAGCGCTCAAAGAGTATTTGGGTGCTATATTTTAATTTAAAGCTCTAATATCTTCAGAAATGTAATAACTGGTTTGGTTATACATAAAACCCTAGTTCGGGAAACTTTCGAAAGTTAATTTACTGTTCATTACAGTGAACATTCATTAATGAGTAAATTGGTCCCATGAGCTTTACAATAGAGTGGATCAATTGAATCCACTGAGAAATGAGAGAAACGTGTCGAGATGAAAGGGAATAAAGGGGAAGGAAGAGACTATCACAGATGGTGGTGGTAAGGTAAGATAAGATAAAGTTTATTTGCACTGGGACTATATAGTCCCATGGAGCACAAATGCATTGCATTTCATCATCATTTATTAACGGGATATCCCCATTTTAAATACATACATAGGTAGTTCATTGTACAATAGGAATACAATTTAAAAATATCATTACAGAGACGGACAAATATTTTAATAATATTATATATTACTGGTATACTCATTGGTATAACTGCATTTGTCACTTTTTCATTACATAACAATTCTTGATTGTTTCAATAAACATAAAAAGAATGCATACTGCATCACATAGATATCACATATTATCAATTTAAATTATATTAATTAAACAAATACTATGAATCATGGAAACAAATTAGACAATATAAAAATACAGGAAATAAATGACATATTTAATAACAACTGATATGAAAAATAATTGAAATAACAGAAGATCATCATCATCTGGTGTTCTGTCTGCTGGCAGGTCCCGTACACCACTGCTGTCTCCATCCGCTTCTGTCCCGAGCTTCCTTCTTTGCTTCATCATAGCTGATGTTCTTCACCTGATTTTTTTAAACTGACGAGGAAATGGCGACCGAGTGACTCCCGGTTTAAGGAGTCTCCCCATTACCAAGTGCCAACGGTCTCGTAGAGAGCGGAAGAGCAGGTAATGGGATCAGGGCACTCCATTGTCCTAGGGGTAGGAAACTGCCCCTAAAAGCGGAAGACCTTGTTGGGAAGGTAACGGTATTGGAATACAGAAGGCAACGGAAAACCACTGTATTAAAGATCCTAAGGATATTCCTTGCATTACACCATGTTGATGGCTTCTTATGCTAAATGTTCCGGAGGTAAAATATCTTCCCAGTCGGATCTGCGGGAGAAGTAACAGAAGGAGCAACATCGAAACAAAGAAAAGAGATTGCGAATTGGAACGTGGAATGTAAAGACTATGCTACAATGAGGAAAGCTGGAGAACCTTAAAAGAGAAATGGAAATATATAAATTGGATTTGACAGGGCTGAGTGAAGTGAGGTGGAATGGACAAGGGGAAATGAGGAGTGATGGAGTTACCATATTCTATTCGGGAGAAGAGAGGGGAAAAAATGGAATGGGAATAATCATGAGAAATGAAATAGCAAAAAGAGTACAAAAGGTAATGTATGTAGATGATAGATTAATAGCAGTAAGAATTGGAATGGTGCCGAAGGATCTACTCATTATACCTACAAGTGTATATGCCGACATAAGTTTATGAGGAAGAAGATATAGATAGGATGTATGAAAATATTGAAAATGTATTAGAAGAGGAAAAGGGCTGCTGTAAGGTGATTATGGGAGACTGGAATGCTGTGGTTGGAGAAGGTGAAGAGGGAACTGTAGTGGGAAAATATGGTTTGGGAGTAAGAAATAAAAGAGGAGAAAGATTAGTGGAATTTTGCAGAGAGATGAAATTGTTTATAGCCAATACATGGTTCAAAAATCATAAAAGGAGAAGGTATACATGGATATCACCAACAGAAGATCGTTATCAGATTGATTATTTCTTGGTTGAACAAAGATATAGGAATGCAATTAAGAAATCATACGGGTTGCCGGGAGCTGATATCAATAGTGACCATGTCCTAATAAGGATGGAAATTCAACTAACATTGAAGAGAGTGGAAAATGCCAAAGTAAAGAAATGGAGCCTGGAAAAGATGGAGGAAGGGGTAGGGAAGATATAGGGGAAAAACTGTCTGAAGCAATTACAAAAGATCGAAAGGGGGAGGAGGGAAGTGAAGAAATTTGGATGAGGATAAAAAATTCTATAGTAAGTGAAGCAGAAAAATAAATAGGATACTATGGAGGAATCAGAGCAAAGAAGCCATGGGTAACAGAGGAGATGTTGAAGAAGATGGAAGAGAGGAGGAAGTATAAAAATAAGAATGGCGAGCAAGAAAGAGAAATGTATCGAAGGTTGAATAATGAATTGAAGAGGGAGACTCAAAAGGCAAAAGGAAAGAGAGAATTGGCTTGCGGAAACATGTGATGACATAGAAAACCTCGAAAAGAAAGGAAAGTATGACCTGATGTATAGGAAGGTAAGGGCAGTAAAAACTGATAATAGGAAAATGAAGAGTAAAATGAGAGAAATTGAGAGTATAGACGGCATAATTATGTATGAGAGGAAAGAAACAACATAAAGATGGACAGAATATTTGGAAGACCTGTATCAGACAGACATTAACAGAAGATATCAATAATAATATGTAGTATAAGGGTATCACAGTCATCCCTCAACAGAAGTGACCTAATTTTAATCTCATGATCTTGTTTTCTAAATTTATGTGAAGGAACAGTTAAAGAAGTCTATAACAGTGCAAGCTTTGTTTCTATGAAAAGAGATGATAGCACACTTGTTGAAATACAAAAAATTATCTTTGCACCATAGAGAAAGGTTGTTTAGACAATCCTGGATACGTGTAGCATCCTCATTGGTCTTTATCACATCAAAATTTTTTAAATTATAAGCATAGAGCAAATGATTTACTGAATTTTGATGATGACTAATGTCATTAATAAAAATATTGAACAACAGGGCATTTACATTTATTTAAATTATTAGCTTCTGATGCTATAATATTTACAAAAACAAAGTAAATTAGCAAAGTAATGTCTACATAATGACATACATGAAACATTAATATGGGTTGGTATTGCCTCAGGGAAAATGACATAAAAAGATTAGAGACATAACACTTGCAATGCTTTGTATATATAGCCACTAGCATTACGTAATTTACCAAAATAAAACATAGAAATCAGTAAATGTTACATTTGATACATTAATATTTAGAGCATAAATACTGTTCAGAGCTCTCTTGAGTTTATATACAATGTCAACGTCTTTATATTCAGAGGAAGAGAATTCCACAATTTACACGATGCTACATAAAATGATTTATTGTAAGTGGATGTTCTATGGCATGGTATAATTAAGTTCGTATTATATCTAGTCGTCCGCTTTTTTCTCCTTATTTTATACATATTGATCATATAATTACAATGAAATATTTACATTTAATAATTAAAAAGTACATATACCCATTTGCAGCATACGTCTTCCTTCAATTTTTAACCAATTTAAAATCCTACAATACGGACTGACATTTTCATCACGTGAGATATCATATATATATATTATATATATATATTTCTATCACTGATGAAGGTGCGGGCGACCCACCGAAAATTTTAAACTCGTGAGTTTCCATTTTATATGTTTTATGTTTAGTGTCACCCTGTGACGAAGCTTTATATTATATATATATATATATATATAATTATATATATATATAATATACAACAATTCTCTAATCTTTTTAGTATGGCAATTTATTCTTTTGATATAATTGTGAACTCCAACGAGTAATAATCTATATGCGGTAAAACTAAAGAGTTTACCAGCAGTGGTAGTAGTAGTAACTTGTCGTTGAGCGGTCGAAACGTGGTTTGGGAATTGGCGGTGGCGGTTGAGGAAAGGAGGCGATGGTTTGGACGTCACGCCTAGTGACGAAATCTCTCCCCGACACGACGAGACTTCGTGAGGAAGGCGGATGAGTCCATGTTTGCGTCTCTTCTGTGCGGGGGAGTCAGCGAAGCCGGCGATGAGAAGAAGAGAGGGAGATCAAGGTGAAGTCTCTCCTCAGCGTGATGATGACGAAGTCCATTTCGAGGCGAAGCGGTGGAAAAAAAAACAAAACTTGAGGAGAAAATCTCGGATCGTATGCCCTGCGATTATTTTCTGCCGTATTCGCCGGTTTTCACGAGTGTTTTCAGTCCCGAAAAACTCGGCAGTTATTTTAATCAACTCCTAGCGCTATCCAATTACGCAGCCAGAATTAAAGCTGTCTCTCCTTCGCATTTACCTGCGAGGTTAATCATTGAAGTTTGTCCACCGTCTTTTTCAATGCTTATTATGATCTTCAAATCTTGCTCTCAAAAATAAAGCAAACATTGATTTTAAGGCTGGTCCATATTTTCATAAATTTTTCTTGATAGACATTTTTCAAGTCATTTAAAACCTATAAGTATGTACCTACCCACTAAGTAATGAGTGTGCTGCGTAATCCTAAAGAATGAATATCCAGAGCATAGAATCTATGCTGCTGAAGATGTAACATACTTTCAATTTTGAATGATCCATATTTACTGCATGAAGTGGAGTCATCTGCCGTAAACTTGGATTATATCACGTAGTCCATGAACAATTCGGGAGAAGAAATTATAGGTTGCGTTTCCTTCGGGAGTGAAAGTGTTTGTCTCTGCTAGATCAAAAAGCAGTCGTGGATCTCTGGTGAAACAATTTTTGATGATTTTAATTGGGCGCCGTACGTGGGTTTCATCACAGGAAATAATTGGCCATTGTTCACTTATTTTTTCGATTACAAGGGAAACGTCTGAGCTCCAATGATTGGCCTGTAAATACTACTTTTTTGCGAATGAACTGCTGAAACGATAAGAAATGTGTGCTGGAAGCGTGTCCCCATTCATGTGGATAATTGCATGGCCTCACTGTTTTCAAGTTGACGTCATAGGGGCTGTCATTATTGAGCCATATGTGGAAAAATGTTTTGACTTTTTTTCCTGCATATCTGGAAAATAGCTCCAATCTTTCAAAACATTATTTTTCTAAATTTTCTTGATACGAAGAATTCTTCTTAGATTCTTGAAATCCAGTCAGTTAAATTTTTACTCCAAGTACCGAAGTTAGTTAGATGAGCGTTTTAAAATTTCATAGAGAGATTTTCATTAGAGAGATTTGATTTTTCAAGATGCAATCACAAACAATATGCCCTGTTCTTTTGGTTCATATTGTTGGAAGGCGTAGCGGTATACGATCCAAAAATGCGTCATTGCTTTGGAAATAACTGGCGCAATAATTGGTCTGTTGACCATCACTACTTTATTCTCCTTTAGGTGATCATATTTTTGAGATGCGGACTAGTAACATATGGCTGCGGAAAATACTTAACCTTCTTAAATTACTCGTTGCATAGGCGATATGCCAATTCAAAAAACATATCTCCGTCATTTTTTCTCCATCATAAATAATACCTTCTTCATTTTCTATATTGAAAAAAACCTTCAAATCCTTCGCATAAGGCATGCCAACGACCACAGACATTAGCATGGATCGACCTGCAATATAAATGCATTTAACTTTTTGTTTGAGTCATTTGGAATTATTTTTAAGAAACATTAACGCCTAATAGTGAGGAAGTACCTTGGAAAGGCAGCCATTGCTGGACAATGACCCAGTGGTATAGCAGGTCTTAACAATGCAAACTTAGTTGAATTGACAGCATATGCGGAAAGTCTGAGATATTCATAATCTAGGGGTTACCCTGCCTTGTGTCCACACTCCTTTGAAGGTGCTCCTCGTCTCTGTACTGGCCACCTTGGCCTCATCTGCGGCAGCATTTTGGTAACACTTTCCGTCCACTCCCCTTGAAGCCTGAAAGTCGAGGCCTCGTACTACATTTTTGTCCATGCTTTGCCCGTCATCGCTCTGTTTCGGCACCTCGAAACTAAGTTTATTTGGTTTAGGCGGCCTTGCCTTGTAACAAACGCATATTGGTTTAAACAACATGATATGGACTCTACAGATGTGAAGAAAATCCAGAAAAATGCATTTTAAATCCATTCATTACACAATCATCATTTAGCTGCATGATTCTATTTTTTACAACTTTATGGCAAACCAAGGCATACATTTCTATTAAATGCCTAATCAATGCAGTCACTGTTTTACAAACTCAATGCTTACAAATGGAATTGTTAAGTTTTTCTATTACTCTTAATTATTAAGCTGCTTTGAAATAACGGTTGATTTGTAAAAAAAACATGTGAAGGAATACATGGATTGTCTTCTAAAATGTCGAGAAATATCTGCCTTAATTTCCAACGGATTATTTAAATTGTCATAAATGCATAGTCCAGTAGGCTTAGTTACTTCTCCACATACACTACGCCGGCTATTGAACTATTTCAAAATCCATTTCTGATAAAATGCTTTATGCAAAAGGAGGCGAATCAATGTGGCGTAAATCAATGGAATTCGTTGATGATGAGAGTAAATAAAATTGCAATTCAACGTAGTTACATCTAATTATATGAATATACATCATCTGAAGGTGATGTCTTGCATCAAAGCCGTGGTTGGTGAAATAAAAGTATGTTATTTTGTGGAACTGCAGCGTTCTCTTTGCCATCTTCTTGGCTTGCGCTAATTTTGCTATGCACGGAAATAGCTAGAAGTGGTTGCTGGAAGAACGAAAAGCATTTTATTCAGTGCGGCAGTGTATAGGTCCCTCGCGCTGTGGGAGGCCTGCCCTCCACGTGCCTTGGGTCACACGATTGCAGTACTTGCTTCAAAGCTAGACACGTGAGCCTATTGCGAGGGAGAAGTGGCCGGAGGATGTCGTGCCGCTATGATCCCCGTGACGAGAGTAAACCAGGCAAGGGAAGCACAGTCGGGAGTATTCGAGTAGCGATCGTCTCAATTAAGACGAGATTAAGGACGGGCACGGGTATCGTCTCTCGTGAAGGGCCTTAGATCGGACGGCCCAACCGAGGCGCTTTATTTTTCGGAGCGGCGATGAGAATTGAGAGATGTTTTATGAGGAAAGAGATCGGAGGTCGAGTGAACGGAAAGTTGAAGATGATATCTTAGGAGGCATTAACGCCGTGTCGTAGAATGTCTGTCAGATGAAGAGATGAGATGATCGGGGAAGCTGTGAGGGAGAGGAGAAGGCGGAGAGGGAGGATGGACAAGGGCAGTGAGTGATGAGGGGCATTGCCCAGAGGGTCGAGGTGTTAGACGTAGAAAACGCTCAGTGGGAATGGCGTGTTATTCGATATAGTGACTCCGAGAATAAGAAATTCAGTCGTCAGTATGTGTAGTTGGAGGTCGCTGAGATGCTGGAAAGGTGGACTATGAATATTTTAGGGGTTCTGAAAGACGGACGGAGAGCTGTTTCATGCGGAGGAGGAGGAACAGAAAGGCACGCTCAATTCATCCAATTTCAGCGACGATAACTCCTAGAAAGGACTTATATTTAATGCTACATTTCTCTTCCAGATAATTGATGCTTAGTTTCTAGACTTTCCCCTATCTAAACTTTTTGCGATTTTTCTTGCCTCAACATTTTATTAAAATCAATGTCATTCATTCATTCATTGGTAGTTCAATCCTAAGAATGATTGTCTGCAGTTCCCTTACCTCCTGGTATATTTCCCTATGTACTGTCTTCTTTATTTGGTCCACGAGCTCATTTCTGGGTCTTCCTCTGGGGAATTTTACCTCCATTTTACCTTCAATTATGTTCCCTTTGTGTCTCAGAGTAAATCCATTTGGTTCTTCTTTTTTGTGTGATGTTCCATATAGTAAAAAATCGATGTCATAGTCCCTGAATTCTCATATATCCCTATCTTTCAATTGCTTCCTCTTTTCGAAGGAGGACTGTTTTCTAATTTTATATCAGTAAGTTACGGTCGATATTAACAGTGATTTCCGAAATTTTTGTGGCGATTTCCCAATTAGGCTTCAAAATTTACAACAGTTTGGGTTACAATAAAGAAACTGAAGCGCAGAAAACGACAAAATATATTATAATTTTAATTTTTATGAATGATAAATCACTATTAAAGAGTTATGATGTGATTTTAAATCAGCTATAGAAGAGATTTTCTATGACTTCTACTTAATCTATTAGAACCATTTCCGTTGATTCTCTTACCTTATGAACATTCGTTACGCCTGTGCATTAATTTAAGCGATCCCCGTTTTGGGAATCAGTATCTAAGTTAATTAGGTCATTCGGATTTTCTGCGGATTAAGAGATTAATGTGGTGAAAACCTCCCCATTTGAATTATGCAGCACACCTAGCCTCTCTTTTAGACTGAAGGAAACTGGAAGATCCCCTGGTGCATGCTCAGCACTATTCCTAGGCTACGAGTTCGCACAACTCTTGAGCAGCTCTAAATCGCCGCAGGCAATCCATTGTTACAGAGGAAACCGTGGGGATTCCTTCGGTGTTTGACTTAACGCTCTCGCAAATCCGTGGGCTCGCTCGTGCCTCCGTGTCGTTGACTCGCCCGCTTCCTGACGTGCGGCCTCCGGAAAATCGTTTCGCCTTGCCCTCGAGCCAAGCCTTAGGTCATCTCAAATTCACGGCATTGCTTCTGCATCTATATTATATAATTCGCGAGCCTCCTCGTGACAATGTAAGAGAGGGTGGAAGAATTTAGCCATCCATAATCAGTATAAAAATTTTTTAGTACTTGAAAACAAGACGTTACGAAATATCTACGGGTCTACAAATGAACAAGGAAGGTGGAAAAGAAAGTACAATAAAGGAAATAAGGGGCCTTTAAAATAATGTGCATATCAGAAGTGAGATCAAATGCAGAAGAATGAAATGGGCAGGACACTTGTTAAGAAAAGTGGACGGATGCGTGATCAAGGAGATTATGAGAGGAAACCCAGAATGCAGACGATCCCGGGGAAGACCGCGACAGAGATGGTGGAACCAAGTAAAGATAGATTTGGAGACGGTTGGAGCTGAAGAGGATGATGCAATGGACTGAAAGAAATGGAGGAGATATATTGGTGCGGCCAAATATCAATTTGGATATAAATGGCCTTGGGAGTAAGAGTAAGAGCAATCAGTAAAATTTGTTTGATGCACCTTTTGCTCATGTACCCCAGATTTATCCGGCAGTACCGCAGTTCTGATTCAACCACAATGCTTGTTAATTTGAGATTTTGTTAATATTTACGAAGAAAATGCCGCTTATTTCCACTCTTTTATCACCCAAGCTGACCTTGGAGTCAACCTCAACTATATTCACTGGTTTTTTTTTAGTTTCACTCGGTTTCCCTATTGATTGATGGAATATAATGCAGCGTACTGAAAGACATTATTTAAAACAGATCTCCCGCCATTCTTATATGTTATCCTCCTTTTGAAGGAATAATTCTCAGCGTATGGGTTCGGAAGGTTTCCATTGAAAATATTTAATAGCATCGTAAGCGAATTATGCAATTTTGCTCCTCAAAGGAAAGGGTGCTAAATGGGAAAAACGGTACATATCGTGGGCTCTATTAAATCATAACCTATCCTCTCATAACTTCTTAGAAAGGGTGGACTTAAGGCATCAAGTCCTACATCAATGATGCTTTTGATGCCGTAAATTTTTGTGTTGAAAACGTCAATGGAAGTTATCAGGCTAATGTTCTATGAATTTCTTTAATGAATGAATGGTACCTTTGGAATATGTATAACTTGGACCTGTATAATTTGAAAAAATGCCAGGATGTTATATTTTGAAGACAACAAAACAGTTAAATGTCATAATTATATCTGCAATAATGCTGGCAGTTTCTCACGTGGCTACCGAAGGGCAATATATCGACCGCCTTACATCAAAAGGTGCAATCTTTCGGAGGGAACGAATAGACATCAGATGCGACCGAAAATCATCAGCGGGCGATGTGTTTGGAGGTTGTGATGAGGGCGCGAAGAGTGAATGGGGTAGCGTGGGCAAGATGAGTGAGGGAGGGACTGCTTTTTAGGGGTGGAGTGACTGGGTGGGGAGTAGGGGAATGGTAAAAGGGAGGATCAGAGGAGGTGAGTGAGTCCTTATGGAGTCGCTTGAAGGATGGGAGGAGAGACCTGTGGAGGCAACCCCCGTAACTGATCTAAAGTGCCTCCGTTAGTGGTCCTCCTCTTCACCCTGTGTCTCTTTGACTCCTCCTCCTGCCGTCAGCTGCTCGCGACTTCCACATTAATGCGCCGTGGTGATGTCACGACGACGAAGAAGAAGAGGGTTTCGAGGAAAAGATGGGACCGAAGGAAGGAAGGAATAGGCGGCTGCGGGTTCGTTTCATCCGGCGTAATTTAGATGGAGGAGAGTCCTCCATCGTTTCCGCCTCGCTGCTGCTGCAATTAAATTAACTGGGTCGACGGGGCTTACCCGTTGATAACTGGCTGATAGTTCATTCATGGTTCTCAAGAAGGAAATTCAACGTGAAAAGGAGATTTTTCAACCAATTACAGTGTTTCCTAATACGTAATGCGTAACGTATGTGCGTTAGCGTAAGAAAATATGGAGTCAGTATCGGAATATGTTTCCACGAAAATTCATTTTACACACAGTTGTACCAAGGAGATTCGTAACAGGTCGGCATTCCTTCGACAACATTAGTAGTTATTTACTTTTTTAACGAAAGAGACATTTTAATAGTTTTTTCATGGTTGTTTTCAAAATTGGGAATCCGCAAGCCGTGATTATGTACGTGCTTTTTGTCGTGATGGTATTGCACTTTTGGTAAAATTAAAAGGATTGGCTTTGAACGTAACTCAGCACTTAGCTCGCCTCTGGTCGTAGTGGTGGTGTTTGAATTTAGGTACAGTATAAAACTGCGAAGGAATGTAGATATATGAATTTTGGAACTCGTAACTTGATGAACAGCTTTGATAGAGAACATCTTTCGAAAAATAGATGTGATATGTGCTAAAATTACACGTGTTGGTCACTTGAAAAATGTTTAAACAATTGAAAGAGTTGATGATTAAAGAGAACAAATTTCTGACAATATTTTTCACCTGGCGAGCAATGGTAAAGAAAGTTCGATAAAAGTGCGATATTTTCTCTTGAAGGAATCAACGAATTTTTTATCTGTTATTGTTTTTTGGTGTATCGTCTTGTGTTGCTGAGCGTTTTCCTATGCCCTGATTATTTTTATCGGGTGAGGTGTTACCCTCTTCTGCTTAACCCTCAGAATTTTATATTAAATTTAATTTACCTCGAAGAAATTTGTGCAGAGGAGTGTTATTTGCGCCAATATCTTCGAAGTTTCTGCTTTTATAGTGATTATTCACTGTGTGTTTCCGCTTAAAATCCGCGCAAGAAATCGACTCCCGTCTCTGCATCTGATAAACTAAGACATGTCTGATTTCCCATTTGCGTGTATTGTTTGGTGGTGAACATCTGCATGGTGAAATGCAATTTCTTTTATATTTTAGATCCATTAGACTTATTAGAACGTAAAAAAATTGGCATTTGTTTTTACGCCGATTCTAAGTAAACGTATATGATTTTATGCCAATATTTATCCATCCGTCTCACTTTTCATCCCTGCATCCTTCACATTTTTAAGTGCAACGTGACTTCCAAAGACTTTCAAGCTCACTATTATGTAAAAATCCCCGTCATATGGGGTGTCAGATGGCAGCTCGTATGCCCAGGGAAAAATGTTCTCGCTGGAATATTAGAAATGGTAAATATTTAAAATTTAAATAAAAACTTAACTAGTCAATAGAAGAGCCAGAAAAAAGAAACAGAGCGAAGCATAAAATGAGAGAATGGTCCGCGCGGAGTTCGCGTCACTTTGATAATGGTGGAAATTTTAGAATGGAAAAATGTTAGAAAAAAATACTTTGAAATATTTGGCATTCTGGCGGCCTCGTGGAAAATAAATGGAAAATAAAAGAAGAGCGTAATGCGTTTCGGGCACTGATTAAAATATTTCGAGAAATTAGCCCTCGACGGCGGTGCTCACTGTACACGTGGAGAAGGGATCGTAGAGGGGGGGAGGGGGAGTAGGCGGAATATGTGATGGAGTGTTTGCACAGTGCACTTAATGGAACGGCCGTAGTGTGGAAGTGGAGAGGGGGGGCGAATAAAAATGAAAAGAAAAAAAAATACTAGCGAAATAAAACAAACAGCGGCGGTTGCCATGGTACGTGGCGCTCGGGCGCTTTAGTACGGAAAAAATGGCCGCACAGTGGCAGTACTTTGAGCCCATTAGTTCGCCATTAGCGGCGTGCATCACTGGAGGGTGTGTGTGGTGATGGTGGCGGGAGGTTTGGGAGGAGCAGCGAGGAGAGGGAGGAGGGGGCGTGGTGGACGCAGTGAATGGAGGTGGAGGAATCGTGTGGGAGGGGCGGCTGTTATAGCTTCACGACCGACGGGGACCGTGACGCAATGCGAGAGTCGTCGCCCTTTAATAAAAGCCAAGAGAGCAGGGGTGAGGGAATGGCCAACCCCCTCTCGTGGCCGTTTTACCCGTGGCATTTTACTGCACAGTCTCAGTCGTGAGCAGATGCGTAGTCTCATGCGAGAGTCGTCGTCCTGGGAATAGACGACAGAGCCAAGAGAGCACCAAATAGTGCAGTAGCCAACCCCTCTTAAGGCCGTTTTAGGTGAGGCAGCTCGTTGAACAATCTGATGAATTTATGAATGCGCGATGAAAATTTCGTCGTGTAAATAGGTTAATTGCTGGAACACAATCTCATATGCATAAACGGCAGATGGGAACATAGCTGATGTATGTGTTGATGTGCAATAAAAATTACGTCGCGTTAAGCGATTAATATTGCTAAATTGCAGTCGCCAATGCATAAATGGCAAATAGGAACATATCCTCTGATCTAATTCCGTGCCCACTCTCTCGAATTTTTCTCTAACTCTTGGAATTTCCGTACATTAAATTATTCAGTTATGTACGTCGTGTAAAACAGCTTTTAAAGATGTCAAACCAGAGACATTTAGTCATCATTGGTCGTTCAATCCGAAGATTGGTTGACTGCAGCCCTCCACCCTTCCCTATCTAATGCTCGTTCACTTATCACTTCCTGGTATCTCTTCCAATGTGCTTTCCTCTTTATTTAGTCCATGAACTTATTTCTGGGTCTTCCTCTGGAGACTTTTCCCTCAACTTTTTCCTTCAATTATGTTCTTCACAAACCCATTGTGTCTCAGAGTGTGTCAGATCCATCTGGTTCTTCTTTTCTGTATGATTTTCCATATGGTCCTTTCCTCTTCTACTCTTATGTACACTTGCTCGTTTCTTATTTTGTCCGTCCATTTTATCTTCAGCATCTTCTTCCAGCACCAGGTTTCAGAGGCTTATATTCTTTTCTGGCCAGCTTTTCCAATGGTCCATTCATCCTATCCGTAGAGTGCTATGCTCCACACGAATGTTTTCACATACTATTTACTGGTTTGTAGTTTTATCTTCTTTAAGCACAGCAGTTGTCTTTTTCCCATGAACGCCTTCTTATCTTGGGCTATTCTCCGCTCGATGTCCGTTGTACTTCTTCCGTCCCACGTGATGGTACTCCAGAGATAGATGGAGGCTTCCTCTGATTTCTCTCCTCTCAAGGGGACTTCTAACATTCAGCTTCTCTCTTCTCTATGCTAGGATATTAGTCTTACGGTAGACATTTAAAAATATAGGCTAATAATTGGGTTGATGTGCAGCCTGATTCGCAGACTGGTGTATGTGTGCATAAATATAATGTGAAAATCCACATTTGCGCAGACACTTCTTCCTTATTTTGAAAGTTTTTCTCCTCTATATGTCACAGAAATAGAGACAACATGAGTCTTATCCATAGATATATCTACTCTTTCCAAATTTATTTGACTAAAAATTGCATTTAGACTGCTCGGAAATAGCACAGTTGATATGTCATGTGGTGCTACTGTATTCACAGCCTGGCCCTCTACGTAAATTCTAATGGTTGCTCTCCATATTAGTTTATTGACATGAAAATTTATTGTTATATCATTCAAATACGAAGCTTGTTGTGAAAACTGTGAGAGAGTAATAGAGTTTTCATGACTGGGAATCGAACCACAAATATTCAGATTTCCTTGAGAACTGAGAATTTTGGGCAGCATTGTGCCTTCAAACAACGACACTTTATTAACTGTGCATCTCTCCGAGTAATATAATTCACAATTAAATTCCTGTGAGGAAACTATCTTTCAGCTATGCTCACATTTTTGCGTTTTGGTCATAATTTTAGTGTTTAGTCCTTTGGTGCGCGTATATTGCCTTCTTTAACACTAAAGTATCATAAGCTTGGTGAATATACGTACAATCTTTGTGTAATATATATTTTATTTTCTGATTAATAACATAATTTTGTCAATAATTTTTTATAATAGCAATAAGACAATTTCCAATAATCGAAACTCATATTTGCCACCCAATACGCTAAGCATCCAAGCGTACAAAGCGATGAGATTGCCAACTTCGCCCGAGCATGCTTGGCTTGTGGAGCGTATTTCCACGCACCTGGTCGTGCTCCCGAGGATCTCTCTCCGTGCATGTGTTCCCGGTTGTAATCGTCTGGCGTTTCCGAGTGAGGCAGCTTGCCAGCCAGTCTCCTGCGGAGGTCAACACTCACGATGTGTGCTTGCCCCATCCATTGGGAAGGCGACCCTGTCCCCGTTTGGGATACTCGTGTTAATTCGAGCGCGCAGCAGAGATATGGATGGCGCGCGCTGGTATCTCCCGAGGGTCTTCTCAAGCACACAAGGCCACTATCAAGGCGTTTGTGAAACATACGGCTTCCAAAACTTGTTTCTTTTTTTTCCTCGAGAGGCTAAAGTCTTGTGTGAGTCATGTAAAGAAGCATTTATCTTAGAATATTTTTATCGCCAAGCTAGCGGATAAATGAATGACGGAGACAGGAGTCAAACTGTGTTTTCCGTTGTTCTTGGGCCAAGTCAAGAGAAACAGATTGGGAAATCTTAGATCAGTTGTGGCATGCATAGCCGAGTCGACTTAAGTCCGTTGAGTAGATGATCAATTTTTCAAAGATCTACTTCATTGGCAATTCCCGTCATTTCATTTTGGATATGAAGCATTTTAACTGCAACGGAATTAACTCGCTTTGGAGTTCTGAGAAATTATGGAATCCGCTGAGAAAAAAATCGTTTTCCTGGACTTGAATGAACCTCCTAGTGCTGTGGTTCCATGTCCGTGATTGCCAGACTATGCGCAGCAACATAAAAGCTACAACGTAAGAGAACTTCGTTTCTTCAATGCCTCTACAAAATTCACAATAGAAGACCGCGTCTAAGTAAAATGTTTTGAATCACTCCGCGTGCATTCTGGGATCTGCACGTTAGTTAAGGTCCAGGCTAATCATTTTTATTTCCATTTTGAATTTCCAGCATCCTTATATCTTTATTTAGGATGGACTCTGTGTGTTTATAGTAACAAGGGATAACGCGAGAGTTGTAGCTCCTGGAGTTTCGAAGAGGATGTTTGGTAAATTATCCTAGTTGGCAATCCCCTCTAAGATTTGGAAGTTTTTGTTCGTCCTAAGAGATAACTAAAATTCGCATAGGTCCCTTCAAGTATTACGCAAGGTAGTTATGGGTACTTTTAACCTCTTTTTCCTTCTCCATGTCAGAAACCATTAGATTTTGTGAACATTCCCCATTCCCTACGAATATTCCATTAGTTGTCATATTTTGAGTGCAGTCGTAAGACGCTGGCGGATGCAGTCATCGAAAAGTCGGGAAACAAATACCATAACTGGTGGGAGACCCGAGAAAAATTCTTTCTCGGCGCATGCTGCGGCGCATAAACAAATCCTGCCTTGTAATTCATTTCGGAACCATTCACGTGGAGTTTGTGATAAATCGTAATGGTGTTTGAGAAATTCTACGTCTGATTGTGCAAAGACTGACCTCACGAACGTCTTTTTTTATTTTTTTACGTAATGGTTGACCTTGTAGAGAAATCTACATTTATGTATTTCATCATGTAAAGGTAAATATTTAAATGTAAATGTAATTTTAATGTAATGAATGTAAATAAATAATTATTGATATCATTTTTTTCCGGATATCGATGGCAGTTTTATAGATCTCGCCATTCACGGTAGGCGAGACTCATAAAGAACTTTACCTTTAAAAATGCGATATCATAGCTGGTTCACAAAAATTTTGATTAAACATTTTTCTGTAGCTTAGCATAAATTCAGGTGTACCTCCGCAGATGGAATTGTGCGAAATAATATTTTTTGTCCGACAATGATTTTAAAAGGTTTGTACAGAGACGATCTCAGGCGAGGCTAAAATGTCGTTTTGGGCCTTGGACAACCTAAAAAAACTTAATTTAAGGTAATTAGAGCGATATATCATTTTACCTAGAAATCAGTAAATTTGATCTTATCTTGAAGTAAAATATATCACCCTTCCATTGGCATCAAAAATTCAACCCCTTACCACATTACTTTCCGAGATGTTTGCCAAAAACTACCAAAAACTACTTTTATAGGGATACGAATATAAACGTGTTATATTATAAAAGTACGTGTTACAAGCGTACACGTACGTGTTATACTATAAAAGAGGCTTTTCCTACCCTTAGATTTCCTCAAAAAATCAACACTGTGTAGTTTGTGTGTTTTCTCACCTATTTTTGAAAATTAATGATCTTGTCACCGCAGTAAATTCTTCGGGATCACAATAAACCTTCCGTTTTGGAGTTTCAAACTTACCGCGTGAAAACAATGAGTCAAGTTAAAGACTTATTTAGATATTTTCAATTGATCACTTATAATTTCTGTCATGTAAAACTATTTAATTGCACTATTAATAACGCAATATTTAATTCATGTGTCACACAGTTGGTAAAATTAAAACTTATGTATCGAATATGGTCTCTAATATGATTAGGAAACTATCTCGCTCACACTACCTTAATCAGTAAATAGATGGAAGTATCTCACTCACTGAATGGCAAATGTGTTCCATATTGGTCCTTTTTTCCACTGATCTGAAACTTATGTATCGAATATGGTCTGTAATATGATTAGGTAACTATCTCGCTCGCACTACCTTAATCAGTAAATAGATGGAAGTATCTCACTCACTGAATGGCAAATGTATTCCATATTGGTCCTTTTTTCCACTGAGCAGAGATGAAAGGGATTCTTGGAGGGTGGGTGAATGGTGGAGAAACCCAGAGCCGGCATAAGTCCACCCATAACGGAAAGCGTCGAGAGTTTATAGGTGTGTATGTATAATGATAACTTGTAACTTTGTGATTCCACATATTTTTATTTGAAACGACCTAGGTTTCGACGTTCTACGTCATCTTCAGGTAAAGACTCTACAACATTCATCAATATAAATGCACAAGTCAGGTTGGGGCGGGCATGCGGGAGGGGTGAGGATGAATATAATAGAATAGTTTCATTATTCTCTGGATTTTCCCATAAGAGCAAATAATAGAATACATATCAAATTCTGCTTTTAGCGAAAAAAGCTTATACCTGGCCAACATCTCACATCGACGTAAGACAAAAAATTTCACAGCCTCAGATAATTAAAACTAAATACAAAATGGAAAATATAATATCAATCAGAAAGAGAAAACAACCAAACAATAATTTCTCAGATAATTTTGATAGCGTACAATTCTAAAATAGAATACACATTTTTATTATAGACATATATGCTGCTTATAGTAATAATTTAATAGTTTTTCCTTAAAAACAGAGAGAGAGGAAGAATTTTTTATGAATAATGGCAAGGAATTCCAGAGATGAGAAATGATTTAAGGTAAGTATCTGTCCGAGGTATAGGGCGTAAGAGGTAGGAGGGGTCAGTTCTTGTGGTTCTAAGAACTGATTTGGATTTGAACATGACAAGTTGTGAATGTGGTGTGAGACATGCTCGTCTTTACGAAAGTCAAGGACAAATCTTGCATATGAATTCTAGAGCCACTGAAGCTTATTTTCTTATTCTAATGGAGGGTCATTATAGACAAGGCACAATAATTGAATGAGGGAAATATAAGCTTTGAGACAAGCATTTTACGAGTAGTAATGGGAAGAAGAGATTTATCTAATTTTAACTGATATTAAGTTTTGTTGACCTTATTCGAGATTTCATTTATGTAATGATTCCACGAGAGATTATTAGTTAAAGTGATGCCAAGGTTTCTAACAGTGTTACTATATCATATTGGCGTCGGCCACTTTAATGCAGGGGAGAAGAGAAAAATAAATTTTTGTAAAAAGTTAAGTTACCAAATATAATTGACTGTATTTTGTAAACATTTAAAAGCAATACATTTTCATAGGCCTAAGCACAAATGATTGAGACATCTACATTGGCAGGGGGAATTGCAGCCGCCAATTCATGTGAGTTAGCATGAAAATAAATCTTAAATTCATCAGCATAAACCATATATTAGCAGTATTTTAGGGTCTTTGCTATGTCAAGGATGTAAAGTATGAAATCGTTTCAGGCTTTATTTGGTGGAAATGCGATATATCCATGATAAAATATAACACAACAATAGTAATATCCACACTTTAATATACTACTTCAACACCGATCATGGTTTTGACATACTGTGTCATTTTCAAGGTGATGGGACAGACACTCTCACATGTATTTATACCAGAGTGACCAGAGCCAAGGTAGGAGGAGGGGGTATATGGAAGAGGCGTGGGCAGGGAGCGGGGGGGAAGGAGGAAAGTGGGAGGGGGAAGAACAGTTTGGGTGAACATATGGAGGTCGATGACGTAAAACAGAGACAAAGTGGGGTGTGGGTGAAGGTCAGGGTTTTGTTATAGGAACGCTTATCTTTAACAAAGGTGAGTCATAACAGAATAAAACATCGTTGCAAAGTTCATCCGGGCTATTGACAATTTCAAAATTTTCCATAAAATCCAATTTAAGCCCTTTGTCATTACAATATAAAGTCAACTATGTCAAAGTTGCTAAAATGATTACACCGGCATAAATGATTTGCAAAACAAGATTTTCCATCACCATGTATAAAACTTCTTCTATGTTCCTTCACTCTGTATTTAAAATTTCTATCAGTCTGTCCAACATAACAAATACCACAGTCCTCACACTTTAATTTGTACACTCCACTTTTTTCCATACGGTCATAATTGTCCTTAGAATTAAATTAAATCTTGTCAAGCGTCAAAGGGTTATGAAATGAGATGTTACAATTATTTTTGGGAACAATATTCTGTAGTTTATAAGATATATTTCTAATAAAAGGTAATTTGACCCAGCGGGTAATTTTATTCGGGACCATACGCAGAGATGTCAACAATTTAATAGTTCTTTTGGAGCGATAGCGGTTAAGCATCTTGTCTAAGCACTTGATGTTGAAGCCATGCCTATGACATAGTATGTCGAAACCATGGTCGGTGTTGAAGTAGTATATTAAAGTGTGAATATTACTATTGTTGTGTGATATTTTTTCAAGGATGTAAAGGTTGATTAAAAGAGGGCCAAGTACTGACCCTTGGCACTCCGCATGGCACAGTCAGCCAAGATGATATATTGGTGTTTGCTCCTAGTTTTTTATCCCAAGATATGAGCAGAACCAATTCAAAACGAAACAGAAAAGTTGAGGTTTATTAAATTTTTGTAGTAGACACACATGGTTAACACGATCAAAGGCTTTTCTGAAATCATAAAGGACCATAATGGTTACCATCCTACTGTACATTGTACTACGAATGTCATCCGTGACTTTGAGTAATGTGGACTGTGTACTGAAACCTTTATGTAAGCCAGATTGAAAGGGGTCTAGTCTCCCCTTGGAGGAAAGGTGATTAGTCATTTGGTGATGGATAATATTCTCTAACGTTTTGGATAACTCACAAAGAATGGAGATAGGACGGAAGTCTGCGGGGGAAGAGGGCTTTCTAACTTTGTTAATTGGTCTCACGAGCGCATTTTTGATTGAGGATGGAGGTATGTTTGGGAGAGGATTAGAGGTAAGATGTGAAGGAGGAAAGGGTAGAGGAGAGGGGAACCCGGTTGGATGTACTCACTCGATCGTTGAACGTAGGAGAGGGGAAGAATAAGCTCTACAACGACAACCAGGAACACTTGAAGGCTAAGGGAGAGGGTGAAGCGAAAGGGAGACAGCTTAAGGAGGAACAGGAGGTTTGTGGGGGTAGGTTTAGAAGAGGGGAGTGGGGGTGTACAAAAAGTCGTTAACAATTTTTTATTTCCAGTGTACACGATTTTAAATTCCCAACTGTTCTAATGCGTCCAGTCTCTAACCCAGTGGTTCCCAAAGTAGGCGCTACCGCCCCCTGGAGGGCGGTGCTTTTATGTAAGGGGGCTTTATGGGGCGCTGGAGGTTGGGCCCTTACCAAATGCGTATGTCCAGGGATGAGTAAATTATCTCTCTGTTGGATTTGAAATCAACTATAATATTATCACAATTGTTTTAGCTTTATTTTTATAAACATCTTTCTTTATTCGTGTAGTCCATGACTTCAAAGCTTATGGTTCTGGGTGCTGGGTAATGGTTTTTGGAAGAAAGGGGGCGGTGGCTCGAAAAAGTTTGGAAAAACTGCTCTAACCCTTATTTTCCACATGTAAAAATTCGACTTTTAAGTCACTCTAGTGATTATTTTCTAGTAAACATTTCGCAAATTACGATGTCATCTGATATGCGGAATCACAAAGTTACGAGTTATCATTATTATGCTAACAAATTCCATCCAGTTACGCCTGAAACTACCAATTATATCGAGTGTGTATGTGTTTATGAGTCTCACCTGGTCAACCTTATTATGCATTTGAAGAGCTCACCAATAGATATGCAAGTAGAGATCAAGTTATTACTGGATAATCGTTGCCTTAGCCCTGTCACTCTGCATGAGAAGCCAATTATCTAGCTACCCACTAATGTGATCCCCTTGTGACATTAGCCGATGAACCATCAGGTACTCTTTAAAATTTTTGGTCGAAGTTTTGAGAATTGATTAACGTGTTTTCAATGGCATTCATAGCTATTCTGTTTAGTGTTGCGGAAGCGTGTAGAGGGAGAAGTGTATAGGTAGGGGGTCACAAAATGAGAATAATGGGTTTCATGTGTGCCCATGCGAAGAACCTTCGTGAAAATTTAATGGAAATAAAACTTATAAATGTGCGGTTCAAAAAGCATTTAATTCTAGAAAGCAAAGATTGGATTATCGGAGTTAGCTGAACTTTGGCTTCGGGATTTATGCGCTCCTGTAATTTCTAATGAACGAGATTGGCCTCCACCGCGCTGGCGAAAATGACTCGGTTCAGAGTAGTATATGCGCTAGGATAGAGGCCTCTTGCGTTTCAACGTGATTAACGATTAACGCCAGTGTAATTAACCGAAGCGCCGCAATCGGCCGCGTGGAAAAGGGATTTTCAGCAGCTGTCAGAGTCATGCACGACGGGATATTTATAGAATAGGACTGGATGGAAAGCAAGCTGGTAACCTAGACTCGTATCAACCACCTTAAAATATTCATTACAAAATAAGTACATTTTTATCACCATATGCCTATTAGTGCGAAGGATATTCAATAATACTCGTTAAAGTATTAATAAAAGAAGTGATTTATGTTTTACTAAGCGTAAGGTAAGTGACAAAAAGACTCTTTCTGTGGACGAAAATTTAGACTATGCTTTGATAAGATTGTGATTTTTGCAATGATAAATCATCGTTTTAATTTAAAATATGCCTATATAATAAGCTATAAGTGATATTTTGAAGAATATAACTTGCCATGTTTGTACATCTCGTAGTTTTTTTGTAATATTTTTAAGGGCAGCATTCGTTAGCAGGAGGAGGCAGGTATGATTCAGGTAAGAAAAATCAAGGTGCTAGGTAACTTACAATATTCCTTATATGTTGAGATTTCCGATGTAAATGATTGGTTGGCGCCCTTGTTTGGCTTATATATCTAAGATTTACATTTTTTAAAATGTAATTTGGATTGACTGTAAGTAACTGCAGGACTCTGAAATTCTTGCTTGTCTTTGCCTGTAAACGTTCCGATAATTTGTGCACATTTTAAATCCTTGCTGTCTTCCCCACATATTCACTTAGACAGTCCCCACACTTCAACACGTAAACACCACTTTTCTTCTTAGCGTCTAGTTGGTCTTTGCACTTCACGAAGAGGATTTTTGAGTTTAAAGGGGTCTTGAAGGAAACTCTGCATTTGTAGTTGGTGAAGGTCTTGGCAATATTATGACTGATTTGCCCTAAGTATCTGATTGAACGCCATTTATTGTTGGATTACGAGCTGCCAGAGAATATTTGACTAAGTGCTATTTTCCTTTCTTTTTCTCAATTTTGTTTCTCAGTTGTGTTTGTTTTGTTTTCTCAATTTCAAAATAAGTGCTATTTTCCATTCTTTACTCAAAATTATTTTATGTTGAATAATAAATTTTATAGATCAGCTGATGGATTAGCCATGGGTTCCTCAATTTCTCCTTTACTCGCCGAAATATTTATGGATAATTTAGAAAACAAACTCTTCAACTCGGGAAATAAACTTTTAAATTCTTCAGTGTATTGACACCGCTACGTAGACGAAATTATTGTATTATGGAAAGGCACAGAGAGACAAATAATGTCAAGGATTTTTTAAAGAGCCTGCATCCAAAAATTTCTTTCTCCTCCGAAAAAGACTCAAACCATTCCCTGAACTTTGTAGACTTGAGTATTTTGATTGCCAGTGGAAGGCACCATTTTTCAATTTACAGAAAGCCGACCTATACTGACCACATTATACCATCTGATTAAAGACACACGTATTCACAAAAACTCATGGCCTTCCATTCCGTTATTCATAGGCTTTTAAATATTCCCCTGATGCAAGATGAGTTTAACAAAGAAAGGGGAGTAATCAAATAAATAGCCCTAAATAATGGATACCCAACCAGATTAATGGATAACCTCATTCAGAAAAAAGAAAGGAAAATAGCACTTAGTCAAATATTCTCTGGCAGCTCGTCCTCCAACAATAAATGGCGTTCAATCAGATACTTATAGCAAATCAGTCATAATATTGCCAAGACCTTCACCAACAACAAATGCAGAGTTTCCTTCAAGACCCCTTTAAACTTAAAAACCCTCTTCGTGAAGTGCAAAGACCAACTAGACGCTAAGAAGAAAAGTGGTGTTTATGTGTTGAAGTGTGGGGACTTTTTAAGTGAATATGTGAGGAAGACAGCTCGTAATTTTAATGTAATAACCAAAGAACATTTCAATGATTTTAAAAACAATTGCTATTCAAAGAGCAATTTTGCTAAGCACCTTTTAACCAATGACCATCGAAGTGATTTTACTGTTCATATTTTATATTTTTCAAATGACCGACGGGAACTGAACTCTCTTGAGCAGTTGGAGATTGAAAAAGACTGAATTACCCATAGGTGGCTGTTTTGAATGAGTATTTGTACCCCGCCCCTTCCCCAGTCCTTACTGCCGCATCCCGTTTGACCCTCCCTCCTCCTCAAGATATCGCCGGGCATACTGGTCCCCACCCTCCCGACCTTCAACTGCCCCCCTACCTACCACCCTTAACACCAATTACTTCAAATACCCCTCCCCAAATCCTCATCTCCCCCTCCCCGCCCCTACTGGCTATTGGTATATAAGAGCCGAAAAAACTCCTGAAATCACCTGAAGATGACGCAAATGCGTTGAAGCCCGGGTCGTGAGTTGTATTTTTCTTGTGGTTCGTGAAAGCTATTTCAATAAATCAATTTTAGACTTTACCTCAGCCTTATTTCAACCTTTCCTTTGCTTAACTGCTTGGACCTCGTGACTTGCGGGAACCTGTACTTCCATCGCTTTGGGATCCGGGAAACTCCCCAGTAAAAGATGAAATACTAAACTGGCTATAGCCTACGGGTACTTATTAACATAATAGATAATTAACAGATAATTGTAACATTTGAAATTGAGCATCATTGTTCACAGTTCGAGTTGGGAGAGGTGAACCTCCTACTCGTCTGAGTGCTATCGCTCTTTGTCCATATGTGACAGGTAATTAGTCCAAAATGACTATTTTCAGTAGGAAATCGTTGAAATATAGTACTATCTCTGCATTGCGATTGCATTTTCAATCCTTTTTTCTGTGCGGTAGCTATTAACGGTATTCATTGTTCCCATCGGCTATAGTCGTATTAGCTTGCTTTTTGGCCAGTTTATAAATCTCTTTTCTTCTCTTGGTCAACAGAAATTTGAAATCCCTCCCAGAAAAATGCAAAGATAGTGAACTTTCAGAAACATCTCACATTTGTGTTACCAAATAAATTTAGGAACCCAAGGTTTCCGAGTACTCGAAGGTGACAGATGTCGCGTTGTGCAAGTCTCCGCCACGCGGCTTGGCGTGACTACCAAGGTATTTTGCATGTTTACTTTTCCCTTTATCTAGAGTTGAGTAGGAAGGTTTTCGGCTGAGGTGAACGAATATGGAGGCCTTGAATGCTGCCAATTGAATCGCTTTGAGGATGGCCGGAGTGTTTGGCAACTGTTTGAAGCGTCGAGGTGTAAGTACTTCGAGGAGACACGACGAAAAATTGTGGAGAATTTCTTCGAATGGACAAATTTTACTGGCGACAAAAGATTCAACTTAAGTATTGGATTTCATGTTAGGTTCATAAATTAACTTACCTTAAAGTGGTGCAAGCTAGTGCAAGCTAGTGCAGCAATATTATCATTACGTAATAAAAAGTTTTATTAATTTTCCATCTCCCAAAGGGTCTCTAGAAGAAAGCGTTGAAAATTAAAATTGGGGAGTACCTTGGAAAACTTGATGTCTTGTACTCATTTTTTCCTAAAGCTTTTACAAACATATGTGTTTTTAATATTATTAAATATTAAAATTGAATTATATTAAAATTGAATTATATTGCTGTGAAATAAATTTTTTTAGGATAGAGTATTTATTAGTTGGGTTAAAATGAACCTCTGTCCTAAGGTCGTAGAGGAAACATTCGAAGTTTACATTCGATACCTAATAATATTCTAGATCTATTAGTTTAGTAACGTGACGTAAAAGTTTTGTCGAGAGGTGCAGAGTAAGGAGGAAAAAGTGTATATTTCTTCAGTGTTTACTAATGTTTGTGATGACTATTCTGTGGAACAATGCGTTCTTGCATAAGGAGACACTGTTATGTTTTACATCATATTTGAGTGATGTAACTGAAGTGAAATCCTTTTTTCTTCTCAAGTATTAATAGCTCATGATGCCTTTGACTTTTGTTTGATATGCTTAAAATATATTAAAAAGAGTTAAATAAAACTAAGTTCACCTGTGGGGATAAATACCTAAGACATTAATTATTAGAGATGTTAAATTTAATCAAGATTAAGAAGGATTGTATACCAGATGTACTACCTCAAAAGTCTATTACCCATTTCTGTGCTAAAATTAATATATTGTGGATTAGTCGAGAGTTTATTAAGGTATGATCTTACAATATGGGGTAATGCAAATAGTTTATACTATATATTATTAATAAAAAAGCAAAATAAGCTTATTAAAGCCCTTTATGGAAAAATAGATAAAAAATATATAAGCAAGGAAGATATGTTTAAATATTTAGGTGTATTAAGACTATATAAATTATACAGATTTATTATCATTCAAGATAATTATTTTTGCAATGCATATAAAAACTTCCGTCCCATACAGAACTCTGAAAGGTTAAGAACTTGTAGAAAGTGTATGGTACCACTGAAAAATACTAGATCGGGTAATGATACCTTTGCGGTAATTGTGCCTAAACTTTTTAATAAAATACCAGAAGAATTAAAAACATTAAGTACAAAAAGAGAAGTGAAAATAAGGATAAAGGATTGGTTGGAAAATGAATAACTGTGTCTCTTTGTAACATTAAAACACATATTTGAAATATCCGATCACTATAGCGATGGCACCTGCTGACAAGCCTTTGGCTTAGCAGGACCAAGATTTGAAAAAAAATTGTATTAAAAATTAAAAAAACTCATTGTAACTTTTTTACATGAATTTTTTTCTGTTATCATTGCCAACATTGCCAATTGTTATTATTATTATTTGTCGCAAGTAGAAATTTTGTTATTTTTTTGTACTTTTTATATATCAAATACAATAAACATTATTATTATTATTATTAAAAAAAAAGAAAAAAAATTTAATGTCAATTCCAAGGAAGCTTGAGATTTTGATGAATAGGAATTCCCGAGATTATATATATGACGTAATAATATTGATTCGAGATTGAAGTGAAAAAGGTGCGATATCTGCAAGTAAATTAACTTGGGTGGAAATTTTCCGAGTCGTGACAAGATGAGGTCTCTTTAAGGCCTGAGTTCCTTATTCAACTGTAGGCTATTGCTGCCTTAAGAATATTATTGAAGCCCTTTTTAGTAACCTTGAACTTAATTATGGCTTTGTAAGTAGAGTTTCAAATTCATCAAAGATGTTATAATTAATGCCAAATATTCTCTATCATATCCTTTTATAAGTCTTTTCTAATGCTGAGCTGCTAATTAATAATGCAGGAATAAGTTCAAATTTTCGGTAGATGCTGTAGATTTCTGTAGCGATGTTATCCTCTGTTCTAATTCATAGGCTGCACGCTTCTCAAGCATGAATCATGGCAAAAAAATATTTTGATTATCTAAAGAGTATCAGAGATAAAGATTGTGTTCATCTGTTATTCAGTTTACAAAAGATTGAAAAAAGGGAATTTTCCCCATAGTGTTAATTTAGAATGATTGCTGTGAGACTTGTACAAGCGGAGGCCATCAGATCTTAATATGCGATATGATAATATATTATATATATCAATAAATACGATATGAAGATACGGTGACATTAAAATCAATCCGCTGCTTAGGTAATTTGTGACCTCTGTATCTTTTAAAATCTAAAAACGAGACTGCTATGAGTCGCGGTTATCGATTATGAGATATAGCCTGATGGAAATCATTTTATACAAAATTTATTCCTCTTAAAGTTGGAAAAAACTGTAATAAAATAAGGAAAATTAACGGTTATTGGTGGAAATTAAATATCTTAATAAGCAATGGATCTTTTCTATAGTTTTCCTGCCTATTTTTGTAAACTTTAATGAGTTGCAGCAATATACATGAAATTTACTTTTTAGTCGATAGCTTTCAGGCTCTAATTAATCAAGTAAGTAATTACACTGGTTTACGCCCCAAGTTTAATGGGCGTTGGGAGCAGTCAAAGGAGTCATAATTCTCCGAGGTCACAGACTCCTGATTAACTAATTATCTGATTTTAAAAGTTGGGCCATGGGCATATTTCATGCGAGTGCTGTCTATCTGGTTCATTTACGTTTTTCAGTGGCTCAGTTCAGAATCAGACCATGATGAACTTATTGGTGTTTTAGATGGGCATGGAAGTTCAAGAATAACAGTACATTCTCAAGATTCAACTGGTCATCAGCGATTAATTTATGTTTTGTTCAAATCGGAAACTTCTCGTATATATTGCAAACTATGTTGATGCTCTTCGAAATGGTGAAGTTTGCTAATACGATAATTTAATTTATCAATATTAGTTCTTGTTCGCTTATATCTCTTGAATCGTTTAATCCAGTGACTTAATTACTTTCAAGTTAAGTTGCTTTGGCCCAAATCCCTTATATCTCTCCATTCATTCCTTCTTCTCCATAGGTTTAGTCTTATGCATGCCCGAGTTTCATGATGCATAGCGGGAATGTTGTTAGGCTACATTGTTATAGGTCACTAGGATAATGCCTTTTTCCATCTGTTAGGCTATGGGTAATGGATCGAAAACACGATATTCTCGTCAGTTTCCAAGTTCTGTTGTATATATTTGAGAGTTATGTGCATATTCATTATGCGGTGTTCACTGCAGCGTCGGTGGTCCGTCAATTTTTACACTCGTCACATAGGTGATGACATTTGTTTCCCTACAAATTTTGATTCCTCATGGTCTCTGGGAAGTTTTCTAGCCTACTCTAGGCCCCACTACCATATTGTGAATTTATTTTCACATACTCGTATTAGGTGATATAAATTTACGTATTGGAGATGTCGATTAAGTCTGAAGTTTCTATATCTAATTACAGGCAAAGACGATTTGAACTTGCTGTAATCCATGTTGACCTAGGAGAGACAGTAAAGTATAATTTTCAAATATAATTTAATGATATACATTTCACCAACCTACCACCAGGGAGAGGGTATGAATTATAACCTAGGATGTTTCAGTGTGGATCATCTCGACTGTACTATTCAAGCATCCCATTCGAAATGATACTGTTTCCAGATGTTCTGAATAATCTGGTCTTTGTATATCTATACAAAAGTTAAATCCTTTATTCCTATGCGGCACATAAAATAGTGCTTGATACTGTGATCTATGTTAAGGATAATAAGTTGCTCAATTACGCTTTAGTCTATCGTTAGGATCAAATTGTTAGATTGCTCAATTTCAGGGAGCATTCTAAGCTCTCCATGTATAGTAGTAATATGAAGTAAAAATTCTGGGTTAGCTGGGCTGGATATGTGGAACAATTCAGCGCGTGTTGGCTAATAGTTCTTGGCACAGGCGCCAGGGTGCCCTCGCAGTGCAGCGGTCCTCCCAAACGTACACGTCATTCTGCAATTAAAGTCTATCCGCACGGTAGGCTAGGCTTAGAAAACCACTGAATTATCGGTTGCGTCCTGCATTTAGGTATAAGCCGTCAAAATAGCAAACTACTCGCAGCAATAGTAGAAATAGTGGAGCATCGTATCTCTTGATAATCACGCATTTGCTGCTGGGGATACTCAATATCATATTCTACTGGTATGGTATTGATATTTATTCTGAGTACGGCCATATATCTTAAGCTTAAATGTTTAAAGACACAAATGATGCACCTTGAAAAGATTTCTCCAGTAAATGACAATTAGTGTATGCCATATATGCATTTATATAGGCGATTTCAATCATTTATGCAAGCATAAACGTAACTACATCTTACATGAAGAAGCTAAGAAGTCGTCATTTTCATCTAAATGTATTTTAGTTTTCGAAATATTGCAATTAAAAGACTTCTGTTCAGCGGCACTCCTACCTTGCGCTTTTTAAATAAATTTATATTTCCAATAAATCAAGGGAAATCGATTTTTAAAGCTATTTAATGAATGTATTGCTATTTAATAAATTTATAGCTTATTAATGAATACAATAAATGAATTCTAAACAGTAACTATCACTTTTCGCGCTTTATGACGAAAAAAGTACCATTTTGGGTTTTTGTGCTTTAATCTTTTTACATCACCAAAATTATAAGTCTAATCCTGCAAAACCGTTCAATATTGTTTTATCTTGTTCTATTATTGCAGAAATAGCTTATAATTGACATCACAATAAACTATGCATGGCATTAATACTTTAAGGGAATTTGAGTATTTGTAGGAGATTGTTTTGGACTATTTTTCCAAGAAGCCAAATGAACCGTTTGAGGAAATCAAAGTATGTGACTAAAATATGATTCTAGTATTAAAAGGAGATTCTGATTTGGTGTCTAACTAAATAACGGTGAGCTACAATGTAATAGAAGCCCTCCAAATGATTTGCTTGGTTTTAATCAGAATCTATTTGTCAAAAGTCACTGAAGGTACCTTTTGGAATAAACCTCGTTCACCTTCGTCTTCTCTTGCCATGAGATGTTATTGCGACTGTGCCTCTGTTCTCCCCATACTGTAATCCTCACGACCTTTTTCCCGAGAAAATCGTGATAGACCTCCAAATTCAGGTCTTTTACGACCGCCTTGTCATCATTTCCAGACTGGTAGGGGTGCGAAGTTTAGTCAGCCGACGTTTAGAATACAAATACTGCTACTGCTGCTGTATATTTCCTTACTTGTACCTGTTACATCACAATATTGCCTCTCAAATCGCGAAATAAAATCCTTCTCTAGCGTTGTATTTCGTGAAATCATATCTCAGATGAGGAGGAGGAGACAGATTTTATGTCTCCCATCTGCTGATGCGTCCAGCACCATCTTCAGAACTCTTTTCCTCTCATTTTTTACATAACCAAGTTTTTTCTCTCTTCTTGCGTATTATAGTGGGTGGGAACTTTCTTCTTAAGCTGATATTTGCAAAATTTTCACCAACCGTTTAATGCGAATTGAGCCATTTTTAACTCCAACATTCACCATCCGTCAAATTCCTACAGCGTTCTCAAGAAATAGGGCATGAGAAAGAAGTGACTCGAGAATTTGTAAAAAAAAATGCTCTTTCACTTCTATGTAAGCGTGATCATAAGAATAAGGTTCTGTTGTAAATGCCGCATCACTTGGTGATGATTGCTTGCGTGAAGTATTGCGTCAGTGAGAGGGAAGCATGAGACGGGTAGGAAAAGGGGACCCCGCCTACTTCCAGAGGTCCCAACGAGTGGTCTTCGGTTCCTATGCCGTCTCACATACGCTTTTTTTATCCTCCTACTCCTCAGACTGTTCACTGACGAGGATCCACTTACGATGAGTCATGATTCAGTAGATTCGTCGATGTTCAGGCTTGGCAGTCTTAGGCTGTGCTTTTAAAATTATTAAAATAATGTTTTTTCATAATTATGCAAATTTGCCTCCTCAACATATAGTATTGACCAAGTACCAGGTATATAATTGACAGGATATTTAAGTTGATCCGACAAGAACTCGAGAGGGTACAGGAGTGAAAATGATTTTCCCTGGAAAAAGGTCTGCGACTAACAATAACGAATGCCAATTTCCTAAAAATTTTGAAGACCAAACGATAGTTTTATCATCAAATTACGGTTTATCCCTCAAAAACGTGTAATTCTTTCATGAGTAATTTTCAGTTACCGTTTTTCATGATGTTTTAACAGAAAAGAAATAGGGAAACGTGGTAGAAGAAGTTTAAACTGATGATCTGGAGTAAATGCCAGTATTCCAATGAAAGAATTTGAATACTAGCTTAAGGTATCATGCTTTAGTAATTATATTTAAGTTTCCAATCCTTTTTAATAGACTTGTATATATTTTTGAAGTAGTGCGTTGCGATGACGAGATCCGAGGAGTTATTCATTATTTTTATCCATCATTGTTTCATGCCTTCTTCCAGCTTTATTATACGCGCACAGACATCTTGAGAGGAAAAAATGAGATTTAACAGAAAAACGTACAGGTTTAGCGTCAAGCAGGAGTTATGCGCAAGCATATATGAGAAATATATTTATCTACTGGAGGAATACCAATATCTATATTATTCAATATCATTATAATAAATGGAATTTCTAATGGAACTCATTGGCAATGTCACAATTTTATGAAATAAAATATTGCTTATCGAAAGGCACCAAATGATTCATCTTTTTTCCCATAATTGGTGCCTAACTCTACTGGTCCCTGATCTTTTTTACGAACCATTCATTTTAAAAAAATATTAGCATCAGCCTCGTTTGATATGCTTCCTTTAAACGTCAATATTTTTCCTGAATCCATCATGATGTCGAGTGAAATATGTGTGAAATAATTGCCCCGAATCCTGCTGCGAAAATTGCTTAACATTTATGTCGTTTCCATGGGACCAGATTAATTTCGTAAAGGAGATGGATTGAAATTGTGATGTGTGCATTACTGCGAAAGAAAAAACACGTGTGAGAATAAAAAGTTTCTGAAACACAGGTTTATTTTCGCGCGAGGCATTCCTTCCAGTAGTACTCGAACTTTAAATGAAAAATCGCTATAATAACTAAAGACTTTGTGAGGTCTGGTCTCGGAGGACTATGGTGACCTAATGTCGGTCTGTCAGGGTATATTTTTACGACTCCATTCGAACTCCTACTCTGTTTTCTCCTGAAAAGCTCACGTATAGGGACATTCATTCATTTTCTCTGCTTCATAACCCATTTCCCTCTCTCTCTCTCTTGCGGTCCGAAATCGCACGGAATCCGCGCGAGCGCGCTTAAAAGCGTCGTTGTGCCGAATATAAAGTCGTGGGAGGAGAAAAATTAAATTAAAAAATGAACACTCCCCCCCCACCGAATAAATCCTGAAGGAGTCATATTTTCATCTCTCTGTCCTCTCTTCTTGCCTTCTCCGCCTCGGTGTCTTGGGCGAACTGGGTCGTCGGAGGCAGCGCTGGGAAGAATCTTTTTATCCACCCGGATTTCAGTTCTCTCTCTCGGTGGATCTGTGCGAGTGAGGACGGGGTTTTTGGGAGTGATCTTTGGGAGGGGGTGTTGGGCGGGAAGGATGAAATTTAATGGGTGTTGGAAGATTTTTCTCCAACGGTCTTGCGACCACCGAACCGCGTGAGGGTGAATGCAGTTTTTCAAGCACGTACGCCCACTTGCTTTACGACCGCGTTTCGTCCCCTCGACTGGGTTCTTCAGGAAATCTATCCTTATGCCAAATGCTTCATCGTTTTCATTTGAATCTAGGTAACAAAAATATAAATTTCATCGAGAAAATTGTGTGAAATTCACAGTGGAAAAGTCATACGCCTAGTCTGGGAATCGAACCCAGATCCCTCGATTTCGCGCCGAGTGCTCTAACCAGTTAAATACCCAGGCGTTTTCTTCCATTGTGAATCTCTGGTCTCGAGCATTCGGCTCGAAATCGAGGGACCTGAGTTCGATTCCCAGTCCAGGCGAATGATTTTTCCACTGTGGATTTAACACAACTGTGTGATCACTAGAGGTGTACGGTGGTCTTTGTTATTGACGGAGGAAAAAGAAAAAGGGAGAAAAGTTTATGTTCGTCTCTAGACAACGTTGGGATATTTTCTCAGACGCTATCTGGGGAGAGAAGTGTTAGGGTGGCCAGGAGAGCTGGGCCTGGCGCAAGGGATAAGGAGATTTGGCGATGTGGACTGTGGAGTCGGTGAGTTCTCGATCAGGCGCGCTTCCTTCGTTTTCAGTGCTGGGGCCATATATTTAGGAGACCCTTAATCCTCAATGAACACCTTATGGTCGCGCGGTTTCAGAGTTTCCGTGAATCATTTATCGTTCTCGTCTGAGAAGCAACAACCGTGTTTTACCATAGTCCTGAGCAGAGTGCATCAGATAAAGGCTGTCTTGTGAGGAAATGAAAAAAAAACTTGATTAATGTGTAACCATAATCCTCCGTTTATAGTTGATGAACTCTTATTGGGCGGTATTCGAACATTCCTGTTTGATTTGTTATTTGAGAAAATGGTCGACAATTGAGGCTATTAGCACCATAAATGTATTTAGGATGCAGAATATTTACGAATAGAAAATTTCCTGTGTTTCATCATTGATACCTGACCGGTTTTGTCAAAGGTCATGCCGTAGTATTGGGAAAATATTATGGAGTGATTTCTGGAATTCGAATGGTGACAGAGCCGGCTTGATTCTCGAATTTGACACAGTAATTCAAACTCCTAAAAATATTCTCATACCAAGTCGGCTTCCTACCCTTTTATAGTCGCAATTAAATGTTATGATTGGATGCTGATGATTAATCTTAGTTAAATTTTAAGTAGGCTTTGTTGATTGAGGGTTTGTGTTTGGTCACGTCAATCAACTTCCGCTAAAAGTTTGCGAGTAACCGTTTCCCTAGTGTTCAGTTTACTTGACTATATTTTCCTTTTGTCGATCAAAAGTTTTAGATCTTTGAGGAATTTGATAGAAATTGCGTTTCCTGGCCCCAAGTCTAGTTCAACAATAGACCAGAGGAATGAGAAATCAAAATTTGAAGTATTTCCGTAATGTTAATGACTGATCAATGAATTGGATTGTTTTCCAACAGAATAATCATTGAATCTGCCTTGTAATGTTTCTTATTTGCATGCGACTGAGTTTATTCTCGTGCCTACTGATATATGTACGTTTAGTTTTTATTATCAAGTATTATGGAATTTTATTAATCATATTTACCTTTATAATTTGTTGATATTGGATCAAAGAAAATTATTTTTGAAATATTTTCAATACACAGTAGTGGTTACCTTTTTCTTAAGCTACTGTAAAAATGAATATATTTTGTTGAGGAGCATATTTTTAACTATCATTGTATTAATACTCTTTTTCTCGCTTTGTCAGCAAATTTGTCCTGTGAGTGATTGTTTATTCATCTTCGTGTATTTTTCCTCAACTATTTGTTTAGCGATTTTTTTCAATTCGTGTATTCCACCGTAGTTCATCTGACTTACACCTCTCTGTAAACTTTTGTGCGTCAATATTGATCCAAATATCAATATTTTAACCCGTACTCTACGTGCTTTGATAATCTACAAGCCAAAGAGAAATGTACGCCTAGGACTTGTACCAATATAGTTGCCACTGAATCCCCATGGGAAGGGGATTTGCTAAGTCACCCAGAGCATTGCAGTTCGCATTATCCAGTTTTCTGTTATATCCCATTCTTGCTTGTTTACTGTGTGATATGCTCTGTCCACGTCTGAAAACATAATTTTAAGTGATTGTAAAGGATAAATTTTCAACTACAGGGAATATGCGTACATAACCTTCTATAGAATGTGTTAAAGATTGGGGAGGCGTGGGACATTTCTGTGGTCTCATCCGCCATAACCTTATCAAATGACTGAATGAGAAATACAAGACCTCGACTTAGACAAGGAATTTATAAAGATAGGAGCAAATAGTTTATTGTATTGAGAGTAATAAAGTAATACTACTTCCAATACTTTTTTTACCAGTTGACCTCAGAAATATCAGAGTCTTCTCTATTTAACCCGCCTCCAAATTGCAACCAGGCAGTATTGGAGAATATTTAAAATACGTTTCACTCCTGAGGTGGAGTACATTTCGGGTTCCTAGTACTGGTAATTAACCCTATTCTGTAAATAAGAACTCTGATGACTGTTTCCAATTATCGCTTAAAAAATACGGGCCATTTTCCTCGTGCGGTAGTTAAATCGTTTTGGGGGCACAGTGCGTTTATATATTTTCGTTACTGATAAATCGGTTAGACAGATGTGACCACAATAAAGAATTTAGAAATTTCCGAACATTTTATCAAAATCATCAAAAAGTAGCTGAATTAATTGGCGTAAAGAGGAATTGCCCAAATTTTACGGTCTGGCCTATATAGTTATTGATTTTTTTTTACAGCTCACCTAAACTCAGATTTGAAACAATCTCAGATATCCATTGGGAAATAGTAAAATCGGGTCGCATCACTGTCTTATTTCAGTTTTTGGTTAAGAAAATTTTATATCTTGCAGCAAAGCAGCGAGAGTTGTTAGTGTGAGCTATGGTCGAGTCTATAAATTGAGCATACATTGAAACCATGTAAGAATCAGATTGGAGCAACTCTTTTATGAGGTAGATTATGGATTCTGCAAATTTTTGGTGGTCAAAATATTTATATAAGTTCAAAATTTGTGGTTCAGAGAATAACATCTTACGAGAGTGCAAACCCGAAATTTAAATATTTTTCGAAATACTATTGGATATCAATATTTTCTACCTCTACGCATATTGCTCTGTGATTGTTTTAAACATTTGTAGTACTTAAATTTATTCTTATATTCAGGGATATTCAATACATCTTCGAAATTCTTAGTTGGAATTTTCAAGGCGCTGACCCGAAAAGTGTAAGAGGTTATCGCCCATCAGGTTTTGAAGGCTATAAAAAAGTGGACCATTTTTATTTCACAGCAGTAGCAATATCCATCTCTCTGGTGCTGTAAGACCGATGAGCATCATGGGAGAGAGCATAAAAAGGAGTTAGAGAAGCTGCGACACGTCGTGAAGCCCCTGTCGGGTACACAGGAATGTCGTTACGTTCCTCGAGAGGCGTTTCCAGCTTCCCACTCCCCATCAGTCCTAGGTAACCCTCCCTACCTTCCCATATTTGCGCAGGAGATTTGAAAAAAAACGCATTCCCATCGCTCAACGCGGAACAGGTGCGCGTTCGTAATCGGACGCCCGAATTTATACTGGGCGAAACAAGTGTACGTCCGCGATGATATTTGTCGCGCCAGGTAACCGAGGCAAATGTAGGACGGATTATGGTGCGTGTTAGGCGCCCCGGCAGCTCTCCCAACGCCCTCGTTCCTTATCTCCGCCGCACGAACTCCCTCTCCGTAATTCCTGCGGGGTAAGCCCAGTGATAAGGGAAGAGCCGCGTGAGCCACTGCCTATTTTATTTCTTTCGCTCTTCCGGAACGCTGGGTGCTAGACAGATGACAGCATAACGTTTTTACTTGCCTCACTGTTCTTGTTTCATTTCCTTGTCCTATTTCCCTGATCGAGCGATGCTTTTCAGGCATGCTGCACAAAAAAACTTTTCCATCAACATCTGTTTCGCTGGCCAAGTTGTAAATGGCCAACGTAGATATGTCCTGGACCGGAAAAATTTCAACGCTTCGTCTATACGCTAGCTGACAGAATGTCGCAAATATTTATTCAAGGAAAGAAAAACTTTGCCGTAACATCATACATGAATATTTTTTCAAATTAACATTGCATTTACATAGCCGAAAGGTTCATTGAAGTTTAAGATCAAGGATGATACGGTTGAAATATTTCTTAAATATCAATCAAAAAATCTGTGTTTTAATTGAGAAATCCAATGATTGTGAAGCGTAACTATCATCCATTCATTGAATTTTCCACTAAATATTTTCATATTCTGCATAGCTCCCAACTAACCATCAAACCACTTCCCCATGCCTATTTCTTCCTTCCTTGGTTTTCCCTCCAACGTACCTACTCTGTAGAATTTCCACTGTCGGCAGCCACCTACGTATTAACAACCAACACAAAAACCCCTGAATCTTTCTTCCGCATCCCATTTCTCTGCCAGATGTGCATATATGTAACAATGCTCTGAGGTTCACTTCCCTGAATTTTTCTTCCGCATCCCATTTCCCTGCCAGATGTGCATATATGTAACAATGCTCTGAGGTTCACTGGAAATTGTATGCATATCCAACGGATGGTTAAATTTTATGATCTAAATTGTAAACTGCTAATTTTTCTTTACCGAAATTGCGTTTTTCCATTTTTTGCAATCATATATCAACTGTCAATTTTATTGATTGAATCCTGTACTTTGCATACATTTATAGTTTTTTTCAACAGAGAGTTTTTAAGTAAAACGATGTCATACGTATTCCTTAACAATTGATGCATCTAAAATCCGAGTTTTCCTTAAATCTTTTTTCATTTCGAGTGCCGCACTCTCTTGTATCTCCTCAGTAGGTGATTTCCGCTGAAATAACTGTCGCATCCGAGTCCATAATTATATAATGTAGTTATCTGCTGTTTGTACTAGTAAATAGACAAAATAAAATATATGTATTATCTTTCGTGGCTTGGCAGTATTGTGTAGGGTATCGTTATCCCCTCTTGGGTAAAGAGCATTATCATTTCAGCATTGACGTATGCTATTTGAGTGAAATGGTACATAAATCCATGGAAAAAGACTATATACTTTAAAAATTTACATAATGAGATTTCAATACGAGCAGAAAATAACTTGATTTCGTACCCGAGATAGTCGAATTATCGAGAAAATTGTTCCATTTGGCGTTTATAAAAGCGACGGACCGGCGTTGGAAAGCGATATTGGAGTCAGCGAAAGAAACTGAAATGGCCTAACAAAGCGATGGATAATAGGGATGGAGCATTATGATGAGAGTTTGGGGAATGTAAGAGGGAGGGGGGATGTTGTATAAATTCAGGGACGAGGAGTTACCGGCCACGCTGACCCATACGAATCAGGTTTGCGGCGAGGGCAAACGCGATGATTGAATCCCAGAGAATTTAAACTAATTTCGTCGATGGTCACTCACTCATTAATACGCGATGAGCAAAGAAGTTTAAGCGTTGGATCCTGGGATTTAATTACGGGAGCATTGGACAGGGGGCGGGAGGGGAGGGGGGAAGCAATGAAGCCGACGCCGCGTGATAGGTGTACTCCTATCTCCCTATCGATCCATCCGCTGATGAATCATCCGATGCGCGCCGCCCTCGAAAACAGTGACGCATGGGCTGTGGCAGCACTGACTGACGAACGAGTGAATGAACCAACCTTTCCGGTTCTTTGATTTTCGGTCGACCGTAATCACGCTAGAGAGGGCACACTAGAGTTTCCAAATATGACGTGGATTATCCATTCGTCTGTCTTTTTTTTTAAATTCACTGCTCATTTTTCCTTGGTTAGACAGATGCGAGCTTTTCCCAGTACATCCTCTACGGTTGCATTATATTTTATGATTTTTAGTGCCTCTCCATCACATTTCAATTTATAAATAATCACACCACGAGTTCTTTTATGCAAATCTCTCCTTATTCCTAATTCTCTCGTCGCATCTCCCACTGTGCAGAGCTCTGAAATGGGTACGCAGTCACAAAAATAATAATTCGGCTTAATATTGGGAGTATAGGTTTGGTGGCTTCCCGAAATACTGAGAATTGGTATTTTTTATAAAGATCAGAGATTGGATCCAGAGACTTGATTATTCTAATTGGAACTAACAGATTTGGCCCTTTTTATTAGTCTCACATAAAATCAAATTTAAGTCCAAGTGGTAAATTTTGGAATCTTTCGGCTCTCCACTGACATCACTACCGTCAAAGCAGACTGAACAGCAATCTTCGGTGGTCTCTGATTGAAAATTTTGACGCATAAAATAAATTAACACCTCTGTTCAAACCAAATATTGGCATGAGTAGACTTCTCATTAACTTTAGAGGCATGTTTAATTTACTCATCATTCCTTCTCCTGTGGATATCCAAAAAAATCTCTATTCCACAGATTTCACCCGGGTTGAGTTTAGCTGGACCTGTCAAAACCGTATTTCAGCTTGGACTTCCGATCAATGTTACAAGGATCTGCACAGAGGGATAAAAAACTGTCGATTCATTCATAAGCCGTCTGCGACCTTGATACATATCAGTTTGCCGCAGCTGACGTCTCCACTCACTTATTCGCTAACCGTTATATTCTTAATTTCACTTTTTGGCATTTTTCGGAATATTTCTTGATGCATTCCATCCTTAATCTTCCTATGCTAATGTCCCAATTTTGTCGAACTTGGAATGTTATTGTATATTTTGCGTCCCATGTGTGAAATAATTGACGCCTTCGTTGAGATATATTTTCTCCTCTTCTTAGGTCTTCGTGGGAACTTTCCATTGATGATTCTCACCACTCACTTGGTCTTCATTACTCCAATAAGTCGCCATATTTTCATTGCCTCCGACCGTCTCAGTTTTGCTGCTACTATCTTGTATTGCATGCGCATGCCGAAATTGACTCGACAATTTTATCTCAGAAATTTTTCAAAATGAATACCTACTGCATTTTTTATACATTACCAAATAATTACTTATTATTAAAACTTGAGTTAATTTTTGCCCTCCAATGGTTATATCTTTCATAAGGCTTGGATTTCCATTGACGCGTTTTAGAGAAAATCGTCTGTCAAGTTTAATATGGATATTGAGGCAAACAGAAAACCTGAATTCAGTTGAAGTCGCATATCGTATTCATGCGGTCGTTACCCTTGGCAATGTTTTGAGGCCAAGCGTGACCAAGTTGCATCCGCCATATAGTCTCCGTCGAAGCAGCGGCATAAATTCAAGGTTATTTGAACAAAAACGGAAGATGTGAGTTTCTCATCACCTGCAATTGAAGCATGTCACTGTAAACTAATATTTTCCCCATTGTCAATGGGTTGAAACTCTTGGTTTCAACATTGCCTCGTTATAAGTCTGGTAATGTTTAGAAATACCGCCTGCTGCGATGCACTTACTTAAATACACTGGTTTCATCGCTAGGTGAGCCAACTGTTTCTGTTTACCTGCGAGACGGCTGGCGACGGCGTCGCGCTCAGTTAACAGTTTACTTAAATGACTCATCTGTGGGGAAGAGGGGAATCGTGGAGCTAGCTGAGAGAGGAAAAAGACGAATTATTTGTGAGGATGAGCATATGACACTGAGAAGACTGCGGAAAAATGGAAGAATTAGCTAACTGCGACGCGCTAAAGTCCTGAGTTTGTTATTCCCTCCTCATTTCAAAATTAGGAAACTGTCTACTTTTACGTTTTTGCCCGCGAATTTCCGAAAAAACTTGTGACTTTTAAATTTAAATCACCAGCCATTTTATATTTGGATCCTGCTCAGTATCTTCATGAAACTTCGTTTTGTTTGCAGCTCTTTGATACAGGTATAGGCAATCATTTTTAACGATGATTGATTAATAACCTCTTTCTTCACCATAGTACTTACTGAATATTTCTTTAATATATAAAAATAACTTTCCCTGACAATTTACATTCATTTACGCTCCTTTTCTTTGAATGATTTCAGTTTATAAGCCTTACTCGCATTTGTAATTAATAATATTTCTGTTATTTGATTGATTCTTTTATTTTAGTTTAGTTTTACATCTTTGATCTTTCCAAACGTCACATTTCCAATTTAAGTTGTGCCATTAAATCTCATTTACTACATTAGTTGAATTTAATGGGCGTTTAAATTTTTATTTTGCTGAGAACTATCGTCTGTCAGCATAAATAAACCACTAGACCAATCGACTCCACTCTTACACAGTTTTTAGTCTTGCGATTCTGTCGCTGCTGCCTTTTCACAGGCTGCTATTACCAGTTACATATTCCTTGTGGGAATCTTAACGAATAGTGAGGTCTTTCTCGAGCTATTTAAGGCAGTCGTCATAGTAGCCTTGACGCACCGGATGTCTCGGATATCTTACTAATGGAATGGATTTCTAAGAGTCTGCTGTCAAATAGAAGTGAAAAATCATACTTCTGTCTTAATTTTGAGCTTTGCGTGCCTGAACCAATTCCACTGCACGGTCTACTTAGCGAAACGCGATTCTACGATTATTTATGTATAATATGATGAATAAGCATAAAAAAGCACCTCTTTTGGCCTGAGATTCCCGCTACTCTTAGAAGATGTGGGTAAAAATGTTCTTAAACAAAATAGAAGGTGTTTCCTCCGAGATTAGTCAAATATTTGACGTAATATTTCTGACGGTGATGGCTAAATATCCGGAAAAATTTTATGCCGTCCATTTAATGCATTTTTCCATGTCAATATATGCGTGCTACCTCTTGTTCATCTGGCAAAATTAATGTATTCGTATCCAAAAAATGAGATGTTCCCCATTATGTTGTGGTTTGCTTTTTAATCATGCCATGAAAATTTAACCGAATAAAAAAGGTAATTATAATGCTGTCATGTTGATTGAAATTTAATTTGCGGTCAAAACGCTCATTTTCGTGGTAAAGTACCGACGGACCGAGCGTTGATCGTTACTCTATGTTTTATTCATTTTTTAAAATTAAAGATCAATTATTTAATACAATTTTATGAGCCATTTTTGTATTTTGCCAAAAATTTGCAAAATCTCATAAATTATCGCCTAAATAGGTGTACTCGAAAATAAAAAAGTTATAGAATAATTATTTTTTATCGTCTTCTTTTAAAATAATATTGGCGCCATTTCGGAGGTCTTTTTCGGAGCATCTGAAAAGAAAACTAAACGAATAAATCAATAAAGTGTATAATTGCGGAGTGAGATGTGAGAACGAAGGCTTTCGCGGTGCTCTACGTTGATCTCCTTCATTATTTGGGACTTGCGGCGTCTTTTGTTGGAGAGTGATTTGTCACTATCCAACCCAGATAGTGACATGTTGGATAGTGACAGTAGAGTCAGCGAAACTGTTGTCACTATCCAACAAAAGACGCGGTAGATCCCGACAAATGAAGGAGATAAACTGCGGAATAAGACGAAAGTAACCGAAGTATCCTTCAGTACATTTCTTTTGGAAAGACTGGCTCTTTTTTTACATAGAAAAGGCTTGCGGATATGAGACCCATTTGTATCGATATTTCGTACCGAAAAACCCTAAATGTCAGAATTCGAGTTTATGAGATGACCAGTTTCCTCATCAGCAAGACACTTTCGCGCTAAACGCTGGTTTCATTATTAGAGCTGTTTACATAACAGCCCGTTTTATTGTAGTCTGATTGTGATAATAGCTGTTTGACACGATAAAATCTAAAATGTTTGTCGCCAGTGAATTCATACGTAATTGCTAGTTTCTTAGCCAATTCTGCGATTTTACGAATAATAGACTTGACCCAATGGTTTCCTCATATCTTAAAACCTTAAAATACTACTCCAGGAAGAAAATATTTGTATACCCATAAGCCCAGAGACATACACATACATGCACATGCAAATATTGCTTATTTTATTCGATAATGTAATATTTTTCTCATTAAAAGCGCTGGTTTGAAACGAAAACGTAGTGTAAAACAAAATCCATTGCTAAAATTAAATAATATTTTTAATGCCTATAATTGCTTAAATAAGTGAGCATTTGAACCAAATATCTTGTGAGCAATTTAAACGACAAAAAACAGAAACATTTGCACTGATTCCACTTATCCTATTATGGAGGTAAATTAGGGGCCCATTTTGAGGACTCTGTAGCCCTTGCGGTCCTAAGAGCTTTGATTTAATGGACTTCTCGTACCTTAAATGTCATTCACTACCTACTTTCAGGAGAAACGGTTCTGTAATTTTCGAGAAAATGGGAAACATACTCACATGTTTGCATACAAATATTTCTCGGGTAAAAATAAAGGATATTAATCGACTCTTTTAGAAACAGGAAAAGTTGGTTATATTGAGTATGAATTATATTATAGAGGGTATTATTAAGGCCTATTATTCAAATTAACTTTCTTTATTCTATCCTTCCTACACATTTGCCGTGCAAAAACATGATTTTTACAGCATGTAATGTAGCTATGGCTAATGCCTCCTATATGAAATTGTGCTCTTGTTTCACCTTGTAACGTGCATGGTTTTATGACTACAGCATCTTTGGCGTTCAGACCAATGAGTTATAGTTTTACATTGAGCGACATGCAATCTTTTCAAACTTGAAGGTAATTATTTTGGATGCATGAAAGAAACAAAAAATTACCGCTACAGTTACATGCATATTTTCCGTGAAATTCAGTGAAAGTTAAGCTTTGTTTAGCGACCAAATATTTTATTTCCCGTTGGAATTGCGCCAATCCGTTTCAATGGGGTGGTCCGCACATTTAGGATTACGGAATCCACTTTTAATAGTTCCTGGAACACCAATCGCCAAACTATTCTTTGGTTAATGTTTTCCATCCTGTCTTTAATGGCACCAAACATCAAATTAGCCAGCTCATCCACTTGAGTAACAGTGGATAAAGGTCCAAGATCAGGCTTCAAGTAAATGTGTCGTCTTTTAGTGATATGAGACGGAAATATGTCAGCAAATTTCTTATCGCTCCATCGTCAGTCGTCGTAGGCACATAACATCTCGTTGAAGAGCAGACATATACGTTTTTTGTATCAATTACTTCTTAAGCCTACTGTGTGAATCATATGCTGCTAACGAACTAAGAAATGTGATCCAGCTACGCAGTGAAGAACTCTCATAAAATTTGTGGATAGGAATTGTTAATTTTGCATAGTGCATTGGTATCAAGGTAATTTTAATCCAATTTACTGTATTTTGTCTTTTACAATTAGTTAATTTGTTATGCAAAGTTCGCAGCAGTTTCATAGTAACCTACCTTCAATGGTTTTTTTGTTTAGGGATGAGTATAATAGTCATAAACTGAAAGTACATTTTAATTGGGTTAATGTAATGCTAACTTAGGTTATGGTCTTAAAAATGAAGAAAAAAGATAATTCAAGAACGAAGTTTCTTTAGCCTCCACCTCGTCTTTTCTAGTTGCCAGCCATTGCGACCGTTTTCTGGCTTTCTTAAAAGCGAGAATCCAGAATTCCTCGCGACTCCAGCAATATTCTTGCGTCTGGTCTTTATCGATTTTTCATCAGCATCATTAGTAGAACTCATTGCCCTCAATTTTCCTTAATTTTTGTAATAGTTCCTAGATGATAGGTACTATAGTTCAGTAAGCTTCCCATAAAAAAAGGCATAAGGAGAAAGGTCGATGGAAGAGCGGGAGTTGTTATTGCCTCTGGTGGTAGTAGAAGTTGAAGCTGTGGATGAAAATTGCTAGTTTTTTAATCTATCACTTAAGCCTTTTGAGCTCTAATGAAGGGGCTTTTTCCCTACGTCTGTATTCGGCAAATTTTTTGCAATGAAATTGATCTAGTTCAACAGAATTTACTATTTTGATTGGCGTGTTGGTGACTCGACCATTTTAAAGGTATCTACGCGATTATTCTGCCTTATCATTAAAGAAGACATGCCACACAAACGAATCCTCATATCACAACGGTTCAATAATTTCTGACGAATTTGAGTGGACTTCCGATCGCAAGCAAAGCAGAGAAGGTGGATAGCAAAGAAACATGAGAGGAAATGAAGAAATCGAATCCGTGTAGTAAAAAAAAATTCAGACGTTTTCATCGGACTTTCTGCCCTCTCTACCTTCCTTTTTCTTCCTTTTCCTGTTCTCTACACGTATTCCCACGGGAGAGAAACGGGAGACTCATCATTCGTGCTAAAATGGCACAGACGTTCTCAAGGTTGAGACGCTAATGCGCTCCTTCAAGGAGAACGAATGACGGGGAGGCAGGGGTGGAAGAATGTGATTAGGGTGAGGGGGAAGGGGACATGAATTGAGGGATTTAAAGGTAGTGTGAGGGTTGTGGGTGTAAAGGGAGGAGGGGTTCGTGAGGAGGGTTGGGACGGTGTTCGAGAGGATGGTGGGGTCAGAAGGATGACGACGCAGTGGAATCTTATGACGGGTGAAGTGCCTTGATGTGTGGAAAAGGTTAGTCGTCGGGTGCGGTTTTAAAGCATTGGATTTTGTAAGTGGCGTGCGGTAATGGAACAAGGAGCCGTAATTGAGGGGAAACCCTAGTCTGGTTGGTCTTTCTATGACTCAATGATAGCATTCAGAGTTTCATCTTTTGAATGAACTCTCTCTCTCTCTCGCTCTGTGCCCGTAGACTCACGCTGTGCCACCATTGAGAAGTGACTACGTGCTCTACCCGTCGCGACGGCCCTAATACTCTTTCCTGTCATTGTTTCATCTTTCTACCCACAATCCCATTTTAAGGAATCTGGAGGGATTAATTATGTAAATCTGGGTGAACTGCTATTTTTTTCATGCATCGATAGACGGTAAGAGGACTGAGAAGACTGTATTTTCTGTTTTCTTTTAGGTGGAAATAATATTTGCTTGTTTCAATCAACATCGAGCTTTAACTCCAGTTTTGCATTGCCATTTATACGCTACATTTCCTTAAGTTTTTAACGGTAATATTTGCGCCTTGAATAGTTTTCCCAAGATCGCTGCTTGCTTGTTTTAACAAAATCTTAAATAAAAATATCGAGTATTCGTCTGCTTCAGAATCATTTTTGAACTTGTTTTAGACTGCTTTAAACCCGGTACTCTGTTTGTTTTTTTACTAAATGAATGAAGATGGTTGTGCATTTGAAATACCTCTTGTAACAGTTATTCCTACTTTTTCGTCTAAATGTAAAACTATTTGAGAACCGCTCTTAAAAATTGTGCGTAGCAATGGCATAGGAATGCAGCCGAAGACCATTGAGCGTCGCAAACCAGGCATGCTTGCAGTGTACTATATTTAGGTACAAATTCTTGGACCAATGTTGAATGTGTAGATATATTTGGAAAAAAGCAAAGTCAATTCTGTGATACGCCAGTGTATATGTAATTGCGCAAGCCTCACCGAATCATTGTAACCTTTGACCTCAAATCTCCAGTGAGTTGATTGGCATTCACATTCCATGAGAAGGTCGTCATTTATACTTACTCACCAAATGTGCTATTAGGGAGTATGTGACGTCTTCGCCCATGGTATTTCTTTTTAGAAACTTTTAGGACCTGTTATAGTAGGACCTTACATATATAGTGTCCCTGTAACCATCTGCGGTTTAAATTAGGACATCTGGGCGATCATGAACTTCAGATACCCTAAAGCCAGTTAAGTGTATCCATCGGCCGACTTTGAAGTAGAGCTGTGCAAATGCTTCGAAATCGAATCGAATCGACTCGAATCAGGCTTAATTCGATTCAGTTCGCCTGCGAATCGAGTTGCTTCAAAAGCGAATGATTCGAAATATTAGAATCTGATAGATTCGTCTTCGAATCGTTACATGCATTCAAACATAGCACTCGTCCCCGAATTCTGCGCCGTCCGTTTAGAAGATGTTTTTCTCACGCGAAACGAAAATTTGAACAACCACACGTCATTCTGTGCTATTCTTTGTGCCACTATATAGATGTATAAGCTAAGGTAAGGCCCTGAAATATAGTGTAAATCTATATTACTTTAACTCTGCATTAACTTTTGCATTTCATTTAGAATTCGAATTCGATTTGCAAGCGAATTTTTTTCGGGTGATTTGATTCGCTTTCGAAAAATTAAAAAAATCGTTTCGATTCGATTCAAAATTTATGTGGGATATTCGATTCAATTCGATTCAAAATGAAGATACCTGATTCGCACAGAACTACTTTGGAGTAAACTTAATTTATCCCCTCTTAAATATTCTAGCCGTCAAGGTTTTGTGCAATCTGTGTAAATCCTAATCTGCAGATATAATTATTTACTACGCCGTGTTTTCTGAAGGACTTCTCCTGTTTCATCACTGAGCATCACTGAGCTTTAAATCAATGATCGTTGGATTGTTCACCTTAATCTAAAATATTTTTGTACCATAAATATGCCAATTCAAAAGGACCATGGAAACTATTAATTATAGAGTCTATCCAATAGATTAGCAAAAGGCTTGTAAATAATTGAAAATAAGCCTTTTTTACGATCGTACGATTCATACAAAGAACGCCATCATGGATTCTTTGGTCACGCCATTCTCATCCCAAAACGAACTTGGATGTTTTGAATGATTGGAACTATTTCTAAGTGCCAATTGCATCTTGGATGGGCTTCAATTATTATGAAAATTTCTTTGATGTGAAGTAATAACATCTTCAACCTATAGCGGGCTATGCGATACATTTGGATGAACATATGCTACCATGTCTATAAATTGAGAAAAAGACAACCTAATCATGATTGAAACACGCGATATCGGGCAGAAGCTAAGTCATAAAATTGCTGTTACTGCAAGCCCATTTTATCGTTTCCCAGCACTATAAACTGTCATTTGATATCTTCTTTAAGTATCATTTCTCTTAAAATCGTCCGAAATATCACTCTAAAACTTTGCAAAAATTATATTATCAAATGTTCCTTAGGTAATGTCAAAGTGAATTGTTCTTACTCTTAGTTTGATTTTTTCTCACGCTATGTTTTTTTTCCTGAATGAAGCTCAGGGCCTGTCAACTTCCAGATCATTTAGCACAATGGATGATGAGAATGAAGGCGAATGGACAACTTACTATGAAGAAAGTAGGTCATTGACGAAGAGGTTATTTCGTGATAACCCTTGAAGTGTTTTATGGGCGTATTGAAACAGACGCTCAAGTCTTCTATGCATTTTTCGATTATTTTGAAAGCCGAGAATTCATGGAGAAGCTGTGAAATCGCGTTAGACGATCGAGTATAGGAGCGAAATCTCTTGTATGTACATTTTTTTTAGGTTGCTTGAGATGAACGTTTCAAGGATAAGGCTCTCATCCGGAATGGTGGTTTTTAAAGCCATGATGTCACTCGTTTTATGAGAAACACTCTTTGAAGTTTGAACTTATAAGTTATTAGCCACTCTACATAGTTAATCTTCCTGGGTGCTAATCGGCGAGTGAACATAGAGAGCATTTAATAATTTCCGTACATTTCGTTGAAGCAGAGCGGCGTATGAGAGAATTAGTCTGACGCTTGTACGAAATGGCGTTATATTCTTTTCTGTTATTCTGCCTATTGTTCCCACGCATTAATTCTTCTCCTGGCAGGTTGATAAATTAATGATAATTTGTTTCCACGTCTTCCTCTTCCATTACTACACAGGCTATTTGCAACCATATTTACAAATCGCCAATTTTAGAGGTACTAGATTTTCAATAGCCTCTATGTGCTCCCTATTTATGATCACATGAAGTATGGGAAAAAACGTTGAAATCAATACTCGTGGTTCACTCACATTGTATTCATCTTCGAGCTTTACTAACTTACTAGCGTATGAGGAAACCTGAACCGCTAAGAGAATTAATTAATATTGATAGTATTCAATTTACAGAGGACTGATTTTTAAGGAATCACTTATTCTTAATGAAGTGTGTTACCTCAGAGAGGATCTTCAGTCATGAGTTTGCCCAAATTAGTATTCCAGACATTCTGCATCGCTGAGTTTAATGGCGGAAGAAAAATAAAGAGGATCGCTGCCGCATTGTGCATCAGGGGATATTTTCCCTAACTCTTTCCAATGTCTCCGTTGAGTAAATTTCATCAAATTAATTTCAAATTGAAATACCGAAAGAAATACAGCTCTAAGTGTACTTTAGCTATAGGGCATTTCATGATCACAAATTTGTAACTACCTACATTATCCTTATTAATATACCTATATTAATCCTTAAGAGTTATCAATTTCATTTCCTAGTTAAGAAGTTGATTGTTACCGCAAAACGGAGTTTAGACGGTTATCGGGTTGAAGATGGTACAAGCACGAAAATTTCGAATCTGGATGGAAATGGCGAACAAACGGATGATGGAGGTAATCAACCTCGGCGGTTGGTTTCCTTTTCGGACGCGGGTCGGTAAAACGAGATGGTGCTTAAATCACGATTTTGATCTTTTCTTCAGTTTTTTCACTTTATGGATTCAACATCGCCAAATCTCAGTTTCCCTGCCAAACTGGTTAATACTATCACCCAGAAAGTATTTTTTCTTGTTAAACAAACCATTTCGAAGTAATGACCCGCTAAGAAAATGTAAGATAAGATAAGATAAGATTTATTGGCTCTAGGAAAAAATTCCTTTGGAGCAGGCATAAGTCATTGCAACTCAGGCAAAAATTAATAACAACCACAGAGAAAACATGTCACTATTTACAAGAATCATATCAAATCACAGCACTTGCCCACAACAAATATTACAATTCCATGCTCAATACATTGTAGCAATCATATAGGTAGCATATTCATGAATTTAATCCAAGATATTTAACAACATATTAACTATCACTGAGATAATAAGACAGTAAGCATTTTTAAAATCTTTCTGCTGACTTAGTATTTTTCAGCGTTTGCGGAATAGAATTCCATACAATGCATGAATTTACATAAAAAGAGTTACGATACATAGACGTTCTGTGGCAGGGTACAATTAATTTGTTATCTTGTAATAATGTAGAATATATTTGACAAATTATTTTATTCTCTAAAAGATCTAAAAATTACAGTTAACGGGGTGAATATGGTAGATAGAAGATTTGTATTAATTTCATGTTCTCTTCATTAGTTACTTAGTAGTCAATTTTTACGGACGCCATGGACTTGCCAGAAAGCCTGGAGGCTGGAGGCAAAGGCGTATGTGATTCAGGGGTGGCATTTGTCCCCACCAATATTTTGAAGGGAGAAACTTATCGAAATGTTATAAACTAAAAGAATACTAAATCTTCAGGGACATTTTTCGTTACTGTGCTTAACTTATGTCAATAGAGTATTTGATTTAAGTAAATAAATAAAGCATTAAAGTGAAAATGAACAATATTTGCAATATTTCTGTAATCGCAGATTGCTCTAAAAAATCTTCACAATCTACTTGTCTACCCGGACCTCCCGCTAGTCTCTGCTCCCCCATCAAAGGCCTTAAATTACGCCCACGGCCGGAAGATAAAGGATTATCCTCCAGAAAACCTCGAAGAGGTAATCAAGGAGATCACCTACAGAAGGTTTAATGGAGATTGCAGGGTTTTGAGAAGAGGCCAACGCTTTGATATGGAAAATTGAGTCCGCGCAGAGGGTTGATAAGGCGTTTCCCAAATGCTCAGAAATCATAGGTAATGTCCGAGTATGAAACAACCACTTCGCTGGGTGAAGATAGTAAAAATTTAACTTTTCTTCTGCACATAGTGGTTGTATTTCTAATATTCAAACGTGAAATGATTATCTGATAGATTAAGTTTTCCCCGAAAATAATGTAACCAAAACAAAAGAGAGGCTAGTACAGAAGACCTAAAAAACTTCAAAGCCTTACTGACTTCACCCCGGTTCACATAATAGGCCATGTTTATGCCTAAACTATGTAATACTTAATTTATTAATTGGTGATTATATTCAATTTGTAAAATATTTATTTTATAAAGTATTGAATATATAATAAACTAATTCAAAGTTATAAAACTAATTGATACTCCCAATATTTTTAAGCATTATTTTTTAATATGACTGTCATATTTTACACAAAACTAGGGTTTTATTTAAAATCGTATCTCACTTGGGATGAATGTCTTTCTTACTGTCGTTGGCATAAGCAGCAGCAATCAATACAAAGATTGAATCGCCGTAGCTCTGTCCTCAATTTCATTTTCAGCTGAACATTCAATTCCTTCATAGTCTTTCTTTTTGTAATCTCGCATAAATTGAAAAACGTGTTTGGGGGATATTTCTTATTTTACTTAGCACTAAACCTGGATGTTTTTAGAGTCGGAAGTCAGTCATTTGCTGAAAAAGTCCGGCGCCGTTTTTTATCATATTTCTTTCTTTTTATTTCATCTGGACTTTGATTATCGTCGCGTTGCATTCTGCTGTGGTGAGTCGAAGCCGAATAAGCAATTGACTGAGCATCTGCCGCAAGGTCGGTATTTTCGCGCACAATCAGTTGACCTCGGATCCGGGCAATACTGCGGCGCAAGGGCGCTGTATAACGCGCTGAGGAAACATAATCTTTTCTTTGTGCGCCAAGGCAACGGACGTCATGCGAGCCAAAGCAGGGGAAGAACCTCGTCGTCAGGATTAAGAGCCTCCCCTGCCGAGAACAAGTCGGAGGGAATGTAATTCCGGAGCTTTTCTTTCCTCTGTTTAAACCACTTTCCGTCTCCCTTTCGCCCCTGTCCGCCAGAAATTCGCTTGTTTTAAGGCATCAACATTCCCTGGATATTTGCTCACTTCGTCCCCCCCGCCCATACCTCCCTACTCTCTTTGTGCCATTCTCTCATGCTGTCCGGAAACCGCAACGATGACTTCTGCTAATGGGAGGAAGGGTAGCGAGGGAAGTGGCATCCTTAAAGTTACCTGGAGCCTGGAGCAATTTTCCCCGAGGGCATATCGTTGCGTATATTGCAAGAATAACGAGCCTCAGATGGATCCGTATCTCTATAATTACAGCGTGCTTCCCGAGAAGGAATCTAGAGAATAAATAGGTTATAATTAGAGAAGAAATCTCATTAGAGTGGTACCTAGAAGTCAAATTTCAGCGGGGAAAATTTCGGTCCATACACTCATGTTGTGAATTATTACGACTATTACCTAAGTGAATAATTCTTGGAAATATGTTGATTATCGACCCTGCTCGAAAGCCACTGGTTAAAATTGTGTTATAAAAATTAATATGCATCATTATTTTTTATTTTTCCAGAGGAATTAGTTTTCCGAAACAATATTACTCGGCTTCTCTGATTTTTTTCTGAATTTGCATTCAATGTTTCTCTATGTTTTATGGGCGCTACGTCAGGAATAGTGCGGGTTGAGACAAAGAAAAGCGTTGACAATGAATTCATAAAATCACAGAGAGGCCAAATAGTATTCTTAATACAGAAAATGAATCTGTTTAAAGGATATATTTTGGAGTTTGAAAGGCTTGTTACGAATATTATGATTCCATTATTAGCTACTATTAGATTCCACTATTGAGTACTGGTAAATTGATTCTATTCCATTGCCTACGTCGATATTTCTTTTGGTACGAACGTGGAAATCACATAATTCCAGTATTCACTTTGGAGAATTTTGTTCTGGTCACTTTAGAATAGGCCAATATAGAGTCCTTAATTTTAAAGTTTGTTGAAGACTTATGAAGCAGCGGTTAGTAGAAGAAGAGTGGAGTCAAAAGCTGCAGCGACTCTATCTTCGGTTCTTATCTTTAACAGAGGATTAACTGTCCTTTTGTACATAGAAAATTAATGGTTTATATAAATGAAATTTACTAGCAACTTTTAAAAATTTTATACCTGATACATAACTGTATTTTCTTTAATTTTCTAGTCATAAGGAAATAACGTATTAAAAAGCTGTTTACAGGTATTCTCATTACATTATTATTCCAGGACACGTTAAGCCTTGGGTGCAAAGTGCTCATCATTACTCCAATTACATTTTGATTTTACACAATACTTTATTCTTGCATCAATAATGTCTTGCTCCCCTTGGCCGATGTTGCTTGCGAGAGTATAAGCAAGACATGGGAGTTCTATTCTTGGCCAAAACATTGAAATATTCTTTTTAAGTTCCTTCAATAAAAGGTGACTCGCTTAATTGATCTGGTAATATGAGTTTCGAAAAAAAAATTTAATTGCTTCTTGGAGTAATGAGGTTGGATAAAATCTCTTTCCATCACGCTAAATTGAAAATTCATTGTAACCGCATGGTGTTCCATATGACCCAATAAAAAGGAATTCTCACTTAAGATATGAAATAACCATGCCATAACTATGGCTTTTAGACTCTCTGTCAGTATATCTAAATACTTCGACATAAGTAAATGAATTAGTTATAAATTATTGATTGATCCATGGATGTGTCGATTTATATTATGAAATGACCTCGGTTTTAAAGATGGTAGTTGTAGCTCCTGAACTCCTTCTTACACTTTTGTTGTGACCCAAATTATTTCTATTGATAGTTTCTTTTTTGTTTTTTTATTTGTGAGGATAACTGAGGTTCGATGTTTACCTGTTTGTTAAATGAATCCTGGATCAAATATTGGCGCCATCTTCCCTCGTGTTAGTATTCAACGAAAACTAAGCTAATAAATGAGCACCAGAAGTGTTCTACTCGTTAAAGACTCCAGAGACCCATAAAATGGAGAGTTTATCTTTTAAAGCATTGTGTGCTCAAAATTCCTACCTCTTTGGCCAAGAATTTTCGGTACTTATCTCTTTAGGGTAATTGGGACACAGAAACAAAAGCTACGACTTATATAAACTCATCTGACTAGTTTTGGAGCACTAGAATACTTCACCTTGAGTTATAAAATTTCTTTTTATGAAAGGAAACGCTTTATTTGTCCATTTATTTTTGTTAATAAACCTTGAATTTGCTATTAGAAGGAATCTTTCGAGACGTCTGAGGGAAGCCGGGGGAAACTAATTTCGACTGCTCGGCGACTAAGCCGACGGGTGAAAGAGCGGTTGTTCCTCCGGGGCCGACCTAGTTTCTTCACTGATAGGGGTGTAATCGAGTAGCTTGAAAATGAAGCAGTAAAAAACGAATAAGCTCCAATAGATTCCTTAAAACCATGAGTTAGTGGTCACCGGGAAGTTAAGTAGTCTCCCATGCTTCCATCAGTGTTGGAAAATGATTCAATTTTTCGCATGTGTTTGCTTTCTTTGTTTAACAGCTGAAATGTCAAAATTACATTTCTTGGATTAGCTGCATAATTTTTTTTTCGATGCAAATCTGTTAATGTCTTAAATATATAAAAATAAGTGCCAGTCAATATGATCTTAAAACAGGAAAATGTTGAAACGTAATATGGGTATGTTCATAAGCTGGGTATGTTCATGTCATAATATTATGTATGTATTTGATTCTGAAACTTGCTGAATTAAGTGTCATTTACATGAGCTTATTTTGCAGCGTGGAAATTTCGACTACTATCAGGACGGAGGTAACAGATTTCATTATCAAATAATTTAAATATGAAAAGATTCTTGAGTTCAGTATATTTGTACCATTTTTCTAGAACTGGCTAGTGATGAGGTGGATGTAGAGCAATTAACAGATTGTGTTGCTATTTTGTGACTCTGGTAAGTTCAACCTTTTACTGATTCCGAAAATTTTTTTTTTATTGTTAGTTGAGCGGTCAGTCTCAGACTTTTCTTCTCCAATATTATTCTTCGGGTCTACATAATTCCTTACTTTTGCTGTTTTCTGATGGGTTTCATGAAAATATGTAAGATAATCTCATTTATTCATCTATAATTAACGGTATTGTTGTGTCATCTTTCTAAGATTGACCTCTGCGACCTGTACTGAAGTTTGCAATAAAACTTGCAGAAATTACATTTTTTTAGTCGCACAAGGTAATTTTTCACTTTGTTAAAAAAGAGCTTAAGGTAAATGACGTGAAGTAATGGTGTTTATAAGTTGATGGTGAGGTTTATCAATAGCTGGAGTGAGTCCTGACTTGGTGGAAACTTGAGTCCGCAATATTTGTTGTTCCAACGGCTCGATACTCTTGCCACAACGTTATGGCACAATAATGTGTTCGTGATTAATAATCCAAACCATATTGAAACGCATCCCATTTGATTGGAACTATTAATTAAGAATGAAAAGTGGAGTTTACTCTTTTCAATAAAGTCATCGTGAGAAATTTCAACTTTTTGGCTAATGAATATATTTTTGCTAGCTACTATCGATTTCCGCTTTTGCTGGAAGGAAATTATGGAGATTATGTGACAGTTTTTATTTCTCTTGCATGATTTGAGTAAACTATCGTATAAGAAAACAAAGTGAGCGATATTTATCATTTATTATATATATTTTATTTATATATATTGTATTTATATTCATTATTTATTATTTATGGGGGTAGATTATGAAAGATGTAACTTTGGACTCTGTTCAATCTTCATGTTATGCTATTCCCCCTACCGTCCATTCTTTTTAATTGCCAGGAAGCAGTCTCTGATTTAAATTAATGTTGTATTATTCCCCGCGTTATAGATGTCTTAGGATGTGATTTCGATTCCAAGCTCTTTTTTGATTGTGAAGGGCGAATGAGAAAACTGACAATACGTTGAAACTGGAGTCCCTCAATGCATCCTGAGTTAACTCAAACAGTAGCTTCGGATACAAAGGAAAGTTAATTTGGTCTTTGTGAAAATCGACGTGTTTTCTTTTTGTAGTGAAATTATTCAGATACGTATCTTTTGCTATTTCAATCGCACTAGATTGAGGACTTACGATACAGTGAAGGATATATTGTCGTCCGGTCTTCAGGAAATTTCCAATACATGTCCAATTATTAGTTAACGTCTACTCCACCGCGAATCTAATTAACTTCGCCGACCAAACTAACTTTTTGCTTCTTCACCAAAGTTATTGCATATTTCTGAAAAAGGATTCGTTGAGATTTTTCCTCGTTTCACAAGCTACTTTTTTCCAATTTATTATTAGTCGAGCCTAGGTAGTCTATATCCTTGATATTATTAGAACCTATTCATGCATTAAAAATGCGTATAAATAAGGCCTAGAGAGGAAAACAGTTCTGTATTCTGATGTTTAAGGCTTATTAAAGTAAAAAATGGTTTCAATCATCTGTTTTATTAGTGTGCAATTTCGATAAAAATTGAAATCATGCTGAACAATTGCTTGGGTTTATATCTAAAGCTTGACTTCAATATCCTCTAGGGATTAACTTGTAATTGAGGCGTTTCTTTAATTGAGACAGAAGGTTGGCAATATTGGCTAAGAATATTCTAATAAATTGTATTCTGTTTAAATGCGCGATATTAATTTATATTAATGTTGGAAATAATTGTTAGTCTTCTGCAAAAATCCTCATTTATACACCCTTCGAGTTTTTACATTAATGATTGGCTGGATCTGCCGCCCTAGTAAATCATATCTGCCTAACCTTAGTGACACGAAATAAGCCTCGGTGGATTTTCTCTAACCTGTTCTCTTGCAGAAAATTGTGTTAGCTATTTTACAACTCCATCAGCCAGCGAGTGTTTTCATTAAATTCTGGGTCAGGCGAAATTATGCGTCTTTCCGGGTTTACTATCGCATTCCTTTCGCGGCCATTTGTATTACGCGTATCTGGAATTTCACTCCCGCAGCTCTGGTGCGTTTTCTGCGATCTGTCAATCATTGGATTTGGGATGCACTCAAAGCCAACGTTTGAACGGACGCACTGGCGATTAAATTATAATGATTTTGGCAATGGCACGTGGAGACATGATCGAGCTTCATCCCACTGCACGACGCTACGATGCATGTTAACCTATAAACAAGCGCCCTCCTCCTTCGCTTCAACTCCACGCCACTCAATCGAACAGCCAACTCGGAGCTAGTCCTAGAAGTGCATGGGTAAATTTGCTGAGTTTGGATCGCCTCGTGACGCGCAAACGGTGATGAGAGTTCGCCGACCGATAGATCAATACAAAGGGATAAAGTGTAGGTTTTGAGACGGGTAGGCATAGGTTTGTTATTTAGTTATTTTCATATTACATCTCCCTATGATATGGCGCCATAAATCAGGAACAAAGTAGGTTTTTTTGTTGAAAATCTTGAAAGCCTCGTATTAAATATTTAATCCTGGCAATAAGTTTTAAAATATGCACTTGATTTTTGTGCGGGTGAAAAAAATGATGTACCACACAGTAAAAATCAATGAGTTTTAATCTCCTTGATGGTGACACCGGTTCTTCTTCGATCGCAAAAGATAAGTATCAAAGGTGGCATCTGCTCGATTTCTGCTGGGTGATTTTCTCATTATTCCCAGATTCCCAGAGTGACTACCTAGAGACCCTAATTATTGGATCAACTTCTACTGAAATTAGGACTGGATCTATGAACTCTGGGTCAATATTTATGTGCAACAGGAAATTAAAGATAGTTAAGCTATATTACAAAATAATTTCAAGTCAACGAAGAAAGCTCACGCATTTGACAAAATAATAAAGCCGCGGGATCCCCTTTGACCCCTGCGCTGGCCCCCCCACATTCGCGTCGGTTTTGCGGCAATAGTTCCAGCCCTCACTACATGTCCTCTCGACAATATATACTTACCTCAGTCGTAATTCTGGAGGTGGACTATCCTAATCAATTGACTCTGCAGGAGATAGAACTTCATCATAAATACCACCATAACTCGCTTATCCTTGGAATTAGATATACTTTCATTTTTTATGTACTGAACTCCGTATATATTACTATTATTTCCAGTTGGTACTTAATGTGGTGGGTTAGCTTTTATAAGAACTTTTCATAAAAAGAATAATAAGCCTTAAACTACCTTCGCGTTCGAAGCCAAAAGCTGAAACATTACCAGAAAATATCTCTTTACTAAGTGAATTTGTATTATAAGAAAGAGATTATTTAATTCAGAGCATGGAAAGAAAATCTTCCTTTCTTTTCCCTTCTTTTTAATGAGTCATGCTGCATTTTGTCTCTTATTGATAATTTTTATGGATGCTACTTTCTCGAGGACTCTCCTTTGAAAGTTTTTACCACGTCCTTGAAGATAAATATACGAAATAAAGTGTCTCACTATATTTTTAATCATATAGAAGTTACAGTGGTTAAATATTGATAAATTTGCGAATTTCTTTGGGAAAATGTATTTATATTCCAAAAATATGCCAGTTAATGCCAACTGAGGAAGGTTATAGGACAAATGGGCATCGAAATATGTGTATTATAACCACGGGATTTCATCCGCGGAATTTTCCGGTCGGGTGAGACAGAAACTCGAAGTTGCTGCCTAGAGACCCTCAAGCTAAAGGTTCCGCTTTAGATTAGTGGTCCGCGGAATATGGGGTAATCAATGAGAACCGCGCAGTTTGAATGAAGTGCGGCACAAATATCCATAAACATTTCTAAGTAACAACAATAGCAATGCAACCTTTACTTTTATAGGAATTTTATTTTTTTATTAAATGTATAATAGTATTGAACACCTATTAATTCAAAGCAATAAATTAATTTAAGTAAAAATTTTATAATCAAACATTCAATAAAATGTTTGATTAAATTAAGCTCTCAGAGCGGGTCATCCAACATGACCAGTTTCTAGTCTCTGACTTGAGTGTCTCTATCACAGCCGAGTTGGCGACCTTTCACGCAGTGAGAATCTTCGGTGGTTTCTGTGGCAGTGGTCCACCATAGTGGCGCGTGTACGTCTGCCGCATTTAATGTATTTCAATTCTGGTGCATGCTACCTTGAAGGGCATGCAGTATCCAAAAGTTTAATTTAATCATTGATTTCATGGCGTGCCATTTGGTGACACGCGTACCATAGGTAGCCGATCACTAGTTTAGGGCACAACCTTGTAATGTAACCAATGAGGTAATAATATTTAATTTATTGTTCGGCGTTTGAAGCCTATACGTAATACAACCTTAGTGATTGTATCGGCCATTTCAAAGGTCATTTAGGTACTTACTCTCGTTCCCCGCTTCTCTCGTACGTACCTTTCATATCTCTCTGCATGGCTAATCCCGTCAATAAAACGAATAATTCTAATGCAAACACCTGTTACCATTTATTTAAAACACAGAAATTTTAATAATAAGCATATTTGTACTAAATTCATGCATTATTGAATGAATCCTTCTTTACCTTATGCTCAGCACAACATAGTACTTATGGCAATCAAATTAAAAATGCAATATTGAAAAATGGGCGTTAATTATCACTGTTCTCTTGTTCCTTTTGAGCCACTTATTACTTGAACACATTAATATTCACACATTTACCTTTTAGGCCAATTATCTCTTTATCATAAATATTAAACAATCAAAATCAGACACAGGAAATTATAATACAGTATATGTAATTACGACAACTCCGTCCTAGACGACACAGATGGTCAGCTTCATTGTATCTGCCTTTCCCCTCGGACGAATTGCTGTGGTGTCTACTTTCCACGGTCAGTAATCGAGTTTCCCTTTCTCTCTCTCTCTCTAATTCGGTCGCTTGGTTATACTGCCAATCTTCCGATCAGCTGTCTCGGCGCCTGCAGTTTACAGCTTATGCCTCATTCAATGCTCAGCTCAATCTTTGACGGGATTCCCTGTCTTTCTCTACCCGATTATTCAAGAGCACTTTCTTTTACGTCTGACTCGTTCTGTGGCTGATAGAGAACTTCCCTAGTTTTTCTCTCCCGCATTGTTTACTCTCCTCTTTTTTTCTCTAATTCTCCTTCGCGTGTTTTAATATTCTGATGCAATTGGCCCCGGCGTCTCCTAGCGACTAAGGTACGCCAAGTTTGCTATTGTTTCCACCTACCTGCGAGCACGTGGGGATAAGAAATTCCTAATATAGCCGTCCTCTGCTGTTAATTCTCCTCTTTTGCACCACGTTGGGAAAATTACCGTTTAAGATGGCGATCCCACCGTTATATTAGACTCTTTCTTGAATATTGATAGTTGAAACTATATCTATAGATAATATTTCTATGGCACTGCGCTTGAGCATTTTCTTTTCGTTTCATGGGGCTTCAAAACATACCGATGAGTGTTTTCGATGATAGCGGAGTGTAAAATAGTTTCTAGGTTTCTAAAATAATTTTAGCTTATTCCACTAGATTCTCGTAGTACACGGCAGTACATTGACGAGAATTATGATAATTTAGGCTTATAAATACTCTACTTTTAGATATGCTAAGTTTAATTAGCTTGTAATTAAACAATGGTGTTTTTTATATCACCTTGTGTTATCTTAAGTATTTTGTCATAATTTTTCCTCATTGATGACGCTGCTGATTTTTTTTGATGTGCAGTGCCAAAATAATAGTTGAACTGGAGTTTAAACTCGTCTCTACTAACTTCCGAACAAGTTTTCTGAGGATGTTATACATAATTGCTAAATTCTTAATCATGAAATAATTGGCATTGAACTTCGAATAACGTGGCATAAGAAACCTTGATTGAAAAGGGCGTCGGCTGCTACTCATGCATACTTTCGTCAAGGCTACGTCATGTCTACCTCATTGGAAGTTCATTTTGCACCTCGCTTCCCCATTGGCCGTTTATTTTAAATGTTTAACTGCACTATTATCTTGAAAGCACACTAGTCAAAACGATCGTTTTAAAAATAGAGAATTGCAATGTTTGGGTTATCATATTCCCCTCTGAAAATGGCTATGAAACTCCAGAAAGCATCGGCTGAATCCATAAACAACGTCAAGTCGGTCTTGTTATCGAGTGCGTGCGTGTTTAGCATCCGTCGTCTTTACGCTTGGAGAGAGTCGGGGATCGATGGTGCCATCACAATGGGGAAGGCCTTGCATCCTTGCCGCTCTCTCCCTCCCCGTGGGATATCCCTTGAGACCGATGCCTGGCGGAGAGATTCATTCTGCGATCCTCTCTTCCCTCGATCTCGCCCCGGCAGCCCCTTTGCCCCTCTCATACCCCTGCCAGTGTGGTGGTGTCGTTGCAGTGCCCCGGAAGGTTCCGCAGCGGCCTAGACGCGGACAATGTGCTGCGTAGCACTAATGCCTTGTCTCTTGCATTACCCACCAATTATCCTCGTCCGACCCACTTCAGTCGACCAATTATTCATTCGCATTATTAGACAGGACCCAATCACGCGCTTCCATTCGACCCGAGGGAGTGACAGACCTCCGTGCTCTCTCCATCGCTAAGATAATCGTTCTTCTGATTGAGTCTGTCAAAGATGAATAAAACAACTTTTAAGAATATTGTGAACGCAGATTTAAACTCCTTAAGAAGGTATTGATGAGTAATATTGCTTTTTTTCTTTGCTCGACAACAGTTTTTATTCTTTTGAAAAACTGATCTCTTGTGGGCACAGATATTTACATTTTTGAGCCAATTGAAACATATCCTTGTAAATAACTTAATTGACTTTTATATTCTACAAATTCTACATTACATGATTTTTTACTTGCTATTATACAATCTCGTGATATTTTCAAACTTGGAGTAGTCGACATAGAAACATTCAGCTGTGATTTGGCTTTAGTGAGGGCATTAGTTCAGAATACATTCCTTAAGCTCGATTTTTGTGTTAAGTCGAGAGATAAAAAAAGCATATTCCAATCTTTTGACAACCCTAGCATTCTTAGCTGACCATATCCATGCTAGTGGAAACTCTTGTAAGTCAATATTTGACTAATTAATCGATTTCATACTTGTTGATCAGCGATATCGTGTTGTATACCTAGTGATTTTTTTACTTCCTTAAACACCTCTCTTTTGCTGTGTATATTTTCTTGTTTCTCATGAAACCATCTCAAGAAATCATCATGAGTGATAAAACAATAACTCTCTCTGATGGATTACTAATATTCAAAATTAAATAACATCGTTTCGTCATTATAATCACAGCCCTCGTACGAAATTAGATCTTGTATTCTAAAAACTGCACTTCCCATCCCTTTGATGCATTGAAATTTCACAAATTTGGCAGACTGTCTTTACCTGCTGTTTATTGATACAGGAAATTTAGTTTTACGGCTATTGAAAATTACATCCTATATAGGCTCAAATAGTACATTTTCATCTGGTTAGTTATTCGTATGATCTGCGTTTTTAACCCACCAGTTAAAACACATTTTGATTATGCTTCTCAAAATGTAAATAAAATATTTGTAGTGATAATTTAAAAATATATTTTGAAAATTTTTTAACTAATGATGAATTTTTTAACTTTCCTACGTTTATGAAAAAAGGTTGATGAATAAAAAATAACGTTTAGATAATTCAAAGGACAGATATTTGGTTAAATAAGTACAAAACTTAGTAAATGCTTAAACAACCTGATAATAATTCCTGATGTTTATACGATATTTAATCAACCCGTTGCTTGGTCGTAAATTTTTGCAAACACCACATTCATCAGCCCTGGTTATCTTGCGGCTCATGTACAGAGGGGAGAGCATCATCATTTGATCTTTCCAACCAGAATGAGAAACTGGAACACGAGCGTCTCGGAGAGCGAGACTAGGCGCTCCTATTCCTGCGCGGCGATTACGCCGAGGAATGTTATCCGCTCGTTCTCCCCCGAGATTATTTACATTTAAAGCGCTCCCCACGCCGCGTGGCTTTCTACACATCCCCGGCGGATAGAGCCATGATATATCCCCACGCGAGTCGACAACGACCGCAGAAGACGGAGAAAGGAAGGAAGACGGCCCCGTAGTAGACCGCCTTCCTTCAACACGGCCGCGAAACTTTAAGCCGCATGCATACATACATATACATTTCCATTTGGAGCAGGAGGAATAGGCGGCGTGTAGCTTCCTTCTCCTCACGAGAGAGAGAAAGAGTGGATGGGATCCGCTTTGAGTGTTGGGAAGGAGGGTGTCTCGCCCCTGCGAGGGATTTCGTCCGTTTATGCTGATACTTTCTCGTGGTTCTGGGTGTGGCCGGAAAGGTTCTAGTTGGAGAGGTGGAACAAGACAACTGGTTTATGTTCGGAGTTTTCGTCGAAACGTTTGCGGATGCGAAAGAAAAAGGGTTTTTGTGGTGACAGTAGCGTGAGCTCAGATGAGGATGGACATAAGAGTCTTACGTTGATTAAGTGAAGGGAATATCGTGTATCGAGAAACGAAAGAAACTTGCAGAAAAATTCATACAAACATGGATGCCGGGTAATGATATCTCGTGGTTGGATCCCCTTGCCTTAAGTGATAGCAATCATGCTTTTGTGCATATATTGTTGTCACTTAGAAAACGAAAAATGTGAATAATGTTATATTTAAATATGTCTTAGGCCTTAGATGCTTGCTAAAGTAAAAATGTATGAAGCATGGAAGCTCTGAGAAAATTTAATATAGAAAAAGTGAAGCACTGAAATTTTTATATTATTAGAGATAGTTAATAGCATGATTTCAATTTTTATAGAAATTGTACACTTATAAAATTGATGATTGAAATCATTTCTTACCTTAATAAGCCTTTCACATCGGAGTTATTTTACTACTTCCTTTACACATTAATATTTATTTTGTTCATGAGCAAAGATTCTTCCTTATTAATTTGTCAGTTAAATTTTGCTGGGATATGAATGTCGAAATGTTTATATGCGATCAGATGTTCCGCTGGTAGTAAATTCTACTCTTCATAAGTGTTCTGAGTTGGATCTGAGTTATCGTCTGATATGCATTGAATGTGTTTTTAGATGGATTTTCCATTCCATTGGCTACTTTAAGATGGAGTGGTACAAACGGTCGTTGAATCTTGATAGGTATACTTTTTATGCTATTTTATCCGAGTAACTCTTTTTTGGACAATATTGATGTCATTCAAGAAAAAAAGCCTTTTAAGTCTTGAGTTCACATCATTCATTGTGATTCATCAAAACACTTTGACGGATCGATTATAAAATTCTTATATCCTTGCCGACAGCTAATTTATCCCATCAATGAAATAGCCAGACAAAATTACGTCATGGGAGGATTTCAGTCAATTAAGGAACGTTATTCAAGATCCATAAAATAGTCACTCCTTCGGATGTATGCTGAGTCGTTTTAGCAAATAATGGAAATCCCATGTAACCAATTAAGCCTCAATGAATAAATTTCACTCAGAGAACGTATTGCTTCTTTTATCTCCGAGAGTGCTTCGTTTCTTGATTTTTTTGTCATCCGTTAATTTCAAGCGCGGGTTTAAATTTTATAAATGTGCGACGAGAGATGAAGAATCAGTGGTGATAGTCTGTAATCAAGAAATGGATAGCCTTGCCTAAATATTTTAATGTGATTTACGTGTGTCATTTTATCCCTGATGTTCCAGGGCTAGCTCACTAAATAATTACAGTTCGTTCTTTCAGCAACTGCGCATTGATGCGTAGCTAATGCAGGGGTCTCCAAACTACGGCCCGATCTGGCCCGCGAGGCTCTCTCATCCGGCCCGTGGAGACCTTTTTTTCTACAGAAAAAAATTACGGAAATTTATGTGTATCCTGCAAAGGTCAGCCGCCGCTTACGTGGGCGGTACGTTTTTACCGAATTAAAATAGAGACGCGCAGTAGTGCGTTATGTTTTCCAACCGATCACTACATTGCAAAACCTTATTCGCTGCTTACTTTTTCTACTTCTGTTCACAGTCAATGAGATGATATAACTCCATCTAGTGACTGAGTTTTTAAATGTTTGCTGCTTGTTCAAGACTTGATCATTTTGATGACAGTTTTCCAGTTGCGGTTCACTGCTGCGATAAGGTGTTGGTGTCAGTTAGCGTCTAATTGTGAAACAAGTTGCACTCTATTTTATTTAGTGATAATTTCCTTCGCTTAATTACTTGCCAGTTTGTATAAAGTATTGAAAATGTCGTTAGTTTAACAAGAATTTTCCGAATATTCTGAAGAGGATACATTAAAAGCAACAATCTCTCTACCATGAGTGGATACATTTGCATTACCATAAGTGGATATCTTTAGGTAAGTTTAACTTTAGAAATCATAAGAATTTAAAAAAATTGTTTCGGGTCATTTGCAGCTCGGACCTCGAGTGTGTTGTCGGCCCCCAAACTGCTGTTTGATAGTTAATGCGGCCCTCGGGCTGAAAAGTTTGGAGACCCCTGAGCTAATGGATTGTATTATGTATAAGTAGAGTTCATTTATTGTTTTTATTGAACTCTTTGACATCATTAGTACTCAAGATACACGTCATCGTAAGAAAAGTACGTCTTTTATCGATACATATTTGCAATTATTTTCATAAATATGGATGTGTGCTACATTCTTCGGTTGCTGTAATGCTCGTAATTGGTCATGTCGCCCAATGCCGTTGGAATATTTATGAAATTGGAACAGTAATAAAATGTCTTCACGTCACAAAAAATTCATTCTTAACCATAAAGACAATTTTGATAATGAGTTGAGGACTAGAGGAGAGTATTATTAGTATTGGCTCCGTAATCAATCACTCTTCTCTTACAGTGGTTCATTCGTTTTTTATTCTCTTCCTCTGCAGCTTCTACGAATGCCTTCAAAACATTTTGTCTCTAAATATAACCATTTAAAGTTCGGGCTCCTCAGAATTTTATTCATAAACTTCCTCCCGGCACCTCTGTTCTGTGTATCTCATTATTCTCTGCTGCATGTATTTTATCCTAACTTTCCGAAACCTACGACTCCAACGTCAACAAATACTTATCGACCTCTTTTTACTCTTGTCCAGGTGAAATTCAAACATGGCGGGTGAATTTCTTTTGAAGAAATTGCCATGAGAAAAAATCGGCCTGGACCGGGAATCGAACCACGGACCTTTGGTTTGCCGGACCAATGCGCAGACCACTACGCTATCCAGGCTTCCTAATTCCCATGGCAATTTTTGGTGGATACAAGGTAACTAGATCTTAGGCCCTTGCGGTCCATCAAAGATGGCAACGCAAGGGAGAAGAGGACTTCAAAGAAGCCACAACCAAGAGTCAGTATCCTTCACCAGCACTTATGCCGTGCTTAGCCAGTTGAAATTCAAACATGGCGGGTGAATTTCTTTTGAAGAAATTGCCATGAGAAAAAAAAATTTTTTTTTGTCCAGTTTTAAGTTGGCAATTTCTTCTTGTCCAGGTGTTGGAATTACAGAATTCTGCTGCATTCGCTGCTAAATGTATTTTATCCTAGATTTATTCAAACTTACACCTTTAATGTCACCAAATACTTACATATCTCTTCTTACTCTTGTCTAGGAGAGGGAATTACAGAATGCCACGCTCTGCAAAGTGTTTTTTATTTACCTCGTCAAAATCTTCTCTCAGACCCCCCCAGGGAATACGTAATCTCTGCTGTAACTCTATAGATTAGGATTATCGGTAAATGATACAGACTGCTCTTGGTTTCCCAACAAATGCATTCATTTTACCTCCACAACTAGTCTCACTGAAGAACTTATGATGTCGAACCTAGATGATAAAATCAGAATCAATATCTGGGTAAAGAACTTTCTCCTACTGTTTCCTCTACGACGTAAAATAAACACTTTTAGTTCCAAATTCCTCTCCTAAAAAGATAACAATCATTTGTCTCCATGTCGTTATAATTATGTTACATCGTGTCATTTATCTTATTCATGTCTACTATGGATGTCCTCCAATGAATTCTCGTTTGATCCTATCGAATGGTTCGCCAAAGAGGATTTAACGATATGGAACAGAAGGAACAGTAGATCATAATTTCCGTTCGCAATCTCCATAAACTTATGAAAACCATCTGGATGTTGCCATCGATGGGGAAGGGTAACGTCCTCGCCTGTCGTCCCAGAGGTTGCGGGGTCGAATATTGCGTGTGTAATTTTTCACTGTGTTCGGCATTTGCTTGACTGTTCATCTGATTATATATTTGAAAATGGTAGTAATTTGTGGAATTTGGGATCAACATGGATATTTTTTTATTATATCATTGAATGTACCTTTAATTCGCAATGGAAATGGACAAGAGGTGAGGTGGAGAACAAAGTATAATCCACGACAAAGGAAGTAGGGGGGCACTTTCACCACAGGGAAGGAAGGAAGGGATCGAACGGGATGCGTGCTTCGGGAAGCAAGGGGTAAAAGGGCTTTTAAGGGCACTTCTGGAAGTGTTGATTAAGAGATGGAAACTGCCGGAGGGAAGGATAATGAGGTAAGTGAAGTTTTAAAGGGAGCAGTTTTGCGTCTCCCCTTTCAAGCGACCAGAGCGGGAGGGATGGGGAGAGGGAAGGAAAGGAGGGATTTTCTGTTGGGCAGTGGATGAAGAGGGGTGGATAGGGAGAAATGGAGGGGTGCGAGCTTTAGGCATGTGCAGACTAGAGATGCCCTCGGAGGACAAAGTCATATCGGTTGCAGCTCCAAGGCGAGTGACGTCATATATGGTGAGATAGCCGAATAGTTCGGAAAGATCTATATTTCTTGCTTAGATCATTACCGTCCTTCCGTTTATCTACGGCAAAGCATGCGGATCTAAAAGTAGAAAAAAGTTCCCATCCAGCTGATCCACTTATCATGAGTAATACTCATCTCGTAATTACCACCCGTTCTTTTATAAATGAAATCAGTGACCATTTGCGAATTCATCAAGGTATAAAAGAGAGCGGCGTGCCAAGTAGAGAGATGAAATAAATTCCGATCGAACAAAAAATGTACCACAGCCATTGGAAGGATTGCGTTGAGAGCCGCTATAGACTTCGAGGTTGCCCTCAATGCTAACTGAAAAAATCATATGAGGTGGCTATTTTCTCAGTTCTCAGTTAATTTCCCTAACTACAGTTCCGGAGCTGTTTCAAGTAATTTTTTCTGTTTTTCTTGGGAGTCTCCAGGTTTATTTTTTCGAACACTTCCTTCGCGTGATATAGCAAGAATCGGCTTGTTTAGGCTCCACTGGCAATGCATTCATCTTCACTTACGTGCCATCCTATTAGCTGCTGACGGGCGTGTGGTGGTGCGTGATAGAATAAAAGCTGCAGAGAAGCTAGGCAGGAGGGAAAAGTAATGACACGGTGGTACGGAATTTGAAATGTACGTCGACGGAGTGCCATATTGTCTTGCTCTGTGGTTGCTGCAGTCGGTGGGTGACAAGAATAAATTCGTATATCTATTTCTCCTGCAGCATTTCTCATCGATCTCTTCTACAAATCCTGTTACAGACTGTGTAAAATTAATTCCCCCGTATGACCGTTAAGGTACTGCGAGCGAGATAGTTCCCTAATCATAATCGAGACCATATTCGATAAATACGTTTTAATTTCACCTGCTGTGGGACACAGGAATTAAATATTGCATTATTAATGGTGCAAAAATATAGTTTTACATGACAAATTGTAAGTAATTAAATGAAAATATCTAAATAAGCCTCTATTTTACTCTTTTTTCTTGACTTTTCTACTTGACTCTATTTTCTCACGCGGTACGTTTGAAACTCAATCAAAACGCAAGGTTTATTGTGATCACGAAGAATTTACGGCGGTGACAATAAGATTAATTTTCAAAAATAGTTGAGAAAACAGACAAACTACACATTGTTGATTTTTTGACGAGATCTAAGTATAGGGAATGCCTCAGTTTTAATATAAAGTCTCTCTGGAGTGCATACACGTACCATTTCCACCAAATAAAAGGGCTGGTATTTTTTGGCTAATATCTCAAAAAGTAATGTAATAAGAGGTTGAATTTTTGGTGTCAATGGAAGGGTGGTATATTTTTCTTTAAAATGAGGCAAAATTCATTGATTTCTACGTAAAATGATATTTCACTCTAACTACCCTTACCTCGCCTGAACTAAATTTTTATGGTAATCTCAGCATTTTATGTGACTTTGAAGTCCACGGTGGCTCTCAGCTCAATCCTACTAATAGCTGTGGTACTTTCGAGCACTCTGTAAAATATTTGTGCTCACCGCCCTCCTTTCTATTTCGATGAATTCGGGAATAAAACTTTTCGCCCTGAGAGCCAATCCTTGTATTAAACTGTAACTAGCATTAAATTACATTTTCGTCTTGATTTTGTCGTCCTAGATCTTACCTACTCGTCGCATGATAAATCCCGGGTACCCCGATCCATCTCTAGGGGTGCATATGCTCTGTAAGGTTTGATTGGAGGGGGGGAGGACTGGGTGGGGAGGGGTGGGACTTGATTAGACGCGCAGAAAGGGGTTTGAACATCCGGCACCGATGCAAGAAAGCTCCGCACGGCGCGGCGGCTGCGAACTTTCCCACTCTCTCGCCCCGAGAAGGGTGGGGCTTGGAAGGCGTGTGATAATTTCCATTGCCGCCGGGATGTCCAAGTGGGGAGAGAAAGACATAGAGAGCGTTGGAGCGAGGAAAATGAGAAGCCCCTGAGGGCAGGGTTAAGAGGGAAAGCTGCTGGAAATATTGGCCATTTCGCGAGTTGAGAACTCCCTTTAATGCTAACCTTACTGCGTAGCTGGCAAGAGTTTGAACGTGTCCCGCTGCTTTTGACGGCGCTGAGCAGATTGTTGCTACGTCGGTATGTGGTTGAGGTACTCTTTCAGCTAATTTGACGGAGTTTGCACTCGAGATTTCCGCGAATAAACCACCTTATCCTCCGGATGATCCTTACTCGTATGGCTCATATTGTATTGTTAGTGCTGGATGTTCAGTTGATGAAATGTAGCGAAGTTTTCAGTTCACGGCGGTTTGTGACGCCAGGCAAGTAGGGAAAACTGTTCTCTTTACTTATTTTTGCCTGACGGTCTCCGTTTAACAATTACGAAAATAATTACGATACATTCTATTACATTTCGTTATAAATTGCCGTTGCTATGAGCCCATTTTCAAAGATTTGTATGAATTTTTACTATAGTAATTCATAACTTTTATCTCTTCAAGGTAACAGCAATGTTCCATTTTGTTGCTTCATGTTAGCTTCATCTTGGCAATCATTTCACTGTTCTATTTTATCTACTTACGGTGCTAAATAAATATATAGCTCACCATGACTCGCTTGATATTGCGCGTTTTGTTTTCATTTTTTGGTGACCGTCCATCCTTTCATTTGATGGAAAGGTAAAGATAAGAGGAGCAAGGTGCTGAAAGGTCATTCAAGCGGATGTACAAGCGTACCTTTTTGGTCCGACTAAATGCGTCATTTGTTACTTTATACCTACTTAATTTATTTTTTGCTGAAGATTTTTTATTAGCTTCCTGAAACCTAGCATCCCGGGGAACTTCATGGAATGATAATGGATCATGAAAAATGGCAATGCCTCAGATTATAATTTAGTAAAAACCCAAAAGAAATTTGATACAAAACTCGATATTCGACATGAAACGTAGGCATCCGTTTTTCCGCTCTAATTTCCGAAATCCTCTTAAACGTAGCGTGAATAACTCTCTTCCCTGGGCCATGGTGACAGCTTAGATCAGCCAATGTTATTTTCTAGTTTTCGTCTGGCAAAATCATTAAGATGGATTCGAGGAATGCCTATGTTTTGATATGGTCAATGTTATAGTTCGACAACCCAAATAAATACGACTCCCTCTCCACTCTCTTCCCGGAACCATTGTGACCGTTTTGATCAGCCAATGTTATTTTCTAGTTTTCGTATAGCAAAATTATTTAGAAGGATTCGAGGAATGCCTTTGATTTGATATGGTCAATGCTATAGTCCGACAACCGAAATGAATACCACTCCCGTGACCCTAGAAGATCAAATATTAAAACATTAGGGACCGTGTTGTTCACTCAAACACTTGACCGCTGCGTTTGTGAAAGTCCGGACGCGAAATGGACTTAAGCGGGAGAGAAAGAGAGAAATAAGAGTTGGAATGTTAGAGCCTCCATTCTTTGGGAAGCGAAACTGTGTTCTTCTTTTTATCAAAACTCTTTCTTGCGCACATCCGCCCGGGGAACAAAACCTGTTCCACTTCGCCCTTAAATGTGGGCGTCTTATATTCTTCGTCGGGGAAACCACAAGTGGAAGCTCATCCCATTTGATCACGTTGTGGCTCAAGTCGCGCAAAGACATTTTTGGTCAAGCCCTCAGGGGGAAACATGCGAAGAGAAAGACTGAATTCATTTAAGTTTTCCCCACCGTCCTTTCTGGGAATTTTCATGGCACACAACTAAATAAGTTATATAATCCAAAGATATCGTCCGTGTGATTATCCAGTATTTACACGGAATCCGCGTCTCTTTTTATATTCCCTTTGTTCCTTCCACTTTTATATTCCTCTAAAAGATAATTTTACTTTTTCTCCCTCAGTGAACCATGCAAATTTAGCATTAAATTAAGCAAAAAGAAAGGATAATTTAATTTGTATGCATAAAATTAACGGCTAATAAAAGAAATTCAACAATGCCATCGCAATTTTAGATTTTTATTTAATGAAGAAGTCAGCAGAAACCTTCGCCCTGACTGTGACATGGCTTCTCTTGTGCAACCTCTGATATGTCATCATTAATTTTTTCTACTGCATGCCGTGCGAAGTTCGACATTGATTGAGTGAAAAGAAAGTACTTTGTTTGCTTCGTTAAAAAATTTTCATTTATGCGTTAAGCATTCATTTGTTTGAAATCATTAAGACATTTTTTTTAATTGCCACCACGCGTGACCCAGTTAAATCATCCAATATTTGAATACTTCGATGGCCAATAATTTTATTTGTACTTAACTTTTTTTAATTACGTTATTGGTGATAGCCATTATTATGTTTCAGCTTAGTGAGGATTCTCCTTGAAATAAATTCGTGGCCCAATGTAATGATCCATTCCATTCACAATCTGTCAATTTAAAGAAAAACTTCATGACAACTCTTTTGTCTGGTGGCGTCAACAATATTCTACTTAATCTATTATTATTCTCATAATTTATTGTGATTACTCAGGTATTATGGGGAAAATAGGTGAAATGAAGAGAAAATTTTTATTTTACCGCGTTTAAAAAATATTTAAGTACTGAAATTGGAATTTTTTATTTATAGACATGAAAGCGCTGATCTGGTTTATATTTTGTATAATGAGTTTCTTGCTGCAGGTATATTAAAGGATAATGCTTGGTGAAATAATTGGCGTTGCAGTCGGTTCCTCTAGCAATGCCTGAACATTTAAATCCGGTGTTTAAAGATTAAATAATAGATTTGTATATGCAAACATATTGCCGAATCATCTGCACAGTTTACTGCGTTTCTTTCCAGTAACTACAGCACTTGATCATTGAAAGGAAGGTTATTCAAACGTTTCAAATTAGAAAAGGATTTCTCACTTGTTTTTTCTCGTGCTGTGGGGTGGATTTTCCTACTCGCGGAGGAATTTGCGCGCAAACCTGACCCCACGGCGCCCGGCGAAACTGCGCTACCTTTTCCCTTGAGCGGTGAAGGAAGGGACTGGAAGGTTGTAGGGAGAAAGGCCCTTCCTGCCGAGGGCGAAGAAATGAAAGGGATGCTATATAGATTTCTTTCCCCCCACCCTTAAGGGAAAAGGTTATATCCAGGACGACGCTTCGATTTTCCTGCTTTGGAGGATTCCTTTCTCTCCCACACAGCGTCTCTCTTTCTCTCCTCGTCCTTTTTCCATTTCTCCTTCTCTAGCTGTCTCTGTCCCTTGCTTACAGTGCTCCCCAGGGGATTGACAAAAGACAGCTTCGAGACCCGTGAGATGAGGACGTAGAGTTTTTCAAGGGTCCGTGAAAGTGATAGTGGTTTAGAGGGAAGTCAAGGGGGCGTGTAGAGGGAATGAGAGGAGGAAGGCTGTGGAAGGACGTGTGTAATGGCTGTCGGGGAGAGGAAGAGATGATGTGTGATTGAAAAGCGGGAAACGCATCAAGCGAAAAAAGGAGATGGTATTTACGGAAAAGAGAAATCTTTATTTACCTCAAGAGATATACTCACTCTCGTTGGTATTTACATCACCGAGAGAACGTTCTTTGTAGCCTTGGAAACATTTTATAGATGAGATATTTTCAGAGTCACGATCATAAAAATTGCATTGAACTGGCAGCTTTAGCTGGAAACAAATATTTTGGTCAACTATCTGGAATAAACTTATCATTTGAATCCAATCGATGAATGAATTAAAAAGTATCGAATTCCTGTTTCACGGAAAAATAATTTGTATATAATTGATCCACTGGCAAAAATTCTTAGATCCCTCAATCAAATCCCCGGAAATTGTATGTTCAACTGCTTTAATGCACCACTTATCTCGAAATTCATATTCAATCATGGATAAATACCTTGAGAGTATTATTTTTGCCATGAATAAGCCTGGAAAATACCATTATGATATTCCGCTATTCCAATATGCGCAATTAATACACTTAATGGTCACATTGAATTACGTTGACATCTAATAGAACAGGATTTGTGGTCATTTATTTTATGCTCAACTAATTCAGAAATAACTTTTTACCGCAAAGGTTATTAGTCAACTTTTTCCTTGTCAAGAAGGATAAGTAGGCTAATAACTAATGATGGCTATCAAGAACTGAGTTGGAGTACGATTTCGGAATCGGTAAAAAATATAAAAAAGTGTGATAAGGGCGAGGCAATGTCCAGCGCCGACGTCGCATTGCCATTAAGAAGCACCAAGGAGACAGCCCATCGTCTCCTTGAAGGAATCATGTGACATGATGTTTTTCCCAGCCACTGAAATCGGAGATACGAAGAGATTCAGTGACAGTGAACTCTTCGCCAATGTGGAATCCTTCAATCTAAAGGCTGAATTTAGGTCAGAATTACTCAAGAGCTGCAATTAATATTCGTGCCATAAGTCCCGACGTGGAACTTCAGAGCCATAGAAATGACATTGTGGCGAACTTAAAGGGAGAAAAATGTTAGCTATTCCCTTTGGAGCAGTGAATTTTGATATAATTACTGTCTTTGCTAGTTTAAATTCTTATTTTACAGATAAATTGAAAAAGTGTCATTTATAGTTTAAAATTGAATTTATTTTCTGAAAATTAAAGGGCTAGACCTTCTTCGTCGCTGCATAAAGGAAGGAACTTTAAGATTTAATACTGAAAATAATCGTTATTTTTAATCTGTATAAATCTATTAGATATAGAAATAAGGAAGCGGAAGTTTTTCGTTTCCTTAAGAGCACATATACATTTTTTATCTTCGTTTTTACAATTCTTAGTAAGTATTTTTATCTATTCTCTCTGATTAATTGTGATTTGAAACGAGCGAATCATTTTGTTTGTTACCTAAGTATTTTATTTTCCCCGTGGTGTAAATGAAATGAAAACCTTGCCGTTTAGAAACTTGCTGCACACTGTATACTTTAATCATTTATTGCTAGCTTAGTTTTCGTGTCCAGAAAGTGTGAGGAAAATTTGAAGAGAGAATACTTGTAAAAAATAATTTGAAAAAATTAGCTAACCTTACCCATGTTATTAAAAGAGAAGAATAAGCAATGGTACTAGTTTATCCATGTACCTTTTGATTGGATTCAAAACTACGAGATTGCTCGATATTTAATAAAAATTAACAATCCTTCATTTTTGAAGAGGAATTTGAAGATTAGGACTTACTCAATGTCTGAGTTACCGATTCCTGTGTCAATCTCCCAATTCTCTAATAGCCATTCATTGATGTTTTTATTCTTTCCATGTTTTTTATCGCAAATTGGGCCTTTCCATAGCCTTCTATGATTTTCTCCTTTTAAAAATATGCCCTGCATACAAGTAATGAGCAGCGTGGCATTACGAAGAGTGAAGTTGTACTCCTGGAACAGATAGATGATGAAATAGGGATTCTTTAAAGAATCAGTAGTTGACATTTGAAACAGAGCCATCACTTTAGAGATGAAATTAGCTTTTCTACTAGTGTATTATCTTCTCATTCATAACTTGACCTCTCATTCTTCTTGGTTTGTCGTGCGCTGTATTAGCTATTAAAGGTGTCTGTAGTGTCCTTCAGCCCTTCTGAAGGCAACCGCAACGTTTAAATCCCGAAGTTCAAAATTTTCATGAAGGTATAGGCGTCTTTTAGAGTTGAATATAATCTTCCATTTAACTCTACAAGATTTATCAATAGTTTATTAAAAAATTAAGAGGATATAGCTTCATTAAGAAATCGTTGTATTGGATGAGGAATTTGAAGAATAGCACTTCACTGAAATGAGTCCAAGATGATGCAGTTGAACATGGTTAACAGAAGGGTATTCACCTCTATCTTTGTGGCTCCTGGAAAGCCATCCTAAGGGTAAATGGCAGGATATGGATCCACATCAGGCATTAGCTAACCGTAAATTACACAATCATACTGCTATTTCGACAATTATATCGTAATGTAGCGTGTGTGGAGAGAGATTTATCATGCAACGCGGCAAATTCTATCATGCAACGCGCATACTCTATCATTCTCCTCATGCGGAATGAACACCAAACTCATGCATCGCGGGGTAAATTAATTACCTTTCACTCATATCAGATTTAAAATATTTTTAAAAAATAAAAACTAGACACACATCTTGTATATTGTATAACTTCACACTGCACTGCATGTCACTTCAAAGTAAATGCGCGTGGCCGCTTGAGGGGATGTTTAAATAATGAGCCTACATTCAATCAAGCTTTAATAATGCAGCGATCCTTTTGTAATAGTTGATTCCAATAAATTCATATCAGATGTATGTCGTGGAGTAAATAATACCTTACTATTTCTTTTTGAGATACAGGCCAAGGTCAGAAAAACCTGAATCCATTATTATTGTTGCAAGTTATATTGACCGTTTTATTTACGCCATTAGTCCTTTAAGTACCCGTAGCTGTGAATATTGGGTATGTGAAATGAGTGATAGGTTTAGTAAACTGATTTGATTTTCATTTTTATATGCTCATGATTAAATATCTTTTTATTCCTAAAATGTTATCTTTGACTACCAGTGAACTACACAATGATTGGATTGGATATTTGTGGAGGCGACCGACGGCTAAGGTCATTTGCGCTATAGGGGATAGGTAAGGGAGGAAGGGTGGATGAAACCCGGCGTCGGCATTTGCCTGTTCTTAACGAAAGGCGCCAAGGGGACCACGGCTTAACGTCTCATCCGACAGACGGAGTACTCTACTTGAAGTGCCCTCCACAAAACACGAAAAAGTAGGGATCGGGTTTCCTCTGAAAAACATCCGCCTCTGCAGGTATTTGCACCCTGGCCACCCGTGTAGTAGGTGAGTACTCTAGCCATCACACCAACCCGATCCATACTACACAATGAGCTAGTATGAAGTATGATAGGTGATGTAAATTTAAAACATTTATTTTCAGGCGAAATTTTCAATATTCTGCAAACTCCTACATACTACGGTAGATCAGATCATGAGAAAAAATAAGAGAAGAAGATTGTAGAACAGAAAGGTTTAAAAATGTAATTTTTCCACCGATCAGTAAGAGGCAATAATGGCAGCGTTAAGACTTAGAATTAGGTTAGTTGAGAGATAGTGTAGCTGATTAATTCATATGTACCCTAACGCATGTTTTAAATCTGCCGAGTAGTACTAACACTATGTTTTGCATGTTCCCTACACGACACTTGTATCACGATTTCATAGATATATTATGGGTTATTTCTGTGGCATTGGTAGTATATCGATAGTAGGGTGCTTGTTAGTGACAGGAAAAATTTCTTCAGTGCAGTTCATGTTGATGATGTCACCCCCTATAAAACACCCTTGTGGTGGCTTGCGGGGAAATAAGTAGATGTAGATAGAAGGGAAGGCCCCACGAGATACTCTAAGGAATAATATCGATCGGTGGGTTAAAACGGGACGTGAAACGGAAAAACTACCGACTCATAATGGAATTGACACAGGGATGAGAGAGACGGATGATTGGATGCACTTATCTTGCCTCATGGCGATGAAAACTTTTTCCACATCGTAATCAGATGAATTCTTGGACTTAAATGTAAATAAATGGAGTTTTCCACTCACTTGTGAATGCCAGCGACGAGGATTTTCGGGATAAGAGTGTCTGAGATCGCCAGGGATTGACATCTCCTCGGCGGCTGGCGGGAAGCGCGGGTGAACGGCTGCCATTCCCCCTTCCATCTCACTCTCTGCATCTCCCTCGAGGACTTGGAATAAAACGCAAAACGGATTGTCAAAGAATGGGGAAGAAAATCTCGCTTGGGAATGGATGCAATGCCTGTTTTTATTGCAAAAAAAGGGTAGAGGGTGAGAGAGAAGACATAAGAGGCTTATGCCGAGGCGTTGTCAGACTCCGACTCCCAGCTCGGAAGTCCGATTCGAACAGGAGTTACGGGAAGAGTTTCTTAAAGCCCGATGCGACAAGCAATGGCTGTGTACAATGGATAAGAATATTCCAATGGCATGAGTCAGCTTATGAGTGTAAGTGTATTCTGACAGCCAGCCGTTTTTCTTGCAATGCGATGATTGAGTAAAATTCGGACTATTTGTTTAAATCATACTTTTTAACGGTGGTATTTTTTTAGGTATTACCAAGTTTGAGCATTAGTCACTTATTCAAGGAATTTGGTAAAGAAAGCGTTTAAACTCGCATCAAAATCACAGTTTCCTATCGCTTTCCAGACATTTTTGTGTGGAAGGTATTTCTGGTGAGAAATGAACTATGAATTTCTTCAATTAGTTTAAAATGAAGAATCCTTGAGGTTCATATTTGGCACTGCAGCCCATTCAGTTTTCTTCTGATAGCCATCGTCAGTCACTACTACCAAGACGAATACTGTCCTTCTGATGAATACTTTAACAAATATTCTAAACCAAACTTATGTTGATGTGAATTCAGAATAATTGCCACAAATTACTGATTGTTTTACTCGCTACCTTGTTTCGTCTCCACGAATATGAAGAGGTGGATCAAAAAAAGGTTCCCTCCTCAACTTTAAAAGTAACATTTTAGTTGAAGGTAATTGAATACATGAACATGTGCAATGGGCTAATACCTACACTACCAAAATACCCGTCGCGAAAGCTTTGACGCCTCCTCCTCTGTCCTATAATCAAAAAAGAGACTTTCTTCATTGATATTTGTGTAATGTAAATTGAATCTTTGGTATCTATCTGTCGTGCTTATTGTAATACCTATTTTCATTTGTCTCAGGTGTTTGTATTACTTGATCTGCTAAAGTATATGATATAAAAGGTTCACTATTATTTGAGACTCCACTACTAAGAGGCAGCAGTCTTAGCGGAAGGCATTGTTGACGCAGATCAAGAAGATCGGACCGTCATCAACAGTCGCAGCTTTGGGCGAGAGCGAAGTTCACAGAATCGGCCGGGGTTCTGCGATATGAAAAACAACGCAGAAAACACCGCATTAGTCTCCCTAGAAGATGCTGCCCCGCATCCTAACTCTGTGTAATATGATGACATTCCTCCCGGTAAAATATTATGATGGTAAAAATAGTCTCCCACTCCCGATCTCCGGATGGGAACCACTGGATTCCGACCTCCGGATGGGGTACATCAGTCAGGAAGGACGCTGTGCTTTGAAACAGTTTATTTTTATCGTTCTGGTAAATTACTTTAATTTTTCATCCATCATTCTTCTGTTTGTCCTTCGCTTCGATTATATGCAACATGGACGAAAATGTATTGGAAGGTTTACGAATGCTTCTGCATTAGGGAAAAGGATAAGTATAAGTCCTCTCAATGATATTTTGAAGCAACAATTCAGCCAGAGTATGAGATTGTTGAAAATAATTTCCTTTGGTTTCCCCATTGAATATCAACGTTCCTTCCAACTTCTCAAGCTTCTCACGCCTCATCCAATCACCTTAAGCAATATCTATCCACTGCCACTGCAAGATTGCTTTTCTCCATTCGTTGGCACATATTAGTTGAAAATTAGTACGGGATATGTGTGGGAAACAGCTTGATCTCACGTCTGCCGGGCAGTTTGTTGCGACACAGATGCGAGCGTAATGAAGGCATGAGAAAATGAGTCGTTGATTTTCGCATCCAGTATTCGCGAATTTATGGCTAAATGGAGAGAGAAAGTAGGAAGATAATCGATCCAGAAATTCTTTGTTTGGCCATTACATGCGTTTCTCAACCTTACTGGATTGAATTGGTTAACCTGAATAAGCTGAATGATAAGTGCTTCCTGCTACCTGATATCTACAGGTGATGTACTCTTAAGCTACTGCTCTTGGAACACCGCTTTAGTTTGTAGTTTGATGGCTGTAAATCATGCATAATTACCTCTGTTAACCTCAGCATCAGCGCAATAAATAATGTGGTTGACTGTTAGCTGCGATGGTTAAGATGTTAAATTTGCTCTTCTAGTGGGAATTAATAATTGGGAATTCATAATACGCCTTGAATTTAATCGATAACAGATTTCTTATTTCCATATGATATAGTTAGACCTTTTATAAAAGGGAGAGAAACCAGCAAATGTTTTTCATCGCTAAATGTCCGTGGCATCCAACGCCAGGAGGTGCTTGCCTTTAATAGATCTCTACGGCCTTGGCTACGGGTAAGCGAAAGCAAAGAACAGTCAATACTGGTCTCTTATTATATGGTGACTTAAGTTTCCCTTGCTGGAAAAATTAGGGTAAATATGAGAAGTATCAGTGATATGTAGGAGTAGATATCCTCCCAAATTACACGACATGTTAACGTGGTTATTAAGGGTTTCTCATCATTATAAGGTATATTTTATGTCATGGAAAATGTATAATTTCGCGTAATTTTAGTTGAAATGGCCACCTGTTGTTTTGTTATCGTGTGAGAGGAATCAAATAATAGTAATTTAATAAGGGAGGATTAAATGCAATAGAAGTTTCATAATTCCTGTAGTTCAGAAAAGAGGGATAATTAAGCTCAGAGTGCTTTGTTTTTTTGTTCTGTATCCGTTCCATGTGTTTGTACGTTCTTTTTTCTTGATAAGCGTGTAAAATATGAGTTAATTTCTGCTAACCCTTTCCCTGTGTAAAATGAGTTTTCCTGAGTGTTAAAATGTGGTCGACATGGTGAAAGGTACCTCGAAGAGGAAACCTGTGATCAGATTTTGCATTCTCCTTTATGATCATACCTCATTGCTGGCTGATCTTGGCTATCGCTTCCTCATATCGATGATGGAATGTGCATTGAAAATTATCGCATTGAATATAATCGTGTACCCAGTGAAGCGGGACTCAGTTTCAGTGAAGGAGAAAGTCAAGCGATCGATTCGTAATCATGGTAATTTTTATGCCTGGAAAGTGGACGGTATCCGAGAGAAGTTGATCGCCGGAAGACATTTTCCATTTAACTCCGTTGTAATCCTCAAGAATATCCTTAATCGATATTTTCACCATGCTGAAGATACGTGTCGTGAAAAGTTAAGGTAGTTAGTTCTGTCGTAGATTTGATGTACTGTAACTTGTTTTGGCCTAAATCGCTCTAAAAATTATCTCCATATGAAGTTAAATGTCCATAAAATTTCTCAGCTTTCCAATATTAGTTCCATTTCTTTGACCGATGAATTAAAACTAAGATTTATTCAGGCAAAAATAGTAGTTTCCCAAAAGAGTAACCGCTTTAATGGCTCTATACATTTTATGTCCATTCAAACTGCATATCCGCGGCTACTGCAACATCTATATCCCTCTAATAAGACTTTGCAGTCATTAATGAGATTCTGCATTGCATAATTGTGCATTAGTGAGAGTTGTTAAATTTCTGCGAAACTAATTTACAGTATCACTATGGTGAGCTAAGCCTAAGGATTGGAATCGGTTTTGCGTTTCAGATGTTCGATAGTTCTCTAAGGATTTTTTTACGAAGCACTCTACCCTTTGCTAGTAGACATGAATTACTGAGAAAAATTTGTAAACCCGTTTATTGCGCAGGTTAATTTGGAAGAAAATTACACCGTAATGGAAACAAATAAAGTTAGGCTGCACTTTTGCAAAGTGTTCCCAATTTACGACAAGTTTGTGGTTCAAATAAGCCCTTTAATTGCCGATAACTATATAATTTACACGTCTCATAAAATTTTAAATAGTCTTTTCATTTATTTCCGGCGTTATAAAAATGGAATGATATCGGTAGAAGTTAAATTTTGGAATGGAAAACCGTGACTGAACTTCAGGGTTATTTTAATAAACTTTTCCAGATAGTGTGTCCATTTAAGATTATCTAGTTGTTCAAAGAACAGATAGAATTTTCATTGACGAAAGTCGACGATAGGTGTCAATCTTTCTGGCTATGCCAAAGACTATCGTGAGGTGGAGGAAGCAAGTGTTACGTATTTGATTGGTTTTTTCGATGGCAGAATTGCTATGGCCCATTTCAGAATACTGAAAGATAGAAAAAAATATGGTAAAAGTCACTTCACTATCGCCATTTGGTCCATCCGAAATGAATTACACCAGTGCGGACCGCCGTCGACTCTCTTGAAGTCCTTCCTCATCCTAAAGTGAGATACTGTCTTTGGGTAGAGTAGAGATTGCTTAGAGTAGTAATGGTTTTTTTATTTTCCATTTTTTGTTTCATCATTATTCAGTCGTTGCCAATAAACAAATTAAATTTTTCTTAGCGAAAGAAAGCACCATGTAATGATTTTTTTTTATTTTAAGAAATGTGCTGCCATCTATTTTCAGACAAATATGGCTAATTTAAATGACAGAATGTAGGGGCACGAATCAGCCTCGAAGTAACACCCATCTTGTAGTGCATTCGTGACATTTGTGGACCACTAATTCCGAAGAGAGCATTCAATAGAACGCTGCGCCATAAATTTGGCAAACGCTAAGTCCTAAATCTTGAGTGCCAGCATATGGTGTGATGGCAAAGTTCCGCGGAGTACCTCAATTTTGATGTGAAGTTGGTATTAAATCGCTCTGTTTTAGGTTTTTATGGGACTCCGAAGCATTGCCGAAAATCCCGTTTTTTTTGTTTTGATGTCCAAAGCGGCCGGTAATGGAAGCCAATATCTACCACACAGTGAAGAGGAGGAATGGTTCGAGTATGTTTGGGTAAGGAAAGATGGACTAAGTATGGAAGCTAAAAAAAGCATAATTTTGCATAGTTGGGAGACACTTTTGTCAATTAGAATAGTCTTAGGCTGTAGAAGAGTGGTGCGAGATATATTCAAACAGGTCGGATGACGGAGGTGGGGAGGGAAAATGTCTACAGTTGTTTTGTGGAGAAGAAATGAGATAGAAAGGTGAACAAATGACATGTTCGCCGGCTATTAGTAGATTTGACCTAAAATTGAGGTAATATACTATTCGGTTGAAGTACAATGGGTAAAAATTGTATTCCTTTCCGACGGACCAAAATACCCACATGCCTCTTAAGTGATGATTGTAAATCGTCTTAGCAATCTCTATTCCTTCTAGGATCAGCAAGAGAGTGTTTTGGATCAGAATATTGTACCCTAGCCAAAGTATGACTTGACTTGACTAGCTGTTTATTTATGCTGGGACAGATTAGGCGATAAACGACCACTCTTACCCTGCCCCAGCGTAAATGTTACCGATATAGACTTTATCTTCCACGTTACACACACTAAGTGTCGATTTATCATACAGGGTGTCACAAATGGATCACCCAAATGTTGTTGGGTTGTTAAAATTCGGTAGGTGTTTCTCATTTTTATTCGTTATCCTGAGGTCTATGGGAACAGAAATTCCCGTCAGAAATCTCTCGCTTCTCTCGGCCTCCGGCTGGAAATGTTAATCTCTATTGATAAAAGAAGCGTTGGGTTCTTTTGCGCTGCGTTCCATCCTAAGGAGCGAGTGCTACACTGAAAGCGCTCTCCACCTTGATCCCGAATAGGGCACGGAATTTCCTCAGAAAAACCGTATCCGTACCCAGCTTGATTCACCTCCTGACCTTCGCAGTGGGAAGCCAGTTTTCTGCCCGCCCAATCATCAGAAGTGGGGAGTTGGATAGGAAAATGAAGAGGGTGAGGTGTGAAAGTGGTAATGAAAAAGGAGCCTTATATGTTTTTTTTCTAGGTGGAATAAAATAGGAGTATGAAAAGTAGTCGAGTGGCTTTTAAAATAGTCAAGTTTTTGGATGCACTTTCTTTCGTTACGTTATGAGGAGTGTAGTGAGAATTTCCCGAGATAGAAGGGGTGAGATGAGGTAGTAGCAATGTTGAAAAAAGGGTGGAGCGATGGTTGGTGGGCGAAATAAGGATCGAAGGATGAAGACCGCGTCGGAAAGAAAAGGATTTTCAGTTCGGGGTCGAGAAATCGGTTGAGAGGAGTTCCGAAGGCTGTGCGGTGTGTGGAAAGGTTTGGGTTCCGGAGTGGCTCTGGTCCTTTTTAGAGGGTTGTGCTGAATGGGTAGCTCAGCGTGGGGTCGGCTTTGTGGGGTCCCTCTCCCTTTTTTACGCCCTAAAATCTGCTTTTTTTCCAGGCCAAGAGGCTGGAAAAAAAATAGATTTAAGGCACTTGCCAGCCGGGTGTTCTTTCTTTTACAGAGGGTGGAAAGATTTTCTCACCGCTTTTTTTGCCATTTTGCGGTGATATTACTGAGGAAAACGTCGAAAATATGTTTTATTCATCGAATCATAAGAAGAAAATGGCTTCGGATCTTCGGAAAAAGAATTGAGTGCTTCTTTTTTTCTCAGTAAAAGTAGCCCATTCGGTAAGCATTAAATTTTGTGACCTCAAGTAATATAAATATAAACTATTCCCATCGACTTTTCAGTTTATGTGGAATCGCTAAGTTACAGCTTTCATTTCACAATGTTAAGCAAGTTTCTAAAATAAAACATTTTTCGCCTGACACAACCATTCTATTTCCGTTGAGATTTTTCGAGCATAATGACATTTTAAAATATTGTTCTTCGGAGTCACAAACATTGAGTGCACTTTTATCTGCATTCCTTAGGTATTCGTAAAATACTTGCCCATCATTAGTCAGAAAACTTTACGAAATAACTGATGGAGTGAGTGAGAAAAAAACGGAAGTGAAGAGCATAATTTTACGAATCAACGCGGTTAGGAGCTGGGGCCCTTGTGTACGAATTCGGGTTTGTGTGATGCCATAATCTTTTCTATTCAGGCGAGTTCATTACCAAGACCGAGTGATGTTTGCCAAACATTTGCTGTCATCTCGTGCATTCAAATGTTATAATTGAAAAAAAGATATTTTTGGGGTGTGTTTATTTCAATGAAATCCCTTTTTAATTTTCATATCAATATGAATTGCCACCCAAATCTTGGAGCTGAAACTGGTACCATTGAATTGAATTCCTTCACGCGATAGAAACCAGTTTCAGAGGAATATTTTAAAGTTTTTTTGCTATTAATTTATAAAAGTGACCTACTTGTCAAGATTGGTTTAAATGATGGTCAGCTTCAATTACTAAATTCAAAAGAATTTCCTCATCTCAGAATGTGCCCCTCTTCATCCCGTCCATAAAACCTTGTCTATTTCTTCCACTTCCCCACTCAACGACTTTCTCCCCTATATCAAAGCCTTGAACAGCCCTTCGCTTCACATTACCTCCTCCATTCATCGACTGGCTCAGTCTAATATCATGTTGAAAAAAAGGTGGAGCAATATCAAAACGGGTATGTGCAAGGCTGCAGAGAAGATCCTTGGAAAGTAGAAAGTTATAAAAACTATAAAACGAATGAGTGGGTGACTGATGAATTTGTAGCCATGATTAAGAAAAGAAGAAAATTAAAAAGTGACTCGACTGAAGAGGGTAGGAATGAATATAAAATACGAAGGAATGCAATAAATAGGGAATCAAGAGAGGCCAAGGAAATATACTTGCAGGACAGATGCAAAGAGGTAGAAGATCTCGTAAAGGCCGTAAACCTTGAAACAGCTTACTAAACAGTGAAAAAGTTCTTGGGAAATAGGAAGATAACATGCAGTATCCTGCTAAAAGAAAATAACACTATAGCCTATGAACAAGAAGAAACAGTTGAAGCACGGAAATTATACTAGGAAAAACTTTATGGGGAAGATGAAGACGCAGTAGAAAATGACATAATTGAAGACGAAGCCATTGTAAACCGTCACGAAATGGGTGACAGAATTATGCGGGAGGATGACCACGAAATAAATTCACTATACACAAGAAGGCCTCTGGAATTGACATACTTCCTGCAGAACTTATTTAAGCATCTTGACATGAGGTGAAATTATTTTATACCAGCTGGTGTGTACCATGTATGACACAGGGAAACTACTTGAAGATTTTAAAATATGTGTGTTATTGTACCAATACCCAAAAAAGACTACAGCAAAAGGTAGTCAACAATATCGCACCCTTAGTCTTGTCTCCCACGCCTCTAAAATAGTTTTTAAAAATAATACAGAAAAGAATAGAGGGAAAAATTGAGGATATGCTCACTGAAGACCAATTCGGCTTCAGGAAGGGAAGAGGCACTCGAGAGATGATCTTGGCATTAAGATTAGTCATGGAAAAGAGAGCTCAAAAGAACCATGACACCTTTACTGCTTTCATAGATTTTGAGAAAGCTTTTGATTGTGTGAGATGGCAGCAGCTATTTCAGATTCTGTGGGAGTTAGGAAGAAGGTACCGATACCGTTGAATAATATGGCATTTATACAAAGAGTGGGTAGCTATTATAAGATGCGGTGCGCACCAGAGAGAAGCTGTGATAAGACGGGGAGTGAGGCAAGGCTGTCCTCTGTCTCAGCTGCTGTTTAATGCATACATCCAGCGAGCTATGGATGAAGCACGAGAAAGGTGGAGAGAAAATGGTGGAATAAGTGTTCAGGGCAGACAGATTGATATGTTTCGGTTTGCAGATAATGAAGCAGTATTAGCTGAAAGTGAGGAATCCTTATCAAGCACGTTGAGAGAGTTGGGGGCAGTCAGTAACAGATCATGCCACGTGATACATGGTGGCCCAGATCACCAGCCACCATGTTTCTCATCTCACCACCATGCCTCTTCTGTATCGTCCGAAATCTGCATCAAACTCTTCACTAGTCTCTTATTTGTACCCTTATTATTGTCCCCGTCATCAGGCCCATCCTGTTAATGAAGGCTTTTCGTTGCTGGCGGTCATCACCTTTTAATGTCTCTGCCACTCTTTTCTGTTTTGTTTATAACGTATCACCCAAATTGGCCCCTTTCTCAACTTGCACTTGTTTATGTACTCCTACTTTACTATGCAGTAAATTGTTTCCTTCATCATTACTGGAGACAGTGGCTGAAATGAATGCTTCCTGTTTTCATGAATACTGGAGACACTCATAGTTTTTCGAATAATTCACTAGTTTCCCTAGTACCTAAGGCTAGAAAATATGTTAAAATGTCTACCTTATCGAGAGTTGCCTTTAACTCACAGTTTGTCAAATAATTCCAAAGCTTCCCTAGCACCTAAGTAAGGCTAGAGAAGATCACCTGTCTCAAAGATTTCAGGCTGCATTTTTGGGTAAATAGATTTCCTTCCAAAGAACATTCTCAGGATAGTGCGATTTTTGATGGTTAACTGAAGTCCGTTTTCTGAAGGAGCATCACATGTCCGTTAAAATTTTTAATCGCATTCAAAGATGAAAGTCTAAAGTTTTGTACTGCATTTTTGAGAAATAAATCAGCTGATAGCAGAAGCCTGGTGACTGGATGTTGGCTGCGATCAATGCGCGATTTTGAGAGTGAAAGTTCCTTGTAAGGCTGTGATCTCAGGATCCGTTTTGGCATTGCTAATCACTCCACTTCGCTCAATCCTCCCGGCGATGTTCCCATCATCATCCGCCATTGATTGGTCCATTGAACCGCATTATTAATTCATTCACTGCCATTTCGTTTCTCTTTCAAAAAAAGAAAACAGATCATGGTGAACGAAGGGGAGTCATAAAGCCGGTCCACTCAGTGGTTTGCCAACGCTTAAAAAAATCGAGCGCCCCTTCCACGCGCCCATTTCGATTATCATGCCCGGCGCTCAGCCGGGCACTTTCTTTTTCTAATAAATACGTGTCTTTGACTTCCTCTCGTGCCTGCCAAAACACTCTCACACTCTCTACACCACTCTCACTTGCGGGATGAGGGAAGTCAGCCTATCGGGAAGTAAGTAAGACTGTCGCCAGCAGAAAAAACCAAAAACATCTTCGTGATTGGCCTTGATCGCGCTCTCTAATATTCGTGTTATTTTCTATTCCTTCTCCGCACCAGAATTTCTCTTCGTCAGTTTCGGAAATGAACGGAAGATTATTCTAAATCACTTTGAGGTCTCTACAAAAATAAGAAACAAAATGGTAATTTGGTACAATTCAGAAAACTTTTGGTGCTGTTTTGCGTCCTTTCCGAATAAAACAAATAGGTTCAGTCAATACTTGGTGGAATCATCCCATAAGGGTTAAAAAAGGAAATAATGATTTCATCTATGTTAATTAAGATTATTCGTGGTACAGCAATGTTTTATTACGGTTGTATGTCAGTAGTAAGTGATTTTTAATACGATGCATATAATCTATTTCAATTTAATAGTATAGTATAAATAATTAGTTTTTGTCTGCTACAGCAGTTTTGGCAGTGGCAAAAATTTCTTTTCTCATACTTTATCTCTACCGGACTTGAGGAAAAAATTTAATAATAATGGACGCTATGAATAAAAAAGTAAAACTTCTCTGGAAGTCTGAAATCGCGTCATTGGTCGGGTTTCTGGCCAAATTACACATCCTGCTCCAGACCTCGAAGGATGTTGTTGTTCTCTGTTGACGTTACCAGCGACAAAGTTGATGTGTTATTCCCGGCTTCCTGTGGCAGGCAAGCTCGAAGAAGTTTTGACGCGAATATAAGTGTGAGGATGGATGGATGTAAGAAAAGGGTTCTCTCCGCCACGAATCTGTCTCTGCGCAAACTTTCCGACTTATACGCCCGAGCGACTGTTGATTTATGTAGATCAACACTTTGCCCGAGCACGAGAAATCGTTGCAACACTGAAATGATTTCTTACGCCGTGAAGGTGACAGAGTCCTCACTGATGTCGAAATAGTCACTTACTACAGACCTCGAACGAATGACATGACTAAATATTCGTAATACATCAATTTTTTAATGTAATACAGTATGGTTACTTTAACACAATAGAAAAAATACATATAAGGTCTATTGATACTGTATCTACGGTCCCTGGCGAGTAACATTCTAATTTAGCTCATGTATTCTGTGATATCGTGGCGTTCTTCTGAATCTTAGTATAATGTAAACATTTAAAAAAAAAACTCTTTTGCTGCGCAAACATGACACGCATGAATTTGATACATTTTGGAGAAACCCTGCAGATTTTTTGGGTGAAATAGGGGATTGGCAAATGTTTATTCGTGTTTTTTTTTAACAGCAATAGGGCTTTTTTGCTTTGTCTTTCATGTGATTTCTCAGTCTGAACGCCCTGATTTGTTGCCCGTTTGCGCTCAGTGGCAGATGGTATGTGCAAAATAACCATAGCCGTCGAAGCACATTAAACTACGACTACTTCACGGTTATTCTTTACTCTCAGGTGGTTTTCCCCTGGCGCATTATTATTTTTTGTTACAAGCTTCTTTATTATTCACCTTCTTATTGTTGCCAGCAACTCCAGTAATTGTTCAAAATATTTTACACCATTCAAAAAATAAATGTCTAGGACATGATAATATAAGAATGGTCGATCTGAGTTGTAAACACGACATTATTACGGCAATATCCCACTGGATAAATCTGAACATAAATAAAGGTAAATTACACAGCAATTTAAAATTAGCTGCAATCAGGCCTATATATAAACAAGGCAAGAAAAATTATACAAATAATTACCGTCCCATTTATATTCTTCCTTTCATGGACACAATCATTGCAAGATATTTTGCAGAACAATTTATAAACTTTCTAGACAAATTTAATATCATAACAAAACATCAATATGGATACTAAAGTCACAAAAGTACTAAAATGCTTCTAGAGAATTTCAGTGAAGATGTTCGCAAAAGTCTAAACAAGAACTGTTCCGCTTTAGCTGTATTTATCGACTTCAGAAAAGCATTCGATGCAATCGATACTAACATCCTTCTGAGAAAACTGGATCGATGTGGAATACGCGGAATCCCACTTTCATGGTTAGAATGCTATCTCACTAATAGGAAGTTATTTGTTAAATTATTTGATCAGATCAGCGCAATTAAATCAATCGCATCTGGTGTGCCACAAGGTTCAATTAATTTTAGGACCAATTCTTTTCCTTATATACATTAATGACATTCCAGATTATATCCGTTATTCCAAAATATACATGTACGCAGATGACATAGCACTACTTGCAATTAGCAAATCCTTTGACACGGCTATAAAAAAACCGCAGCAAGACTTTTGTGCCATCCAAAGTTGGTGCCATGACAACAAATTAGTTATCAATTACAAAAAACAGTAACAATGCAATTTCTAAACTCCAAGGAAATGAGAAAATTGATAAATTTAAGATTTCACACGCATCTATGCCTACATTCTAGTAAATTTGGTTATGAAAGGAAAAGTTGCCATTTTTATTCTTGCTCCTTAATTTCTCAAGTTAACAGTTTTAAATATTTAGGGTTGACACTATCTACTTTATGTTATTATTTTTACATCATCGTCAGGGTGTATCGAAATATTGCGAATGAGAACTTGAGAAGTCAGTTAACACTCAGGTTCTTAAAAACTTCTCATTATTCTTAAGTTTTTCTTCCTTCAATTCGTTTTGTACTTTATTCTCTACTGCATCTGCTGTTCTAATTTCCATTTCTCTACATAATACTTATTTCCCTTAATATGAAATCCTTTACAGTTAACCTCTGATATCTGGATATTAAATAAAACTTAAAACCATGCATAATGTTGATGTAATATTATCACCGAGGAATAACGGTTGGCACGAATGCCCTCTGAGAAATTCGTAGGAAAATGATTGAATATTTATAAATTCATATCCTCATATTGAAGTGTCTTTTAAAAGTTACCAATGAAACTATTGATTTATTTAATTCCTTTTATGTATTTATCTATACCTTTTCTTTATTAATTTATCTATTTATTCCTTTTGACTTAAAGACTCTCAGCATTATTACTTTGAGAAATACCAACGTTTTTAAACTTTGAGGTAAAATAGCCCATTTTCCGAAGATATGTACGTATTTAGTTCGTTAAAAAAAAACCTTCATTCGATCTAGTGAATTTTTTGTCCCATTAACATTTCTAAAAACACCTTGGGAATATTGTATTTGAAAAAAAAACACAAATTGTGGATTTTCCCATTTACAATCTCTTTGATTTCTATAAAAATTTTATTCTGACGATTGTATTAAAATATTTTCCACCTAAACTATTGGAAACTATTTTATTCTCCTAATTATTTACTTTTTTATAATAATACAAAAGAGTGATGATCAGCTTTCTCCACGCGGTAGTTATTGGCCGAGCAAATCACTTTTTTTTCTTGAGCCTGATTATAAGCATGGAAAGTTCGCTCTAAATGTGTGAACGGGAATTACATCCGGGCGAAAATGAAAGTTTCCCTGGAGGCGACGGTTAAAATCGGGACCGAATTTAATAAAATTACATCGAAAGCTCCTGACGAAGAATGACGAGAAGTTAAATATTTTCATTTTGTAATTTCTTCTCAACTTCTATTTTTGGATTTTGCAATGTTTATCACCTGCTGCTTTTTTAATCGGTAAAATTAAGACACACAATCCGTTTATCTATGCAGGAACGCGTTAGCTTCGATGCATGAGAAATCCTCTCAGCATAAGTATGATTTTCAATAACTATTTCGCCTCTTTATTTACATCTTAATGGCATGTCACTATTGCATAGCCAGATCGGCCGGGTAGATCGGATCTCAAGTCATTCGAGTGAGATCATAGAGTTGCAACAGAAAGTCGAACCCCAACTTAACTTAAAAATGGTATTTTTATTCTAAAAATTCTCGTTTATTCTTCCCCGTTTTGTTCACATTGTCGCTGCGTACTTGTAGTAGTCAGAGGACGGATATTCAGCCTCCTCATTTCCTTCTTAGGACACGCCATGGGAAAAAATTTCATCTTTCTCAGCTTCAAAATTCTTCGTGGACTTGTTGATCTTCTTCTACCTGGCCATTCACGATTTGACGCCGTATTTGAGGTCTAACTTGTGGGCCACTTTAGGAAGTGCTACCCCATTCCGCTCAATTTAAGGTAGCAAGCTCATCTCTTTTAAGTGCACCCTCAACGAATTCTTCTATCAAATGCTCTTGCCCTGAGCAGAAAAGGAAATCGTCATGAGAAAAAGGTCGTTGTATGGAAGAATAATCAGTCTGAAAGCGGTAAATCGAATCCTAAACACGGAAAAATAAGACAACTTTTGTAACTCCACTATTGAGAATCAACTGTCATGGCCCTGCTTTGTCAACAAGCTAAGTCAACAAAGATATTCATTTCTTCCGTGATTGATTACTTCCACAAAGTAAAGCCTACTACCGTTCCTTTTGTCAAAACCTAACTGTATAAATGGCATTGATATTCAGTTATGCAATGTTCTTTTATCCTGTCCGTTTTGTTTGCCCTTTTTCTCCTGGTTTTTAGAGGTATAATTTTTGCTACATCCTGTGACTTTTGTGACCCACCATGAAAGGAAATCAATATTGGTCTAAATTTGGACTGGATAGATAGAAAAGTTGAGTGGAAGTACTTGGGGCCACGAACACTGGAGGTGGCTTGCACACTACGTGGCAGTTAGATGAAATTGGCCGCGTCCCATTTCTTGCGCTCCAGGTAAATGGTAAGCAAAGTGTACTTCTTCACCGTATACGTTCGCAAAGTAATATCTTGTTTTCCTGCTGCGGTCCATCCGAACTTAGGGTGTCAAAGCTAGCTTCTCAACTTCATTTCGTCCCGTTGATAAATGTAAGCTCGTTCTTTGAAGTATGCAGTCTACAATTTCTTACATGTATCGGGCATTAGAGCCCTATGATGAGTAAAGAAACATAATGTGGAAAGAAGCTTTTTATGTGTATAATTTCGGCTAAATTGGTCCACAGAAAATAACCAGTAGAATCCAATTGATTAACCAGCCGAATTTCAATTTAAAAATGAATAAATTACGGCCTTTGTTTCGATATGCTATTCTCAAACTTGAAGTTGATGAAATTAATGGAGACCTGGGTTGTGGCAAATATACAAAGTACGTAGCTAGAGCATTTTAATTCATTTGTTTATTCATTTGTTCGACACTATGTACGCCCCGTCAGAATTTTTACAACCTAACTGCTTGGATCCGATTGATGTTCTATTCAATAATTGCTACGTTTTAATTGGATTACAGAAAGGTGAATTGAATCAGTCGAATTCTGATAAAATACGTATATTGCTGCATATTCAAACATTCTCTCTTCTCATTATTGAAAGTGTTCTTACTATTTACACCAATTGATATGATGTATTACGATATTTTCTTTGCATATTTCCGGTGTATAATAATGCGTTATTCTTTTTCTATTTTTTAAAATGTAAATTGTATTTGCACAATTTTTTCTAACCTAGTACAAAAGAATATTACCACCTTTAAATAAATAAATATTTGCTTTTTGTGAATTTAGGTGCGCTCACATATACATGTTAACTTGCCACCTCAAGGGTGATTAGCAGGGGATGAATAATGACTCGTATCCAAAAAGAGTCCAATTAGATCCTCGTGACATTAAAGTGAAATCAAGAGACATAGGAAAAAAAGAGCTTCAGATGAATCATAACGTGAGAACTGCGAAGGGTCGTTGTCAGATTTGTCGGATCTACAACCATTTACAATTTATACTCCGCCATCTAAAATTTCAAAGTCATATTTGTCATAAGTGTCAAATATGCGGCATAGTACTTGAGCAAATATTAATTATAGCGTTCTGTTGGCAGGTAGTAAGCATGTATTGCAATGAGATTGGTAACATCTCCTTATTTCAAAGGCTGATCATCCTCCACGCCATAAGAAACAAAAATATCATAATAAAGGGAGCATATCAAGTAATCAGCTCCACTCCCTCTCGACTAAACAGCTTCAAAGTCTCTAGGGGTAACTAGATTAGGTTCTGACTCCTCCCGTATCTTCATTGTCCCTCCACGGAACCCAGTGGTCTCGCTGATCCCGGCCTTATAATCCATAGACTGCAAGGTGGTGTTCTTCTTCGCCTTGTCCATCCGCAAAGCGATGCGATGTTTCCCGTCGACGGTCCGTCGTTAAAGCGGGTACCGACGCGGCGTGTATGGAACGTACCCTGCCCTCCGCCCGGGTGAAGGCCGCTTTCGTCGCGTCCGCCTCTTCCCCACTCCCTCCCTTGTTCTCCCACTGCACCACACGCCTCGATAATCAACTCGAAAAGACCCCCCCCCCCCCACACACCCCACGTACGGACCACCATCCTCTCCGCCGCCGCCACCGCATCCAACCGCACCCTTTAGTCGACGCACTCGCGCGTGTTTCCTTCCTCTTTCTCTCCTCTTCGCCGCATCACCGTCTCCTCCTCCTTCTTCGCTCCACCCTTTTCCTTTTTTCTTTCTCCCTTTCTCTCAGTCTTCAAGGGTGCAGTCAACCCACACACGAAGGACACCCTCACTGTGACGCCTATGAATTGATAGATGAGCCAGGCTTCTTCACCTAATGAATTTTCCACAGCTAAAGGAAGTGATGTTTCAATTTGCGGTATCCAAAAATATCAATAATCAACAAAACTTTCAAATCTGTAATTCTTGAGGCCCCACTCCGCATAAATTTTTAAGATTCGTTCAGAAATATCGCTAACTTAATGCTTTAGACTCGTGCTTCATAATGATCGTTATATACTTTCCACTTAATTTGACTGAATAAACCATCTTTATTCGACAAGCACGCTGTAAATACATATTTATGAATGAATTGGATAAAAGTAATAACTGCCCTGGGGAAAAATACAATGTGTCTAAATATGCTCATTTGTGATGCATCGATGACTGAAAAATGTTTCCAGTAGAGCGAATATGCTAACACTGAATATTGACTGTATTGATTGAATAGACCAAATAATTCCTAAATTTTCACATTCAGTCATTGTATTGTCCTAGCTTCAACTACAGTGGTTCTTTAATCCATCTCCAAATACACTCATCCAACTCAGGGTGTTGGCGAAGATTGCTTAGTGATCGAATCTAGTGATTGCTCTGATAGTGAAGGATAAAAATCGCTGCGTTTACTATTCTATATTTACTATCAAGAAGATATTCCACGGTGCTGAAGCTTCGACTTTTGACGGATAAAACTCAAAATTTCTTTCGAATCATTAAAATTTTGCTAAAAAGAAATACGAGGCAAACAAGTCCGACAGTATTTGTTGTACATAGATGTGAAATACGAACGTCTTAACCCTAAACTTCTATCGTGGATTTTGGCCACGGACACACGGCCACATTTTGGTCTTTTTTGACCCGATTTTTTTAATTGCTCGTAAACAACAACCGTCATCCGCCCTGTCTTAAGTTCAACTGGCACTCCCCCCCCCCCCCTATCCTCTAGCATTACATTGTAGCCAAGGTTGCTGCGAGTAGCCGTTTACCACTACAAAGAAAGAACAAATTACTTCGGGTCAAAAAAGACCCGACGAAAATAGTTGAGGATTAAGGTGGCTTTGGCCTACGTGAGTCGAAACATACTATATTAAACATTTCTATTAATTCGTCAGAATAAATGGAAATATGTAATTCAGTAATGAGGCATAAAAATTCTGTTTTCGAAGATTAAATTGGTTACCTTTTGAAAATCAATATTAAAGTACAAAATATGCAGATAATTCCGCGAATTAATTTCCTTACCACATTTGTAACTGACTGCAGCGCCACTTGCATGAAGCTACGGCATTTTGACATTTATTATGGAAGTACAGTAGGTCCTCAGTAGGCGTCATTACGATTTACTTCTGATTCGATGTTACATCCATGCTGACAAGGGTCGTCGGATTTTTTTCCTGTTAAATGCTAATAAAATAGACTAAGTGCATATGCTTTCGTGTTTAGATACTGAGACATAATCATCCTATCTGAAATAGCTTTTTTTTTTCGGGATAAAGGCAAACAACAAATTTTGAAATTAACGCCTTGATTCATCTTAGGATTGAAGTGGTCACGAATATCTGGATCCGTTTTACGTTGTTCGACTTACGTCGCTCTTCTACCACACGCATCTATGACGTATATTGAGGACTTACTGTAATTAGTAATAACGTTAACAAATATGGGGTAGGAATCCTATATTTTATTTTTATTCAATTTCCTCGGAATTTCCGCTTCTTACGAACAGTTTTAATTAAAAGGTTATATATTTTTTTTTATCTTTAAAATTAGCGTTTTTTGCTGTAATCTGAGCAAAATCCATTAGAGCCCATGTTGAAATTTCCTCTTATAAGACTGAGCAAGAATTCCTTGCCTTTATCTATATAAAATTCTTCCTCACTGTCTGTTTTTAAGGAAAAACTTTTTAATTATTACTATAAGCAGCATAAATGCCAATAATTGAAATTTGTATCCTGTTATAGAATTGTATGTTTCCAAACTGATGTGAGAAATTATTGTTTGTTTGTTATCTCTCTGTGATTGATATTATATTTTCCATTGTATTTAGTGTTAATTATCTGTGACTGTGATTTTTTTTTGTTTTTCATCACTGTGAGATGTTGGACAGGTATATATATTTTTGTGTTATTTTGTCGTTCAAAGCAGAATTTGATATGTATTTTCTTTTTTTGCTCTGATGGGGAAATCCAGAGCATAATAAAAATTATTCTATACTATTCTATTCTTGAGAAAAATTAGCCTGAAAACCCTAATTTTTTCATCTCTGCTTATGAAAAGCACTTCAGTGATGATTTATTTATGCTAACCGGATATCTGGAATAAGTGAATAGGTGGAATTGTCAGCGGCGAACGTGATTGAATCCGCATCCTCATCCTTAATCAATTTCAACTGAGATATACAAGGCATTATAAAGTAAAAGTGTCGATAGGGAGGATGGGATGACGGTGTCTTTTACGTTTCATTGCCCTTTTCGCTCAGTGTCACCTTCTTCCCGTCGGGGGAGGCGTAATCCCACCCCCTCCTTTTTCTTGTTTCTTTCCCGGCCGTCATTCCAATCGCCGCTCAACCCAATCTATCCACGTCTTCCCTTCACAACCGACCTCCCTCCCCTTTCACTTTTTCTCGTCCCTCCCTCTCGAGTCTCCTGCTCGCTAGGTGACACTGCCGTCACTCCCTCCCCGGCCGCTGCCAGACCGTGCCCTCGGAATAAGAAGTGGACGAACGCCGCTCTCGCACTTCTTCTTTATTCCGCCGGTGAGTCTCCACCCCTTTCACTTTTCTCTCTCCCTCCTGGGGGTCCGTTTCGCAATCATTCCAGTACGACCCTCCATACCGAATGGGAATCTCATTGTTAACGGACGCAGCTAGCGACACGAAGGGAGGAGGCGGGTAGGGGAAGGGCACGAGTCTTGCCGAAATCGATCTCTCCCGTATCCACTTCCGGTACCAAAAAAAAGGTTTTGTTGTTATTATTTTATATATTTGGCTTCGGGTCAGTGGGAGCGTTTCTTCACTTTTCGAGACAGAAAGTAAGGGCGAGAATCCAAATGCGAGCTGAGAAATACGCTAGATATAATGGAATTTTGATTAGTCTTCTGACTTTTCCCTTGGTGGGAAATAAATTAAAACCAAGATGTATGCGGTGTGAATGTGGTAAGCCAGTGCTGGATTATGTATAATTTATTTTCATGTAATATGCTTTATTTTTACGAGAAAAATGCATATTACCTCCGGCACAAATGTTTTTACTCAAAACCATTCAGTGCGCCCCACTGTTGATAAGGTGACTAAATGCGGATAGTATTTGGTTGCAATTTTAAAAACTAAACCTGGGGCTCACAATAATCTATTCCGTAAAACGAGTTGTTTCAGGCGTGACCTAATGGAATATCGTGATTAAATTAAAGAAAATGTACAATTTTCCACGATATCATCTTCAATGCGACTACATCATCATCAGGTAACATGTATAGCCCATAGTCCAGAATGTGTGCAGAATTACAAGGGGGGAGAAGGGAGGTAGGGAAGGAAAGGGGAAATGGGAGGGGTTTAAATATTGATGACTACTAAGTCGGGTAGGAAAAGAGGGCGAAGGTATCTCAGTGCTACATCTACATCTACGTAATACCCTGCGAGCCACCACGAGGGTGTGTGGTAGGGGGTGAAGATCACCAAACATGCACTATTGACATGCAACTAGAATATTTAATGTAGACATGCTAGATAATTGGGTCACATGCAGCTAGATGGTTAGTACCTACATAATGAGAAAGGGATTATTGGTTGTTATTACATGTATCATGCACTACAGACTACTCTAACTATATGTCACCTACCTATCCCTTTGCTACGCTGCCTATTGTTTTCTCTTTTTCCTTTTACGTTTAATTCCTAATACGCGGGAAAAATGACATTTTAAATCTATCGGTACGACAATCTATCTCTCTAATCTTGTTAATATGATCGAACCTAGCATAATACGCATGGGTTCTTTATATATATCTAAGGTCATCTGTGAACAAATTGGTTTCGAATATACTTAAAAGGTTTAACCTAAATTTTAACCTGCGTTCTGATAGTAATTCCCATCCTAGTTCTTCTATTAAACTCGTAACAATTATACAATTATCATAGCGGCCTTTAACAAACCTAGCGGATCTCCTTTGCACGCGCTCTAATTCTTTCATCATACCTTCCTCGTACGGATCCCATATACTAGCGGCATATTCTAAATGAGGCCTGACAAGTGTCAAATAGCTAGCTAGTGCTAATAGTGCTAGGTGTTGGGTATGGGTTAAACCACTTAAACTGCGATCTGGGGAGGGCCCTTCCATTGAGTAGTCCCGAGTATCTCATATCCCACCCTTGCAATTCTCCATATATACAGGGCCATGAGCTTTACATGTTACCTGATGATGATGTAGTACATCGAAACCAGTTGCATTAAATTTTACACTGTGGAAAATTGCCAATTTCCTTTAATTTACTTCTCTCTCGTACCTACTTCCGGTACAAAAAAAAGTGTTTTTGTCATAATTTTTATTTATTTGGCTTCGAGTCAGTGGGAGCGTTTCTTCACCTTTCAGAGTGTAAATTGATGGCGAGAGTTAAAATACGAGCCGAGAAGTACCCACGCTAGATGGGAAGGAATTTTGATTGGCTTCTTCTTCCTGAGTGTTCCCTCAGTGGGAAATGAATTAAACTTAAAACCTCTTTTCTCATAACATTGGGTGCATATTTAAGTCCCTGGGAAATCATACTGGTGGAGGATTTAAAACTCATTTACGTGCAGTTTTGTTTGATTTTCATGTGGGAAAAATGTCTAGTTACCTCCGGCAAAAAAATGTTCGCTGCGCGCCATATTCAATATTTGTTTACAGTGCTGGACTCTAAATAAAGGGCTGAAAATATATATTTTGGCGCGAGAGACTTGAAAATTGCGTGGAAAAATATGTACAGGAAGAAGAACCAATTAGTCTGGGCTTAATTGGGAAGGAAAGGAGGTTTCTCGTAAAAATTAATCGGCAAAGTTTGTGCTTGCAGCAGATAATGAGAGGCCTTGTTGGTGTTGAAAGGTGTCGAATTCTGCTATAAATGCCAGTATTCTTAGTTTGAATATGATTGCAAATATAGGGAGGTAGAAAATATAAAAAACTCAAAGAAAAATGGAATGTGTGTCCGCCAGTAAAAGACGCTTGGAATTCTTATCACCCATCGTCGTCGTTCATCGTCTTATCGTCCATCCAAGCTTACCTGTATGCTGTGATATTCTGAATTAATGAAAGATGGAACAGAACATAGAATTGAAACGATAATACATATTATTGCTCAAATTTTATTGATTCGAAAGACTTAAAGTTTTCTCAATAACCAGTTGTTGTCGTCGATTTCTTCCTCTCGGAGCATAAAATGGACTCCTTGCAGAACTCGGAAGCCATATAATTCGTCACCCCGCATTTCCTTTTCATTTGCGGTGTCTTCGAGCAAAACCACCCACGTTTCGATTCCTTCCACCGGACGTGACTGAAAAAGCATTTCTCTTTCACTTCACAGCGGAACTTTTAGACACGACGTCTGTCGCTCTTCTGCACTCTCACGTCCTTTCGCTTTCCTCGGCTTTTTTTCTTCACTTTCGCTCTCATTCTTCTAATGCTGTCGGTTCCCCCACACCCAAGTTGTTTAGAATTGAATAGTGGTCAATCACGTTGTGTATCGCAAGATACATGTACACAAAACAATTAATTAAATGGAGTAGAGGACCGCAGCTGCTTTCTACGCTAAGTACATAAGTGTTAATTATAGAAATTCGGCCATGCACAGAATCAAGTGTATATTGGGTCATCGACTATTCCATATATTTTCCACTGCCACGTGCGAGTGCCTAAGTTGATCAGTAGGGAACATTTTTGTGATGAGGTGTTTAGGCTAGAGTACCTATCATTCCCGATGCCGTCAGTAGAATTCTGATTAATCCTCAATAAGGTGCTGTTTTTTAATATAAAACAAGAACTTGAGTTAAATGAACTTATATAATTAAGATTAAAGTCCAAAATCCGTAACAAAACCTTTCAAGAACATAAAGTGGGGGAGAAAGGGGTAAATCGTTGAGTGATTTACAGGGCATTAACCCGTGTCAGCGATTTTCTCAACAAGTATGATACATAATCACACAATATATACCTTAATGGTACTCACACACTCGACCGACCAGTATTTTTCTGACGTGGAGCTGACACCTCGTTCAAGAGAAACAATTGTCGGGCACGTTCAAGTATGTGGTATACAGAGATTACTCTCACGTCAGCGACCGACTTACAACACCCATACTCCACCACACATATTTATGATAAATAAGTGAGCTCTTACGGCTTGAATCATATAGTAAAGATGTAACTCCAAATGCCATGAACAAAACCTTAATGCAAATCGAACTCGGAAGATTCTATTCCACAACTCCCTGATAGTGGTTTATAAATGGAAAAAGTTGCTTCTGATACGGTATGGACTAAGATAATTATTATGAATTGTTGTCTGCGATTAATATATTAAGTACAGTTGGCTTACAGCTGCATTTAAAATTCTGTTTGCCTTGAAAGGATGTGCTCCATTGTACTTAAGTGTCTCGAGTAAGATTTTAAGTGAATATTAGCACTGTGAGGAACCAAATTCTTCATGAACTTAGTTCTTCAAGAATTTGTTCAAATTATTGAGTCTTTTGGAACTTTCATAAATACTCCTGATTCCTTGTTAAGGTAATATATATTTCTTTAATCCCTCAAATGGCCCATTATACAGCTCTTACTGATAAATTGACGAGGTATATTTAAAGTTTTATATTTTAGTTTTCGTCACTTTTATTCCTATTTCAACGCGCTTCCTAAGTAAATAATTGTGATATATTCAATTTGTGCCTTGCTGGTGAGTGTGTGCGGTCTTTGTAAGCAGCGCAACAATAGAACAGGGATGAAGTGAAAGAACTTTGAACCTCTCCTGAAGTTTTGAAATATTTCTGTCCAAAATTCCCAAATATCTGAGAATTTATATTCCAGCACGCAAACTTAAATCTAAACTATAAATTATAGAACGTGATGTATTTTATGATACATACATATTACATTCAAAAGGTTGAAATAATGCCAAACGTCTTATTAGGTCTTATTTGAAATAAGAACCAACTGATTTATGGAGTGTTTTAGAAGGGATTGAGCAGTATAAAGAAGGATGAGAGATCGAACATAATTTCTGCCCACGATGAATTAATTATTATTTTTATTAGGTTATTTTTAATAGAATGGACTATCGGTCTTGTTTATCTCGTAAAAGCCGCTGAGTTTACCATCACTTGATTAGCAAATTCTTGTTTTCCATCACACGGTGCTTGATATTTCAATCCTTTAGCACTGAGGTTCTTATCCTGTAATTGGAGTCCAACAATCATTTCAGTGACTTCAGCGAACAAAATGTAAAACTTAAGAGAATGTCGAAAAATATAAGGCCATTCTTCAGCAATGTAAAATAGGTAGTAAAAATTTTGCATTGAATTTCTGTCCTAATTGCTTTAAAACCATGTTTTTTGTGACTTGATTTCCTTTCCGTAAGAAGTGGAGTGTTTTATGATCGACATTTGAATTTCCTTTCTTCTGTCTTCTTCTAAGCACTATTTTGTTACGCAGGGATGCATACACCGCATCCTCCTTGGCCTTTGGTCCATGAATCCTGTAACATGTTATTATCTTAAAGCCTCTCAGATACACAGTTTTCCGCTGTAATAAGTACCCTGTTTTTATATTTTTTAGCTCCAACATCCTCCTTGAATCACAAATGTGCGTATCATGTGTTGGAGAATTTAGTAGTATCAACCCATGAGATTTGAAAGCATCCTCACCACATCCGGTGTTCATCTGTGAAATAGCAGTTGATAATGTGCAAGACATTTTTTAACCTGATTGGATAATAATTGGAGGAGATATCACTACTTTTATATTTTTTGCAGTAGTTTGGAGTCAGTACTACCCATCTTAAGTATTTTAAATTTTTGATATCCATGAAACAAATGAGGTTTAATTCAACAATGTGCTCTTTGGTTTTGATAATTTGGGAAACTTCCTGCTAGCAATATTAAAAAACTGTGGAATATGTGCCATATTTTACTTCTGTGACCACAGAAGGAGCCATTTAAATTTTAGTCTATTTATGATAGGATGAGAGTCTTTAGTTGAAAATGTGTTTTTGAAAAATGTGTTTTTGGTCTACAACTATAATTATTTTAATTATAGTTGTTAGTAATTAATTAATTATTATTTTAATCAGTTCTCCACTAAACATATGAAAATTTTTTTTCAGGGCCTGGAAAATTTTCTGCGATCCGGTGGGATAACTTTTGCAGTTCATTGATCTCGCTCGCCCAGCGCTAACGACCCATGAGTTTTGTTGACTGCAATCCTGGACAAAATTAGTATTAATCCATGAGACCGAATAACTGACATGGACGGTAAAATATTTTCTTTATATGAGCGCGTTAGTAAAGAAATTCCTACGGGATACATACATTTTTTATTTAAAATTCACACCTTTTCTTTAGCCAAGTCAGAATCTTAAAGTCTTATCGATTATACCTTAGAATCCTATAGCCGCGTAACTAACCGCATCAGAATCTGTAGAGAGATATCTGAGAAATGCTCAACGTTGAGAAATTTACAGAGAAAAAAATCCTCTCAGTCCTTGTGAATGATTTTTATCGAGGTAGATTTCTCACGTTAGTCGGTTATGGAGAAATCAAAAATTAGCGTTTTATGGCTCTAAGCTCAACAGTTTAACAAAATTATGCTTCTCAGCATTGAAAATATATTCTGTTTTTCTCAAATATATTTATTTGGTGCGATTAGTATGAATTAATAGGTATTATTCTAAGGTATGTAAGTACTCACCCATTTTCCCATCATCATAGGTGTCAATCTGTAACTAAGAATTAATTTATTCTGTAGTTATACCAAGCAAATACAATTGCGTTTAAATCTTCAAATCTTTTCTCTTGAAGTGATTTAGGTTGAAATTTTCTCTCGCGTTATGTGCTCCATGTGACTTCTTGCAAGAACTTGGATGGGAATCGCTTTCAGACCGTCGATTGAAAATTAGACTCAATCTTTTAAGTAATTTCAAACCCGATTTATTTTAAGAAGAAGTTATCAATATCTAACGAACTCCAACATATTACGGTAGATCAGTTCTTGAGAATAAAATGAGGGAAATAAATTGTGAAATAGAAATGTTCAAAATATCTTTTTTCCCACGAATGATAAGAGACCATAATGGCTGCGTTAAGGCTTTTAATTAGGTTAGTTGACAGGTAGTGTAACTGATTAATCCATATGCACCCTAATGCATGTTTTAAATTCGCTGAGTAGTGCTAACACCATGTTTTACCTGTTTCCTGGACGACTCTTAATTCACATTTTCAATGATACATTATGGATTATTTTAGTAGTTTCTGTAGCATTGATAGTAATACCGTTAGTGTGGTACTTGTTGGTGAAAATACATTTTTTCACTGTAGACCATGTATGTGATAAGTCACCACCTGCCAAACACCCTTGTGGTGGCTTGCAGAGTAATAAGTAGATGTAGATGTATTGATTTAATTTTTGTGTGTTATTTACCAAATTTTTATACATTTCCCATCAGAAAATTTTTTTATCCGTCACCATGTAAACTGCTTCTACGATTTCCATCTGAAAATATCGCATTGAAATTGTTTTCACTTAAAGTTCTCTAAAATGGATCTCTAAAAGATACAATATTCTACCAAATTATCTCTCTTTTTCATGGAAAGGTTGAGAGATGTCCATGTATAAATATCGAGGAGGAAGGTGTCAAGGCCCTACTCAGATTCTCAGGAGCCGATGGATGGTGGAGGGGGATTCGTTAATAGGAATGAGAGAGGCTGTTGAGTGGCCCACTTCATCCTTTCGCTCCTCTCGACCTTCCTTCCCATCGCCTCCATCTTCTTTTCCCCAGTCACGGGGAATCGGGTTATCCGAAGGCATTTGGAGGGATAGAATTCGTTAACGAGATCTTGGATTTAATTAGGACGGACAGTATGGGATGGCAGGCATTCGATAGGATCGGGTGAGTGAGGCCTTGAGTTGGGCGAGCGAATCGAAGAAATTAAGCGTGTCGAGGAAGAGAAGGAAGCTTCTATCGAGAAAGATTCCCCAATGTGGATGAAAATCATGCCTAGACGGGTTCTTATTACTCGAAGATAAACTTTATATTTTCCCGACAAGGAAGTTCCCACATTTCACGGTGCAGTAGCAAATTGGATGACCAAAACAAGATCTTTTTTCGATCTCCTGTTTTAACTCCGCGTAACATCCTGTCGGGTGAGACCCTATGGGCTTAAAATGACCAATTAAATACACTATCCAATTTAGGTTAATCGATTGGTATTAAGGGCATTCTAAGGGTTGAAAGGTACTGTTCTCCATTCATAACCTTGTTCTGCTGGCCCTAGAATATCAAAAAAAATATTTGATCCTTTGTCTGAAGGTTAAAGTATTCTTGAAGAAGTCATTCTGAAATTTTACCTCCTTTCATAAAAATATCCGACCGCTCTCTCGTCTAACTATAGCTCACTCAACTGGCTCTCACATAAATTCAGTGCTTTGCCAATACGTTTCGGTTAATGGCATTTATAATATGTTTAGAGTCGTAAATAATCGGCAGATAGGTTTGATCATTTGTGATTTGAAGCGTTATTGTTTTCCATTTTAATAAATGCTGGAAACAGTGTATACTAACCTTTTTTACAAAGGTTGCCATTGTTATTTTCGGGTTGCACATCTTATTCAATGGTTTCTTGGCTATTTGGGAAGGAACTGATTATTTAAAAGAAGGATTTAAACTCTATGTCGGTAGTTCTTAATGAAGGCGCCAAGGGGACCACGGTTCAAAGTCCTATCCTACAGACGGAGTACTATACTTGACTCGACACTTTATTCAAGTAGGGATCCGTATTCCGCTGAAAAACTTCCTTTTCAGCTGGAATTCAAACCCTGACTTTTGAATTTGGAGGCTAATACTCTATCCTTCTCGTCAAGTCGTCCTTTCCCCTCTTATTCAATAGAGGCAGACGTCGAAATGGGCCATGATGATTACAGAAGAGAGTGATTGATGCACGAGGAAATAATTTGTTTTCTGCAGATGGAAAATGCGTAATATTTTATTTGATAAATGAATGGTTGTTGTCCCATCCGTCATTGGAATAATGTGTCGCTTAGCATCTGAAGCCCACTATACCTCTGGCTATCTCTCGTATAAATTAGTAGGCAAATTTTACAGTATAGGAAGTATAGGGATAAAGCATTATTTCCTATCGAAATCAGTGTTCTCCCAGACTATTTTTGTGCAATTTATCAGAAGGTTGATTTAGCTGATACATACGGAACTGAGTAAGCCAATGTTCTACCCGCGGCATATCATTGAAATTCTGTTGTCTTTAAATTTCATGCTGTAGTTTTGATCATAAAAAGCAATGTCACCATTTAGCTATTCATTGACGAAATTTTTTTCTTCAGCTAAATGCTACTATGTGTATGGGGAATTCACTATTAAAATAAAATTGTTTCACCAAACATTCTGCTCACTAAGTTATCTCTGAGATGGTTTTGGGTTTTCGATTTGCTCATTTAAGGCTGGAGATCTCCCTATTTTTATAACTAATCTAAGTATGCCTTTTTCTTGTAATGACATCATACGTATTTTTCAAGGTTATTTTCGATAAATACTCAAACAAATCAAAATTAGAACATTAAATCTGTCCTTGATTTCGAAGCTGTTTTACTCTGAGAATTCCTCTCTCAAAACTAATCAAATTGCTAACATTTAATATGCCCTTGATTTTGTAACTGACTTACTCGGAGAATTTTCTGAAGTAAATTAGGTAAATAGCAAATATTTCCTGAATATGATTTTTTTTAATCTTTCAGGTTTCGTGTTTTGCCCAACACAACAACGCGGCGTCATTTTCCCGACAATATAAAGCGATTGAAACCGCGGTCGGTACGATAAAAATAATCGTCAATAAATGCCAAGTGTCTACTTTTGAAAATGCTTATGGCATTTCCAAGAACTTTTGAATAGATGAATATGGGCTTGTTCCCTAATCTTTGCCTTTTCACCGCATCCTCCATTGTCAACCAAGTTTTCGACATCTGCATGTAAAGGAGCCAGAAGGTTGAAGTACAAATTGCGAAAAAAAATCGATTCCCGATTCTCTATTGTCACAAGGGCTGTTCTTCCTTCTCCCCTCTCTTCGTCCATCCCCTCCTACAACCTCCAATCCCCCCCTGCCCTCCTTGACGCAGGTCCTCGCCCTATTTCCTTCCCACCCTCCCCCCGCTGTCTCTCACCCCCTAGATTCCCCTTCAACCCTTCTCCCCTCCCCTCTGCCAAAAGGCTTTGTCACGTGTCATCGCTGAAAACTTCCGCCGTCCGCCTCTCAGAAAAGCACCAGTCTTTTCGATTCCCTTTTTATTCCACCGATGATGCGTCGTCCTGGGGATCATCGAACTGCGGGAGGGAGCTCGCGGGTGCTTGAGCGTCGTACCCGCCCGGAATATTACTTCCCGCGGTTGCGAGAGAGGCGTGAGGGCAGGGCACAGTCGAGGAGACAAAGGGCGGATTTACGGCGGAACATTGAACACGGGAGGAAGAGAGGATGTGGCGTGGGGATCACTCGCAGCGTGCTTTCAGCCACGCTCTAAGTCCACGGATTCGTGGAATTCAGCGCGAAATTTTACCTACCCCTCTCTTCAACCCATTCTAGTTTTCCAGGCGGAAAGAGCCCTTTGCTCTTTTTTGTATGAAATCCTGTGTAGAGTATTAAGGCCTCTCATGCCTTTTGTGTTTTGGAATCAAGTTGAAGTTTAAGTTCCGCGGCTTAAGTGGTGTAATAGACCAGTGAAGGGTGTGTTTATCGCCTGGGAGACGAACGTTCTCATCCGGGTGAGAGTTTTTGGTTCTCCTTCCTCTCAATATAGCATACGAGATCTTGAGAAGACGATATATAACATTACAATCTATGGTGTTCAGGGACTGCTTCCCTGTTGTATTTATGGTGCGCCCTGCGTAGTTTATGTCCACTAAGTGAGACTTTTTGGTTCACGCTACTATCCATTAAATGGACGGTTGATTTCACGGTACATATATTAGAGTTACTCTTTTAACTACATCCCCACATATTGCGGAAAATGTGGAGAAAATATTATTAACAATACGTCTTTATTGAGACTGAGGCAGTCCCTCCTCGGATACATACAGGAAATACGTGTAAATAAAGATGTATACATTTTTGGAAGAACGTAAGAAAATAAGGTAGTGATATCCTTGACGAAAAAAATGCAGGAAAACATCCACACATGAATGGAAGTGTAAAAGGTCTGCGTAAACCTACAGACAAATTTAGCTAAGGTAATTCAATATAAACAATGGATGAAAAAGAGTAGAAAAAATAAATGGGTAATGTATACATAATTTCCAAACATTGCATGTAACAAATGATATGGTACGAAGTCACTCGCACGGGTGCATATACACCAGGGTTGAAATTCGCTACGAAAAAATCATTTGACTTGACCGGGATTCGAACCCGGATCTCCCAATTGCCGGTCAGGTGTGTTAGCCAGTTACTGTGTCAATCCCGGTCAAGTCAAATGATTTTTCATTGTGCATACATAATTTTATAATTTAACAAAAAATAATTAAAATAAATAAATAAAATGAAAATAAATTGGTATGAATAGCAAAAATATCATAAAAATAAATCAGTAATTAACCAGTGTGTCATAGATCGAAATAATTTCAAAATGGTTATATATTGTATCAAAAAAATTCAAGCAACATAAAAAGTATATTCCAAAGTTAAATTGAGTTAAAGTAAGTCGTGAGAAGTACACTGTTGAGCGCAGTCACCCATCATTACTGGTGTAGTATAGGTATTAATTTTGATGGAGCATGTGTTTTGGTCAACCTTTCTTTAGCTAATGTAAACGTTAAGTTGTAAACGGTCAATACCTAAGCCAAGCGGTTCCAAATAGGAGCTCATCAGCTATTTTATCTGATTTTCGTTGATAAATATTGCTGTTTTCACACGTTTTAAGGTATGGGAGAAATGGTTTTCGCGTTGTATCTAGAAAAAAAAATGCTCATTGCAGTGCGGAATGATTGCTTGCGTTCCAATATTGGTGTCAATTTTTTTGTGCGTGTCCTAATTTTGAGGATTATCGCGGATATCACTCGGTTCTTCTCATATTTTTATAGCCCTCCAAAATTTTTAAGTGCTCCCACAACCATAATTTGGATCCGGCAATGATAATACTGTTCTAAAATGTATGCAGTCTCTACAAAATAAGAAGGAAAAGGAACCTCAAGAAAGAAAGGGTGAAATAAATTGGGAGAAATGTTTTAAGAACAAGGGACTTGAAAGATGCGGGGGTGGGGCTAGTCAGACGATGCCTCCTTCCTCCCCATCTTCTCCCTCGGCTGTCAGCTCCAGACGACTGTGGAGCGAGTGACTGAGTGCCCTCGACCGAAGGGGCCAGCGCTCCAGTAGGTATGCAAATCGGCTCGTCAGCCGAAGAAATTCAACTGGCGCGGAAAGAAACTAAATAAAAATAATAAAAGGAAGCATCGAGGATGCGTCTGTTTGAATTTTCGTTTCCGCGAAAGGGAACATGGGACGGGTGAGGGAGGGACGGGTGTGCGATTGGAAGAGGGAAGTGGCGTGGCCTAACTGGGCGGGATGCATATTTGGGCAATCGTCCTTACGCTCAAAGGAATATCGAGGATGCCTTGCCTCGGGCTGATGGCGAGTGGGTTGGAGTTCTTTTTTCCTCCTCGTCGTCGCTGGCATTTTATCGTGTTGCATTCGTGCTTGTTGTTCCCTTCTTGTCTCCGGTACGCGAAGCGCGTACTTCCGGGGTAACGAAGCTTTTTGAATATTCATCTGCTGCATCAAATTTGTGACTTTGGCCGTGATTTGCACAAAAGCGACAATTCTCTTCCTCGAATGTGGTAATGGGCACGGAATTCTAACTAGTGTTCCCGGTATTTTTTATTCCCACACTCAAATGTATCGCTGGAATTAAGTGTAACAATAAAGTAGTAGTTTCTTGTAGGAATATTCGTGCAGAGTGCGTCTCTATGTGAATCAGGCACTAGAACCTTTGGGAAAAAATATCATAGAAGGTAAGGAGCCTTTGAAATTTGATTCCGGAAGTAACAGCTAAAGATCAAGTTAAGGACGCAGTACAAAACTAGGAAGTATTACTGAAAGTAAGGGAGCATATGTAACGGCACACTAAAAAAGTAGAGAACAGATGGATACGGAATTAAGGCTCCTTTAAGCGTTAGAAATTCGTATAGAAATACATTAGTTGAGGACTGAAAGGAACGTAAAGCCCCGCAAGAAATATCATTAGGCTGATATGTGCATTAATCTAGAGAAGTATAGGAAGGGAGCACTGAAATAGTGTAAGGAGCATAATATGAACAATAAGGAAAAAGTGGAAGGTAGAGTGAAATAATCTACACAATTGACATTGTCATGGTGTCAGTAACCCAACTAATCCTACCTCTATTAACCTTTCCTCCGAATACCTGCCCAACTAAGATGATTACAAATTTAAGATATTTCACCTTTGGAAAATAGGGAAAGACTGATGAAAAAGAAAAAATTCTTTTTATTGAATTCGTCGAGTAAATTTATCAAAGCGACGGATTTATGCTGTCTAAATATTAATTCTTGAGCTAATGGAGTCAGAAGCTCGAAAGTATGTTATTAAATCTTATAAATTAATAATACAAGCGTAATCCAGCGAAATTTTCACATTTATATGAGCAGAAAGGAGATGTCAATGGAACAAAGGAAATGTGGTGCAATGAGCCGATAGAGTCAATCACCCATAAATTTATTGGACAATTTCTTTGAACAACAAGCTCTCCGAAAACTGCACGGGAGAGTGAAACAAATGTAATGATTCTCCAAAAAAGACAATGGCTGAAGTGTGGTTGTGAAGCAAATATCAATGGATGTCAAAATTAAGAAGTACATATTCCGGAAAAACGAGGTTAGACAAAGATGAAATGGCGTGAAGGGTAAAAGAAAACCAAGGACCTCTGACCAGTTATGATAAGTAATATGTCTAAATTCGTTATACTGCGCTTAGACTCGTTTGCTTACATTTTTCTGCCGAAGAACTTGCCCGTGAAACGTTAGCTTTAGGCTAAATATCAGCAAGCACTTGAATCGAGGGAGTGAAAGGTCCGAATATCGATCGATCAGAAGCCAGCAAAATATATTCGTGCACGGGCCATATGGAGAGGAAAATACATTCAAGTTTCAGCAATCAATCGATAAATGAATTTAAATCTTACCATTATCGGAGTTCAACGGACACTTGCCCCAAATTTTACTATGGAAAGGCATAGATTGCTGTCAAGCGAAATGAACGCTTTTCAATGCTTTACCGGCTGCTTAAGACGGAAATTTACTAACTCCACAAACTTTGCTGCCGTTTGGGTTCCATTCCACCGTGTGCATAGATACTGGAATTTTTAGATTAATGGACATTTACCTTTAAGTGATAACTATTTGCCAGTGGATGTAGTCATTTCGGAATACCATTCTTACTTTTTAAAAGTCATCATTTTATTTGTTATCTTCGGCTGGAATACAATTTTCTCGAAGCAGTTGAGTTCTAGTGATAAAAATGTGGCTATATTATGGCGAAATTGGAGATCTAAAAAAGATAAATTATATTTAGTTGCGTTACGAGTTATGGCATAAATTTTAGTGAAAACTAGAGTATTTTAAATATTTTTATATAATTCTTACTTAAGATATGGATTACTGTGACCAGTTTGCGGTATTTTCTCTTACCGACTATTAATTTAAAATAGCAATGACCTCAGATAGATTTGGTGGATTAATTATTTTATGCTGTTCCAGTAATTTTCAATAGTACACATTTTTAAAAACGCGTTGCAACATCTCTGAACGCTTGATTCTGTACAGCGGTATAAATTTGTTGATGGAAGCTTTAATAGAAAGTTATAGATAGCCTCTCTTTAGTCATTCAGCATGGAATATTTTGCGAGCTGAGCTTCTTCGGTGTTCAGTGGTCGAAACGCAAACTATCATTTATTATAACTTGTACAATAGCAAGTTCCCTCCACTTTTCGATTTTTACTTGTTAATAAATGGTGACCACGCTCCTCCAAACTCGTGCTATCTTCTAGTCATAGGTGACTGAAACAATTAGAGGTGGAACGATGGCATAATTGCCGTCGCCATACAGATGGTGGTACAGAAAGCATGATTTTTTAACATACGTGCCTTTATTATTGCGTTGGTAATTGTTTGTGCGATCCAAATATTTTACATTTCGGCGACTCTCAATTAGACAATTCAAGTGATGCGGGCAAAGCATGCCGAGAACATATTTGATAATATTTCTCCTGAGTTTTGCATAGTGTCAGCCGCTGGAAATTCTGTTTATCCTAGTTTTCTTTTAAGTTTCATTAAAATGATCTCATTTGTGTTCACTGCTTTTTTAACGAGGGTCATATTTTCAGCTAATGTTAATCGTTAAAACTGGGAACGAATCAGTAGAATATTGAAAAAACTAAGTGACAATGAGACAACTCTGAAAGGTTAAAGTCTGTGTTAAAACTTATGAGCTAGCTGAGGGGGAGAGTGGAATAAAAATAACCACTTTCGAATCGCCGTAAGCACTTGTTACATCCTCCCCCGACTGAAAGCGCCATTATTACGGATTCATTACGGTGCTTCCGCTTGGACTACTTCTGCCTCCAGCCGCCACATTTTCAAGCCTTTCAAATTTCCTTTTCCATCGCCGTATCGATCGAGGAAGTTCATGAAAACCGAAGCTCATGCTGCTTTCGGTGGTAAATTATCTTTCCTATCCGCTTATTCTCGTTGATGGTCTCTGCCTGCGCTGACAATAAACTCAATATTCGTCTACACACTATCACTTTGTAATTTTCTAGTTTTTTTAACAACTCATATGGGTAATGAATTCACACGATATGTAGTCGGCATTTTTTGCATGTTTGGAAGTTAATTTATAATGCATGATTGGGAATATTCGAGACTTGTATCATCGCCATTTCTGTAATTTTTATTTGTAATATCATCGCCATTTCTGTAGATTTTAGTTTCAATAGAACGTTGTCATAATTCAGCCGATGTTAGATATCAATATGTTATATAAAATAAATGTTATATCAATAAATGAGAGATACATTCCATTCCTCTTTCGAAAGTTGAAGTCTCTTTAACGTGATTTTAGTCCTCTTTCCCAACTCTAGATATTTGCAGTTACATCTGATACTATGTAGCAAAACTTCATGGGGTACGTACGGACGACTTGTTTGTTTTACATTAGGTCGTTTACGTTCTGTTTAAAATCAATCTTAGAGGAGAAAGAAAGTGTGAAAATTAAACTTAAGCACACTGAATGATTTGATCAATTAAATTTTACTGGATTTTTCTCTTGGTCGCACTAATCATGGCGCTATCGATAATAATATGTACAGTCATTTCATAAAGTATCGCGACACACTACGCTAGCGGTTCGTATAGTTTGGCTGTCGAAGCACGTAATACGTTGGCTATACTGGGCCAATTCCGGTTACTATGGGAACTTGAGGGTGCTTGATTTAAGTGACTTGCTGGTACTTGATTGAGCTTCAACAGCCAAACTTCACGAACTACTATTGTAGTGTGTTGCGATACTTTATGAAGTGACTGTACATACAAATTTCATGCATGGCACAATTCGTAGATTTTTTAAGTGGTTTTCAGCTTCTTTGAAACGTGCCTTTCACCATCTTAAGAGACCAACTGGAGAAAAGTCAATACCATTCATCTGTTTTGCTTGTACTTTCAAGAAAGGCTTTCGTTCCAGGTAGATGTCGAAAGCCATTTCCCGTCTCTTCACAATCCATGAGGGCCCATTTTCTCCCGCACTACGTTTCGTTCAGTCAAGGGAAAGATAGAAAAGAGGAAAAGTATCTTCGTTTAATACTTTTAACAGAATGTATGACATAGGGAGCTTCCTTTTTACGGTTACCTCTTCCGTTGATGGCCGAGATTTAAAAGAAACGCTCTTTTTCTTGATGACAGTCGTTTAACGGGAGAAACAACATGCTTCCACTCAAAAGCACTAAAGATGATTAGTGGATGAAGGCACGCTAACTTTGACGCCGAGCGCCAATAGGTGCTGTTAAGTGGGTCAAAACTAATTACTCTCGACGGTAATTTAAAAATGAGAGTGTTGACCCAAATTTGGTAGAATAATAATTCAGAAATGTGGCGTAACTTTCCTCTTCTGGCTCAGCATTAGAATATCAGCGCTCATTTAAAAATTGAATAAGGGGAAAGCATCGGAGCAAAATTAGTATTATGAGCCGAAATTCATGTTCATAATTTACTCTTGGACGATTTAATTTATAAATTATGATGAAATTCATATTATAAATTGATGAGTTCTCTGTATGCACAACTAAGCATTTGACTAGTTTCAATTGCCTATGCGGTCAAGGTTAGTCTGAAGAAACTGATTCTTGTATTTCAAACATTTTGGCACTTTAACACAGTTCAAAGGTTCACATGATAGAAGAGGTGAGGAATATCCCGTATTTTTAAACGAATTAGTGGAATTCTTCGCCGGCATTTTACTTTAAGTTTCGCATTTTCAGAAAAAATCTGTATTTTATCCTCTGGATAAGTATTTTGCCATTGCACTTAATTCCCTTTCTTATGGAAAATCCTTGGCGATATCCTTGTTTTGGCGCTATTCAAACGTTTTCTATGAATCATAAAAAGCTCAAGACATACGACCTATAAGTGCACCCTTGACTCTCAAAAATGTTAATTGCTTTTAAGGAAATATACCTAACACGGATTTAGAGCCTTCTTATTATTACTTGCCGAAGCTAACACCCTCTTGCGCTGAATATAAAAAACGTAGGTTTTCCGGCAAAAATAAATTTGTGTTATCTTACACTCAACACTCGTAGATTATCTCCCTGATTCGGAAATCTGCAAGGTTAAAACTCCCGGGATGAGTTTTCCGGAAAACCAAACAGTTCCTTATAGGAAAGGGGTGGGCAAAAAATCCCAAAATAGGCTAAATTAATTGAGTTAATGGTCACTCGTGAATATGTTCATTAATTTATCATTTGATTTTAAATAAACGGAAATAATTTCATAATAATAATTGGCCATTTGAGAGTAAATTAATGGAAAATATTTTCCAATAAATAGTTTTGTGAGTTGAGGTGGCTTGTTGATTATTTAAGTGATCCACTGGAGCAAGAAGCTAACATAAAGAGACCTTATAAATGAGAGGTATGAGATGAGGGATTATAAATAGGAAGGAGATTAAAATTTTTCTCTTGAAAATCAACAGTGTCAAATTTTTGAGATGTAGAACATACACATATTGATGATGTGTCTTGAGAGATGAGTTTAATTAAAAGCTTGTGTTAAAGAGATTAATCTTTTAAAAATATAATGTATTCTTTCGAATAAAAAAGAGTGACCTAAAGGAAATGATTGGTATATTTCGCCAATAAAAACAATGTGAAGTGATATGTTTTACAAGCATAGAAAAAATATCGTCGATGTCATCACTGCCCTTCAATAAAGGGATATTTTTCTTATTTTAAGCTCCCCACTCCATTATTATCTCTGCTAACCTCTTTACGTCTTCGCATGTCCTCGCTTTGACGTCTGTCATTATCTGCGTCGTGTATCTCATCCGGAGTCTTCCCTTGTGGTTTTTCCCGTTTACTCTTCCCTCGGCAACTGTTTCCAGATAGCCATTGTGCCTCCGAATGTCTTCCAGCCCTCTCTTCTTCTTTTCGTCTCTTTTCATTCACGGCTTCTTTTTACAGAAATCGCAAAAGTTTTCCATAGGCCAAAACTTTGCTACTTGTCTCACAATAGAGTGCACGAGCAAACACACAGGATACAATAAAAGTTGTTTAGGTGGTTTCTCGGTTATATTTTTGTGATTTTTCTCCACGACGGTGAAATGAATCGCTGGGTAAAAATGTTTAGTAGCGTTTTAAAGAAATATTTGTATTAATATTCGAACTATTTCTTTTTATTCGTGACCAGTTGTTTTCCTGCATTCCAAGTGTAGCTTATACCTTGAAGATGTAGCTTTCTCATGGTGATAGTGAGGATTCAAACGACACTACAGTTTTTAATGTCCTGAAAAAAGGAGATTAAGAATCGTCATTGAGGTTTTGTAATATTTCATATGGACATGCTTTATCCAAAAATTATTGCAAAACATTATAACGAGCTTTGCTGAACGAATACTCTACTTTTGTTTGGATGCATTTTTGCTAAAAAAAACTTTCTGTATTGCGATGTCAAGATGTCAATGCCAATATGTCATTTTTTGTCTTAATCAATGGCCGCGACGGACGGATGGCGACAGGTGGCGACGGACGGATAAATTCTGGGGTCGCGAATTCGTTGGGAGTTTACACACACCACCATGTCTGCATGCCAATTTTATTTGCCTTCTACTGGAATAAAATTAACAGAACTAAAGGTATTTATCACTAAAACAGCATTATGAAAATTCACTTTCTCCGGCGAGATATTGTAGAACAGCATATTTAACAATGATACTCAAACGATATCGTACTGTCCACCAAATGTAGTTCAAACTCTTACAGCACGTGTTTCAACTGTCTAGCAGTCATCATCAGTTAAGACTTTCTTAATTTTCTTAAGACAGTCTTACCTGACGATGACTGCTAGACAGTTGAAACACGTGTTGTAAAAGTTTGAACTAAATTTGATAGACAGTAAGATATCGTTTGAGTATCATTGTTATGAAAATTCGATTCAAAGTAAAAGTTGAACTTTCTTAGGCCTTCGTTAGACTTGGTTCAATAAATATGAGAATAAAACCTAAAGTTCGATGAATTTTTCCACAAAAGCTGGTATTTTTCGCTAATAATAATATTTAGTTTCATTACTTGTTACAATTCAACTTCACTATCATGAAAAACATGGAAACTTGTCGCAGATGTAAAGATTATTCAAGTGTAAAACTGCTCTTTGTTGACATTTGCTGTGCTGTTGAGTTTCTGTAGTCTGCTTTTCATTCGAGTTATCATAAACTTTTATTGACTTGGATGACAAGAGTTTTGCTGTTACTTTTCCAGCATTTGCCCATTGAGGATATGGAAACACGATTTTTGTCGCCCTTTATACGCCATCCAAAGCTTTTCCTGGTCTCTGATTTCTCCATGACTCTCCGATAATTTTGGAGCACTATTTTCAACGTGTTGCGCAGGTTATACCTCCATCTTCAATGAGGTAAGCTAAGACTAACCTAAGATTTGGCGATCTCCTGTCATTTCCATAACTAGTCTTGGGAAATATCTAGGCTCTTTTAAAGTTAACGCAATTTCCCTGATCTCTCCCAGACAAACGGAAAAAAGGCCGGTGGAGAACACGGGAAACAGTTTAGTGGCAAGCCTACTGCAAAATTCGCCCAAATATATTGTGTAGTAAGATAGCTGGAAAAGCAATGGATGATATATTAACTAACTATCTATCATTATCGACCAGTTCCACCAACCATATAGAATCGGGTTGTTGTGGTGGAGTACTCGCTTCTCATTCTGGGGGTCCGGGTTCTGTTCCCAGTAGCCTAGGAGAATGTTAGGATTATTCCGATCCTTACTTGAGCCCTATGTGGAGAGCATTTCAAGAGCCGTGCTCTGTCCGTTAAATAGGACGCTAAATCGTAGTCCCGTTGGCGCCTTCCGTTAGGAGTAGGCTGACGCCGACGCCGAGTTTCTCTCCACCTGCTCATCATTTCCCAAATAATTTTACCAACAACAATCTACAGACCTATCCTCGCTTACCTCAGTTATCGATCGCTCCCTAGAATAACCAACCACACCTCACTACTCCGTCGATTTCGACCCAGGAGTATTTTGATACATTGACCTCAAAAAATGTTTTTTTTTTACGTCAACCCTCGAATGGATTGAGTCGAACTCGGAACTCCATTGGGGACGGGAAAAAGATGCAGTGGACGAACGGAAGTACGTGTAATGCACACTTCTCCCACTCGTCCTCGTTCCAGCTCTCTTCTCCGACTTCTTGTTCTTTTATCCATCGCGGACGCAAAAAATAAACTCGCCGGGTAAAAGGCGCCGCCGAGGGTCGAGTCCCGAATGAGGTCGGATGTCGGCCTCCCCGAAAGAGAGGGAGGGAGACGCTGGAGTTGAGGCGGGGGAGGAGGAGGAGGAGTGGGAGACAGGCAGATGAGGAAGAGGAGGTCCGACTCCTCACGGGGGAGGCACCGCGAACAGAAGGCTTCAATTGGGTGGGCGGAACGAGGGAAGACGCTGCCGGGTTCGGTTACTTTAAAAATAAAAGTTGGAGATGCTTCTCGTTTTTATTTAATTCTTTTTTTAGCGTTCCATTTTTTTAATAGAGAGGGAGAGACGGGGGAGATTATATTCATCATGGGTTGGGAACATGATATCCCCTTCGAGTAAGATCTCCAAGAGATTGCGGTTTCCCTTGATGTCGACAGGTAGCCGGGAGAGATATGTGTTTGAAAAAGAAGGAAACCGGGTGAGGTGAGGGAGAGCCATCGGGGGCAATAAAACGAAGTACACACGCGTTGCCTTCCAGGAGCGATATATATCGCTCACGAGATACACTTTAAGTTGGCTCTCTCTCTCTCTGTCCATCGAGTCGAACTTTTGCAAAAGTCGTGCCGGGGCCTTTTCAGTCTGCTTCCAGCCCGGCAGCTTCGCAACGATACGCATCATCCCAGAATTGCATGTCACCTGTGCGTCGCCCTCGTTTCTACCAACCATTACCGTTTGCCGAAACGAAAAATAAATAAAATACAAAGAAAGTCTTGCCCTTTAAAAAATGCTATGAGTGGACATACAACGTTTCACAGCTTTTGGAGGCAATAAGTTGGGAGCCCCATGAGACTCAGAGGCTGTACGATGAGCTTAGTTTGCTTGAGACACTGAGAACAGGCATGTTTCAGGAGGAAACAGAGAGTATTATTTCGACGCCACTCTACATCTCTAGGCCTGAAATCAGCGATAAAATAAGAGACATACATTTACAAACAGATTGCTACAAAAATTAATTCTCTCCATTTTTGTAGCAATCAGTTTGTAAATGTATGTCTCTTATTTACACAATAAATAACCATAGTAAAAACTGAGCTCCAGTCAATACACTCCCATAATACACGCCACCGTTTCATCTCCCAAAACCTTATCCCAAGCACCTCACATGGATAGTGCCCTAAAACCCCCAGCCACACGCCCATACGGAGGCTCGCTGGGTAGTTAGCATGTGTAGATATATTCGCTGAGAATTTCCGCTTGCTGTAACCCGTAGGGATTAATAGGCTTACCTCCAGTGTCATACATTTTATCGGTACCCTCTGCGAGTGTTTATTCTTGACATTTTGTTATTTTCACCCCGTGGTTGAACATTCTCACGCCATTTTAACCGGTGTGGGGATGGATTCATATTTATAGAATTCACGTCATATAACCGGTAGGTTGGTAATTTAAATAATACAGTCATGCATACAGTCTTAGTCACATCGCAGATTAAGTGTATAGACATCATGGAACTGGGAAATAAAGACGCTGATATCCTCAACGGACTAAGCGGACATGAGGAATTTTTGCGAACTTGGAAACAACATAAAATTTATTTTAAAAACAATCCGAAAAGTTCACATGTTCGGTAAATGTGATTTTGTATTATTCGGTTTATTAAAGTTTCATTCTCGAAATTTGTTACTTGAACAAAAAAGGAAAGTACTGAAGTGTTCTGGAATTTTTTCTCGGAAATTTCTCTCATGGTGAGGACTAATAAGAGTCTTTAGAGAAAGAGAGTGTATGTGAAAATATCTGTAAGTATAATAGTTGCAAAAGAACAGTTGTTATTTAGTGGACCAATACTAAAATATTTTGTTTTCCGATATGGAGAGGTTCCACAAAGTGAAGCATGAATTCATTAGTTATAGTTGCAAAAGAGTTAAGCATACGGTATTATGGGGGAAATTAGTGAAGGAGAGTCGGTGATTTTTATCTAACAATAACTGCGGTACAGTCGATAGTACGTGCGTTCACTTGGGGAAGTTAATGAACTTGTTGATTAAGAACACATTGTACTTCCACGCTTCTTTATTAACACGGACCGGTTTCGTGAATTCACGTCATTTTCAAGTACAATGCAAATATCCGGTGAAGGTTTTGACGGCTGAGTTATGTAGCTTGTGGGGAAGCGGAGCGGAAAAGGGGCCAATAGGAATATAGGTTTCGGAAAGTAGATGAGTAAATAAGATCAAGGTAGTTACTATGAGAAATCCTAAGTCCGGGAAGGGCAAGGGATGGGAGGAAGGTCAATATTGAGGAGAGGTGGCAAGTGGGTGGGTACAATCTCGTCTAAATATTTTTGAATGGATGACTCTGAATATGCCGCAGTATCAAAAATTTTTTTGGAAATGTAGCTTTTGGCTCTTGTCACAAATATCTAAATATAATATTGAGCTGAAAATATGCCTTGTGTGTCAATATACACAATTGTGTAACAAGTATAGCTTTATTTCTCGCAATTAAAAAATTAATTTAAATGTTTTGGGGTTCTAATGTTCACTTTTCGTCCTGTATGGCCTACATAAAAACTGTAGCAATCAGGGGTATTACAACGAAGAAGGTAGACGCCACTTTTTCTTAAAACATTCACTTTGTCTTCAGAATGAAAAATCACTTTGCCTACGGTCATATTAGAATATAAGAAAATCTATAAAATTGCCCCGAGATCGAGTGCACGCTAGTTAATTTAATAGGCCCTGCATGAACTGTCTTTCCCTCCATTTCGTTTAGGAGGTGGGAGGATGTAGCAGTCAAGAGATGAAAGAAATGGCTTCTTTTCCATTTCCTGATTTCCTCGCCCTTTCATAATTTGCCTTTCCTTTTCCTAATTTTCGTTTTCCTAATAAGACTACTAATCTGTCTTCTAGGGAAGCGGTGGAGACTTTTGTTGGTGGCAATCTGTTTGATTAAGGTCTCTTCTATTTGAAATTCTGATTCTTTCAGGGGGATTGAGGCAAGTCTATGGATGATAGAATGGAAGGACGCCAGCTATTTGGACGATGATGATTTGAGTCATCGGGAATGACCACGTCAGAAAAGGTGTTCTTACAGAAGATGGAGAATTTGTGGTTGCCGTCTTTTATAGATATGGTTAAATCTAAAGAGTTTAGACTGTCTACGCCCATTTCAAATGTAAAAATTCTTGAGTCATACAGTGTTGAGGAGGATCTCACACACTTCAAGTTGTCTTAGGCTTACACTCCGTAAACAAAGTACGTCATCTACATAACTGATTTAATGACACACCCTTCCGTAAGAACCCCATGAAATATGAAAATTTAATATTTAAAAAGTTTAATATGCTATATTGTAGTCCTATTTTGCTGATAATTTAAATCACAAGAATGGAAGGTGGATTTGTGTGATTTGAAATATAGGAATAGCTTAAAACTACTCGTCAATGATGTTGTCTCTTGGTGCAATTTTGTGCTGTTAGCTTATTTAGCTGGGAATGCGATTATTACTGTCAATTGCTCGCGAAATGTATCTTAACGCGTAAGATCCTCTCGATTTAATACATAATTAATAGTGGGTTGAACATAATATGTTGAAAATCAATCCCGTTAAAACAAAATCTATAATAATTAGTACAGCCAAATTTATAGATAAACTTAATTATAATATTTTACCTAAAATCATAGTAAATGGTACTGAAATTGATTATACAAATAAGGTTGTAAACTAAGGAGTTAATATTAATAATACACTTACTTGGAAGGAGCATATTGCTTTCATTTACAACAAAGTGTACGAGACATTAGCGTAGATGAAACAATCTAAAAATTTAATTTAATTTGAGATGCGTAAAAAACTCATTAATCATCTTTTAATTCCTCATATCGATTATTTTCTCCTTGTGTTTGTTGATTTAACTAAGGAATTACAAAATAAATTACATATCTTGTTTAATGCCGGAGTAAGATATGTAAGACGAAATTTTACGAACATGCAACTCCTTACTAAGTTAAATTGAAGAGGATGAAATTGGAACATAGAAAAATATTTTAATTATCTGTGTTCATTCACAAAATATTATCAAATAAAACCCCTGATTATCTGTATAATTTTATTATTAGAAACCAAATTGTTCCAGGCAGACAAGTAAGAGGAAGAAGACGATTTAAAATTCCAAGGTGTAGAACTAATATGTATCAGTTATCCACAATAAATTCTGGCCGAAGAATTGGGAATGGTATTCCTGACAATATTATAAAATCAAACAATGTATATAAATTTAAATTGGAAAATTTATCTTTCTTGTATAAAAAATATTATTGTAGCGCAGTGTGAATTTCATTGAACGCTTTATTTTTTGTTATGTCTATAATAAAAACTCTCTCTCATCCTTACTAATTGTTTACATATCTTATTAGCTTGCACTATCGTAATTATAAATATTATGGTATTAATGAATGCCCTATGCTTATTGAATGTTCATATTTGTAAACTGTAGTGTCCTGAAAAAATACTATTTTTGCCACAGAGTTTTTTCAGTTTAACTGTACTTGGTTCCAGAGGATATGTAGTCCTTGAACAATAAATATTATTATTATTAAATATGGAAATGAACTAATAATACCATGGTTGAAAAGTGTGTCAGTGGCGAAATACCATATCCACACGTTTGCCACTGTACCCGACCTAATACACGTACTGTAAATTTTTCAAAGAATGTCGCGAAACATTGATTCCCATGCATTGTAATCGCGTTGGAAGTGGTAGAGGTTGAAGATAAGACGATGCAAATAGCTTCAGTGTACGACACCTGTTTCTCCTTTGAATTGTTTCTTCGATACACATAATTCAATGTATTGCACATTTGATACTTTATGCTGGCAAGAAGCTGGGCGCCTTGTTAGACGAGGACGGTCTTACACACGCATCCTGGTCAGAGAGGGTACTCTTGGTACTCATGTAACCGCGGTGTATAAATCATATTTTTTTAGTTACTTATTTGGTAATACTCAATTTTTATCCAATTTTGTCGGTATATTTGTGACGAGCTTGATTTTATTTTAAAGACCTTAGAGGACTATTTCTTTGCATTTGGCTTGTTTTCACGTCAATTATCCCTCACCTGGTGAAAAATGCAGGCATAATAAATAACCCGATATTCTGAATGGTTCATTTTTTAAATGTATCACTTGCACAAGTACAAAAAATAATTCATTCACAGCACCAGTTTAATACAATTTAACACTTGAAAAGCACGTCTTCCCTCATTCACTTGCCCAAAAGCACAGCACTTCCTTTTTCTAAGGTACCTTTACATTGTGCACGTGTCCAAATTTTCCTGCAACTACAATGTCTTCTTTTTCAATAATGGCTCCCACAGATAGTCTCCCAGTCTGATAAGCAAGTCTTGCTGAGTTCCTTAAAATATTATTTGTAAAATTCATTCACCAACGCGAAATCGTTCATATCATTCAGCAAACGGTAGTTTTCACAATATTGCCGTAACTAGTACCCACTGCCTCTAGAATCCAAGAGTTATATCCAATACAAGCTTTGCCTCAACTACAGCGCCATCTGGCACTAATTTTCCGGGGTCTTTGTCTAATCCGATCACCTCAAACACGTATAGGCCACTGAATGAATCGGCATTTTTATTTGCCTTTCCGATGAAAATTCAATCCTATCCCTGCATTGGAGATATAACGAATTAATTTTTGCTCCTTTTGGGGAATATTCAAAACTCTCTCACATTGATTCATTATATTTACTCATTTTAACTAATTGGTTTTATTTCCCAACTTTATAGAACAAGGAAACATACCTGAGCTTTACCCCCGTAATCTCTATTCCTGCGGTAGTTTTTAATTGACCGTAGTGCCTGATGCCGACATGCTAAGCTCTGATTTATAGTTTAAAGATTTTCTAGAAATAAAATAGGTCAATAGTTTTTATCTATTGGATGTTTAGTTTTTATTATGCGTGTGAGATAAAGGAACTTTTGAAGCTATTTTATTTCCAGAATGTCTGATGAAATTGATTTCAGGCTATATTTTTTACCATTTTCATTAAACGTAAATAAAGTATTTTGAGTAATCTATTCTGATTTTATGCATTCTCTACTTCTGTCTGGAATTTTGAGAATGGAAATTGCACTAAATAGTGAATAATGTTATCTCCACAAACTCTCTGTTCATCATGCCTTCTCGATAGTGCAACTGATCGGAATATTTATTTTAATTCAGGAGATCTTTCGAATTTCAGCCTCAAATTTTTCTTTTGTCTTGTTGATTTTTTCACATGACTGTGGCAATCATTGTACCATTGTATAGTAAATACCATTAAGACATACAACACATTGTTATCCTTTTGAGGAAGTTCTCTCTGAAACTTTAAAAAAAATGAAATGAGGTTATAGATAATTTTGATAAACGTGTTTTTTATAAAATCGTAACTTTTATACGCTGATATATTTCGTTTAACTTTAAAGCGATGATCTAATTTTTACGAATATATATTTACTCTTGATTAATTTACATGGAACAAGCCATTTAGGCCCAAAGTATAAACTTTTGAGGGTGTAAATGTGAATATTGCTAACGATCTTATGACTATAGTTTTAGACTACACTTGAAAACCTATTTTTTTATATCTTTTTTTACATTTATTAGACTTGCGTATGATACCGTTTAAGTTTTTCTGTAATATTCAAACATGGCAAAAGCTGCAATATTCAAAGATGGCAAAATATTACATCAAATACTCCATTTGATTCCTGAGAAAATGCAGATGAGTAACGGTGTTTCGGTAACAATCGCATATGGACACTTTTCTTTTGTGTAATTCGGTTGAAATAAATTTCAATCCGATGTATTTAATATGATCGTTTTTTAAAAACAATTTTTATATTTGCCATTTTAATGTACTATCGATCAAAATAATGTACTATCTTTACAATGTAAATAAAAGTTATGTCAATGTGAAAGTTTTGAATTACCTTTCCGTTATTATAAGTTTTCGTGAAAGCCTAAGTCTGGCGGATGTACAGGCGGCGGACTTAACGTAGATAAAGGAAGAGGTAAAGAGAAGAGACTTCAGGTAAGTTAATGATTAAAAGTCCTAAAAACGCGATACTGTAGTAACTATGGACACCTTTGATGCAGGATGGCCAAAAATAATTAAAGGAACCAGCTAATTTCTACATTCACTGACCGGTTTTAGGAAAATTAACCTTTCATATTAAAAAATTATCCTTAGGAAACTTGCCAGATTTTTCAACTGCTTTTTTTGGGCATAATGTTGATTAAACACCGATATTAAATTTAGAAAACTTCATACTCTTTGGTATGAAATTGGTATTCACTTCCTTTTATCAGGTAAGGCGTTCTTTTTTTTTGCTTTGGCATAAATTATTAAATCGGTCAAAATGGGTGCTATTAAAAGTTGTCGACCCCTTAAATATTTGTTTGATATTGAAACGTAAATTTTCATATATTTCCCTTTTAACTTGAGAAATTCGGAGACCAAGGAATTTATAATTTCAATCTTAAATTAAAAACTGAAAATCGCCGTCGTAGTTCTATGCAATATATGAATTTCCTTGGACTGTCTCACTACTTAGTTTATAGACGAGAATGCCAAAACTTTAAAAGTCCACAAAGGAATATAAAAGCAGCCTGTTTTTGTTTAGCTGTTCAGTCGGTTCATGGATTTTCAAATTAACAGCTAATCAAAAAAAGGAAAGCTATGCTGACAACCTCCCTAGATGGAACCTCCATACTTTTCATATTCCATTTCCGAATGAACTTCCTTGCGTTGCAGTTCCCGACGTGACTGTCCCGGCATGCACAACAAAGCCCTTAAGAGAGAGATACCGTTTAGATAGTTTTCAGTTTCCAGATTGCCATGATAAGAGCTAGGTAGGCTGAACTAAATTCGTAACTCTCGACAGAATCTCATTCTAAAGCAACTATTGACTGTCTTCAGCTGTCCAAGGATTAGTTTGTTGTAGTTCTCAATATCCATTTGTTTCTAGGTAATCGCATTATTTCGATATGTGCCTTTTATAATTAAATACCTCTTTATTTTACAAATGTACATGATCCTGCAAAGTTCTACTCAGTCATTTTCCATTATATTAATTATTTTTTTAATAGAAGCAGCTTCCCTCAAAACGTGTCCAATAATTTATTTCCCCTTTCTATTGACAAGGCTCATTCAAATTGTTGGAAGGGACTTGAGTTGATGGTGTGGTAAAAGATTGAACTCTCTAAATTGTACCAAAATTAATTACATATAATAACAAAAAGGAAAGGATTTAATATCGAAAAGTTGGGTCTTTTCTAGTGGGAAGCCATGCGAACGTGACTGGGATAAAAGATTGATATGATCCTAAAGCACATCAATTTTTGATGGAAAACTTCTTCTTTCTACTTCTTATCTTTATTTTTATCCTAAAAGCCAACGTAAGGTCATATGGCATGGGGTAGTGAGATATGCGGTAATTGTGAGAAAGATAAACGGAGGAATGTGAAATTGGGGAGACAAGTTATGAAAAAGATATGCTATTGACTGTCGAAAGAGTACGTGAAGTTTTAGTACCTCTTGCAGCATTTACTATTTTTTGTTGTAGCTATCGCCGTCAAACTCAACCTTATGTTAACCAGTTTTGTGTACTTTCTATAAGCATATCTTTTGGTTGTTGGACTTTGCAAAAACTTCTTTTATTTTACTTCCCCAGCGAATGATGTTGACAAATACCAATAGCTTGTATCATTGAATAAGAGATGAAAGGCATTCCATCCAAAGGTCAATTCCTAGGTCATTCGCCTCATACCTCGCTTTGAAGCCTCTTTTTGCGCTCTTTTCCTTTCATAACCTCTCTTACCTCAAAGGAGACCTTCACTTTATCGATAGGGATGAAGTGGGGCTGGGAGTATGCGTAGCTGAGCAGTGAAGGGAAGAAGTTTTGAAATAATATGTTCACCGAGGTTCCCCGTCAAAGACTCCTTTTGATCTGAGTAATTCATTATTTTAAAACAATTTGAATTTATCATGTAAGACATGTGAGTGGTAACCATCTAGCTTAATTGGCAATAGTAAAACAATTTGCGACTGGGAATTTCAATGCGAATTTATTTATTCTTTGAGCTGCCTCTATGATGTAAATTCCACTTCTACATCTACATACTACCCTGCGAGCCGCCGCATGGGCGTCTAGCTGGGGGCGCTAGGAGTCCTGCCGGTGTCCTAAGTCAGTAACGAAGTTCTGAAATGTGAAATGTTGAAGTGTATTCTGGGTGTTTTTTAAGTGGAGCTCCGGTTTGACTACTGTCACCTAATGCGCGTGGAAAGAACGAATTTTTGTATCTATCTGTTCGACAATTTTCGGTATCGCTCTCATTTTATCGCATCTGTCGGATCTACATTTTTAGTGTGATGTCCAAATAATATTTTCTGAGTCACCCGGAAACACCTGAATTTATCTGATTCCTGTTATGAATTTATCAAGCAAACTAAGTCTAGCCTCCTGTCCTTCTGTTTTTAAGAGGAAATAAAATTTCCCAATGAAACTGTGTTAGAAGTATTAATATATAAAAATACATGAATGAAAATGAGTTTGAAGATACGCATTACATCACCCTGAAACTCGTTTGATCTAAATTTTTTCAGTCATCTAAGCCAGTCGTTTAGCCTCAGAGTCTCTAGCGGTTCCCAAACCAGCCCTTCTCTCAGCTTTGTTAACCTCTCCGTTTCTCGCGGCATATTTTTATAAAGCGTGTGGCTTTCCTCTGTATTTTCTTTTTTTTTAATTTGGGACTAGGTCGAATATTTTTCCTTGATTACTCTCGAAGTATTATGGCGTTAGCAAGTTCGCGGAAGAAAAATACTCATCGCCGCACGTTCCCCATCGATAGGCACGACTCGTAATAAAAGGTTATTTCAACCACGTCCCCTTCCGTATCGGAGGGAATGGGTGAATTTTTGGTGCCTCAGGGGCACAATCCTGATGAGGTAGAGGGGAGCGAGTATTCAAAGGAGTCCGATCATGACACGGAGCAGAGTTGGGGGAGTCGAGAGAGAGAGAAGACGACGGCACATAACGGACGGTTTAAAGGGATTGGAGCGGTGTGTGAGTGGACGAGACAGGAGCCGAAAAAAGAGCGGCGGAGGTAAATAGCGGTCCAACTCCTTAGTCGTCGGCGGACCCTATCCGCACAAAGTGAGTCAGAGAGACCTCTCAGGTAGCGACCCTTCTCCCGTGTCGGTGAATCAGGGGCGTCCGAGCATGCGGAGTAAATGGAACAGGGCCTCCCTCCCTCCATGTGACGTCACTCCACCTCACCGCCTTAGGGGCGCTATTCGCATTCGCTCACATCCCATGTAAATACAGTTTGGGGAGACAGGAATGGGATTCACAAAGGGGACTACATTGTAGGCTTCCCATCCCGAGAGCTTAGGTTCGACCCACAGTATTGTTGAAGATATTACGTTGGTACTTCTCTTCGGGTGCTGTGTGAAGAGCACTTCAACTGCAGTAAGCATTCCATGCTTTCGAACGGACGATACGCCGTGAACCCCTGGGCGCCTTTTATATACATAGTGGGCGAATGCCGACCCCTAGGCTGTGGCATAATTCCAGAGACTACTTGCCAGGAGCACGTTTGTGGGTGACGTACATTTTGTAGTAGTTGTCATTCGAGTTTTTTCAGTAAGCCTCATGAATACCTTCTAATGTTATTTGCTGAGGCTAGTTGCCTAGGTCTATTAGCTTCGATGTTCGCATAGGCTTCAACTGCCTTTAAAATGAGAAAGCTCCCTCATGGTTACCCATGCGCTGCTGAACAGTGCATTTTTCACTGGTCCTACTTCGGTCGACCAATATAGGAGCTATTTCGACCAGGGCTCGAGTTTCTTTGCAATCTTCCAACGCGATCCCAGCCTTTATGTGCCTACCCATCTAATACAAATAAAATCTGATGTCAGCTTCCGTACCCATCGTCTCTCGTCGCTCACAATGAGATAAAGATGTCCAAACACCCACTGCTGCTAACCATTTTGACTCGTTGGCTTAAACGCCCATCTCACAAACGTCTCTCTCTCCATTCGCCCGTGGCCCCTTCCCTCTCCCCACTCCTGTAGTACATGTGCTGTACACCCTCGGCCCGTTTTGATCTCTATAAAGCTACTTACAAGATCTCCTAACACTATAACAATATAACCCACCTCACAGAGGTACCTTCTGAGAGATTGTACAATCCTGTTGGGCGGCATATGGGATAGGTAGCTAATGATGTCCGATGTCCTTCCGCCAATAGGATCCCGAAAGTTTTGCCAAATAAATCCCATCCAAAATGCAATGAAGAGTGGAACGATTGTTTTGTAAGGTGAGGGAAAGGGCTTTTCTTGGATATGTTACGAAAACATTTTCTAATGTTAGCACTTCCACTTTGATTCTTTTCCCAGTATTTGAGTATGTACTTTTTGCCTCACGATTTGTGAATCTCACCACTCTTAATTCTCTTAATTCAAATTTCCTTCACTCTGGTCCATTACATTGTTTATTGTTGAGAACGGATGGAAAAACGCAACACGATAGCTCGGGGGGATATTGGAGACGGACATGCCTAATCCAATCATTTTAGGATAATTATATTTCGGCTGTTGCCCCGCCGAAGTTAGAGGTTTTAGTTGAAGTATTTTGTTGTTGGCGTAATTATTTTTATCACTCCAGGAAAATCAAAATTAAACAAACCGTTTTTATATATGATATTATTTATTATTAGCGGTCGTGAATCCTAATATTGGCCTGCTAAATTTCTCCATTATCTTTTCAGTTTACCGCTATTTTCTTTCATAATTCCTCATTTTGAATTCCATCATTATTTATTAAAGTGTTTCATGCTATCTCTTCCTCAGATAATCTTTGTTGTACCTCCCATCATTGTTTTCTGTTGTCCAACAGGTTGTATTTCCTTCTAAGCGCGGAGTTTCTATAATGTATTCTTTCTCCCTGTCTGTTTGTAAAACTACTTCATCGGTGATCCATCGAATGGTACTGGAAAAAATTAGCGCGTCATACATGTTGGACAGATTGGTCTCTGCAAAAAATAGGCCCCACTTTCGTCCGCCTAGATGTAAATTTTTCTTGAACATTTCTAGCGGTTTTCAAGCAATATCATCGTATGACGCGGAAATTCACGGTCTGATGTTGCCAGGAGCTATCAAATCCCCGTTAAAAGTGGTATTTATTGGTAATTTACATTTTTGTTGAAAAAATCATTAAAAAAGCTTATTGCAGACGAATTCGGCGAAAACTACGTTGCGAAGCTTGTTAACCTGGTGAAGATGGCAGTAATAAGGGACAAAGGGGAACTTGAGAAGCGAAAGCATCAAAGTCTTCACCGCGGAAAGTCTGACTTGTCATGTTACGAATTTGGTTTTCCACCCAGCGCAGCTACCTACGGCGAATAAGTTGTTTTACGAAAATGTGAGAAATTTGAAGTGGAAAAATCATTCACCTGGACTGGGGTTAGATTCCCAGTCCAGGAGAATAATTTTTCCTCCATGAATTTCACACAACTGTGTGATCACCAGCGGGTGACTCCGTTGAAGTTACTGCGCGACTAGTTCCGCGGTTCTTTGAAACTGTTTGACGGAATTGACATCTTGTGTTGTTGTTCGAAGTCAAATATTCCGTTAATGGGCCACAAATGCACAAAATCAAGTTCCCTTGCATCCAGTAAAATTTCCATGATAATAAGATAGCCAGGGTATCGTGGTGGTCTTCGTATTGACACGGTATGACATAGATCCGTGGCTTTACTTCCCATTAGGGCAGATTTTTTCTCTTGGATATTGTTAAGAATTCTTTGGTACATGGCACGTTGGGCAGTTAAAAGCTAACAAAGGCGCTTAACCCATCACAGATTTACCCAGGACCGCTGTTCTGGAAATAGACCCTTCAGGTCCCAAAGTGGTCCGCTGCGCATCGGCCACGAGATTTTGCGAGGGATGTAGCTGTACTTCCCTCTCCCACTATCTCCTCCGTCGACCATTGAGAAAAGGAAGACAACAAGTGACGCGGAGGTATCGCTGATGACGGGGAAGACGGTAGATGGGGTACGGTCTGCTGACAAAAGGTGGATAGGGGTCGGGGTGGATTTTAAAAGAGCAACAATGGGATGAGACGGCAGTTTTTTTCTTCCGCGATCAGGAGGAATGGGAGAGGTTAGTTTTGCATGTGTGCGGCGTTGAAGGGGGAGAGATAAGGGCAGGAGGGAGGGTGGGAGAGGGGAGGATACAATGTTTGACCCAGTTACGCGACGAGGAGGGGAAATTTTTTTTCAATATTGAAGGGTCGCGAAAATGGAGGAATGGGGGCGGCTTGTGTTAAAAGCGGGTTGTGTGTGTGTGTGTTTCGGCAAGGAACACGGCGATCATTTGCTTTTGTTTTTTCCACTTGTGAAGAATGCGGCGGGATGAAAGACAAGGATGCACGTTGGAGGAAATGGGGGTTGAAGCGGCGGAAAATTTGGAGCAGGCGGGACAGAAGGGACGAGTGATGAAGCGTTGGCGGCATGTATAAGGAATATAGGGGTTAGTTGTGCCTCACGGTGGGTGCTACCTCACGTCTCCATTCATCTAGATCCTCAGACGTCCCGAAAACCTTCACATCTGGGTCGGTTCTTTACTAATCTTTTTTCCATAATAATGTCGTTCTATACGGTTGGTGTAACATTACTTAAACCGTTCATCACCTATAAATTGTCCATTCAAAGGTGATTTTTAGACCCATAATATAAGTGCGGAGTTTCCCAAATGTATTTTTTCTCCCTACCTGTTCGTAGAACTACTTCATCGGTGATCCATCGGATGATATTCGAAAAAATTAGCGCTTCATTAGGCGCCGGCAAGGAACCAGAGACGTAGTTATGTTGCATTTTCCAATTGCGCAAAGTGCCCAAAAGAAGTCGTTTTTAGTGGATTTCGAGCAATATCATCGTATTCCACGGAAATCCACTGTTTGATGTTGCCAGTTGTCAAATCCCTGTTAAAAGTGGTATTTATTTGTAAATTACATTATTGTAGAGAAAAATCATTTTACAAACTTATGGCAGACGAATGTGATGAAAACTGCGTTACAAAGTTTGTTAACTTGTGGAGAAGGCTGTACTAAGGGATATGGCGAATAGAATCACAGTATTCTGCAGACACTTAGCGGGGTTGCAAGAGTTGCGAGTGATGGTGCCAATATTAAGTACAAATTTTGGTGTTTCGGGTGCTTCTTCTGCCTACGTCTTTCTCATATCAAATTAATCATTTTGTTTGTTACCCTCGCACGCTTTCTACTGCATTCTTTTGGCAAAAAAAAGTATAAATATCCTGGTTTTCCTATAGCTATAGTTCAAGAGGTCGGGGAAAAAGAGTGCTAAGCAACTTTTTTGGTGACACTGTAAATTGTTATTCTCCCTAAAAGAGGTCGTGTCATTACGCTGTGTGCAATCAATTAAAGGGTCCTGAACTCTATAAATACATTATTCCTATGTATGGTGTGATTTCACAATTTGCACACTTTTTCACTGCTCTCCCTTTAATTAAGCAAATGTTGCTTGGCACTCTTTTTCCTGGACCCCATCAATTGATCTTGGTAATTTTGCATGACAAAATCCTTCCTTGAAAATAAATTTCATTATTGCTACTCGATCGTACGAGGTGACTATTCTGTTGCCTCTGTCAAAAGTCATATCTGCGCTTATGTTTTCTTATTTTTCCAATTTTTTAGAAATTTATTGCCCCTTTTTATTTGATTTGAACCGTGATATTTACCATCAATTATCAATATCAAATTCAAATTCAATTCCAAAGCCGGAACGACTCCAGATGGTTCTAGTTACTTAAATTTGTAGGGTTCAATTCAAATTTATCACTTTGCCACTCTTTGAAGTTTCAGCGACGTATAAAGTGTGGTGGAATATTAAATGGACACACTAACATTTACTGATTTTCATCTCTGAAAATGCTGTTCCACCACATCTCTCCGGAAACGGTTTAATTCTTTGGAAATGGGTAATTTTAAGTTAATTTTGTAATGAAATGAGGAATCACCGGGCTAATTATTGTCAGTCTTAAGCGTGCATGTTGCCAACCACCAATTTTGTCGCCAGACCCCATGCTTTCACCGTCCATGCTGTTCCATTTTTCGTAGTATAGGTATTACTTCATTTTAACGTGCTTCATAGGTCAAGGTTATTTTGTAATGACTGTATGCTGCTTGCTTACAAGGGAAACAGCACTTAGGAAGTATGGGAGGATAACATCTTCGTTGACTGAGTTTCGACTGGTATTAACTTCATGGCAGGCCGTTGCCTGATTGTATTTATTATATTGTTCACCGGTCATTTTTTACCTTCGGAATCCATGCCTTACTTGTAAAATGTTTTATCTTGCACACGATTACCTGAGTGGAAATGATTTTTTTCCTTTAGCCATTTTGAACTCGCTTTGTTTTTAGGTAGTTATTTCATGAATTTTCCTTGTCATAATGGGGACCATATTCGTAATACACACTTTAATTTCAGCGGCTGTAGGGTGCATAACTATTGGTGCAGTAATATACTCTTATATGACTGAAAGTTAATTTAAGTAATTAAATAAGAATATCTACATAAGTCTCTAACTTGGCTATATTTTCGCGCGAGACGTTTAAAACTCCAAAATGGAAGATTTTTTGTGATTCTGAAAACATTACTGCGGTGACAATATGATTTATTTTTATAAATAGTTGATAAAACATGCAAACTACACATAGTTAATTTTTTACGAGATCTAGGGTTTAAAAATTCACATTTTTAAACCCTAGACCTCTCTGGAGTGCATATATGTGCCCATGTAAGAGAGCTGGTATTTTTCGTCAAAAATCTGGGAAAGTAGTTCGGTAAGGGGCTGATATTTTGGTATCTTTGGAAAAGTAAGATATTTTTCTTTAAAATGAGACCAAATTCACTGATTTCTCGGTGAAATGATATTTCGCTCAAACTACCTTACTTTGACCTATACCTTTCTAATATCACCGCATTTGAGGGAACTCTATCATATAAATGATTTGATATATCTCGAGGAAATCGTGAAACACACGATTTATTGCGATTTGACACCCTTCGTGCTCTCAGGTAAGGACTTTTCCAAAAAACCTTCGCTCCTTTAGGACCTTCGAAATGGTGGTGTATGCTCTAAGGCCTCCTCGCATGATGCATTCGTCACAGACTAGTCCATTTTTCCCGTCGTCAGAGTCGGAGATATGATGAATATTCCGCTCTTGGGGTATTCCGGAATATTGTACAGCAATAGACTCCAAAAATGCGCTTAATATGAAGACATTGAGCATACTCGAATGCGTGCTCCGCTGTGATTTGCCAGTTCATAGTTAGATCGCTTTTTTTTATATATATTCAGTTTTGCGCGAAACGTTTCATACGTATTCTCATTGGTGACTTCTTTAAATAAAGGTGAAAAACTTACGTCATGCCGATCATGTTTTCAGATAGTTCCTTAGCTATTTTAACACCTAAAAATATGCCAGATGATGTATAATTCGTAACAATTCGATAACACATGTTAAGATGTTCTTCTACGCGAAATAATATATTTATAATTATTATAATTATAATTTTTGTTAACAAATATCAAGGTGATACTCCGAGTCAGATAGCCGTAAACATCAGATTTAAATATAATTGAGTAAAGATTGAAATACCTAACCAAAACTCTAGTCATTGCATGCAATGACTGAGGAAAAATTAAAAAAAATATCTTTTGTCATTTCCCTTACTGTCTGTACGGTGAGTCTAAATACCAGAACAAATGAACTTGAGCGTAAGTTACTCCAAGAATTACGGCGTGAAAAAGTAATAAAATGTGCCCTCCCACGATTACCACTTCAATCGCTTTAATAACACATAATATTCGAATTGTTGATAATGTATCTGGTTGTTTCCGACATGAGATCAAGATTAAATGACGTCATACCAGCATTCTTTCGCCAAAAACAATGTGTGCGTGTTGGAAACTCAGAATTGGGATCAAACGAAAGGAAGAGGACAGTTTTGCGCTGTTTTGCCCGTAATGCCAGTTTGTCGTCAAGGACACGATATTTAATTTTGTCCGAGCATTTTTCCTGACAATCGAAAGTTAGGAAGGGTCTTTCATTAAATAAAAAATGAGCTATTTTGTCATAATTAGTCTATTATTTTTCATAAAGTAGGTAAGATATATCACTTGGAATGAAGTGATAATGGCATGAGTAAACAATAGTGTGCGTTGTCCAAATTTATTTTATTTAGTCTCAAATGATTTGATATAAATATATAATTGCGCTGCATTACAGACATCTGTTGGAGAACACTTGAGGTGTTTATAAGCAAATTGCTGTTGCTATGTTAGGTAATTATATTTTGTCATTTGGAAAGGCTTACTGTAAATAAACCATCAGTTGTCACTATGTTTAAGAAAAACAAGTGTGTCATAGATAAATATGTCTACCATCTCTACAAATGCACCACTATTATTCCACCAAATGATTTCTTTTACCACCAGGTTAGTTGGTTTTAGAAGGGATTCCTTCATTTAGTACAGGCCCGCTTTGTCTTTGCTCTTATTTTTCTCGAGACCTTTCATCACCTGTGGCATTCTGAATCTTCCCCTGAAGCATCTTAACTTACGAGGAACTTAAAAAATACAAAGGAGTACATTCGACTTCCCTTTTGCCATTTTATCCTTGAACGACATTTTTCCTGATCGAATCGCTAGTTTCTCCTATCCGTTTTCCGTATCGCTTGGTAGCAGTTTTAGCAGGTCGCATCGCGGGACCTCTCTTCCGAGAAAACTGATGGGCAAAATAAGGAAAAAGCTGGGATAGTGCCTGGGTTTGTTTGGCGTGCTCTCCCTAAAGGGATGCATGGGAAGGATTTGGTTCTCGATGGAGATTTACGGCTCGCCGTGGCTGGAGACCAACATCCAGGGAACGGAGACACTTCTGCATGATTGGACCTCTGCTTGCGGGAAGTAGGAAGAATAGAAGCCTGTGGAAAAGGAGTTAGTCTCTTATGCGACGCAAAACGCTCCCTCTTGTATATACATCAAGTATATGGTGGATGATATATCCTAGTTTGACGCTATCCCTAACACAAAGAGATGGGGGAAATGGCACCTTTATACCCGACTGCTCTCTCAGGGATTCCCGGAAGGTGTTCCCCGAAGTTTAATTTAACCAGTTTACCCTTCACTCCACCCTATCGTCCCTTCGCGCGAAGGATAAGCGATGCAAAAGGTGTGAGAGTGAGATGGGAGAGAAAGGAGGAAGAGAGGTCAAAGGTGAAGGGCGAAGGGTTGTGTAGAGACGGAGATTGCAGTTCGAAGTAAAATATATTCAGCTGTAGACTAAAATAGACGGAAGTAGCAGCAGGACAAGCTGGTCAGAGTGAAGGGGATGGCGGAAGGACAGTCGGAGAGCAAATCGTAGAATAATGCTAATCTAAACGCTGACATACAGCTATTTTGTGTGTATGATGACAGCGAAGATGGGTTGTCTTGTTTACACGAGTAGCATTTTATTGAATAAATAATTATATTTTTAATGTTTTTGGCCTGGAATCATAGAAAATATCCATATAAATTGCCGCATCAAAATAGAGGTAATATTAACTTCTAATCAGCGATAGATTTTATTAATTGTTTTAATCATCGACGTGAAAGATAGATGTCTCGCCTCTCGTTTCAAAATGTACGCTCCTAGACTTTTGTTCTAAAAGTCTAAATGTATAAAGTGCCTCTCTCATAATTTTATTAGAAAATAGAGCGTAATCAAAATCTTCCATCAGTACTATTTATGAATACTTTTCATATACCATGGAGAGTTCTGTTTCTATTTTTCAAAAATATTATTAAATTGGAGTCCAATGTATATTTCATGGTCTGCTCAAACAATTCAAATCATGGAACTCTATGCAAAATTATTCTGCTGGCTGTGATAAAATAAACCTGATGGAAGAAAAGTAACTTGAGGTAGCAAAGGATAAAGTGTAAACAATCTCCTTGGTTGACTTGAGAATGGGTAACGAGTCGGAACCCAAAACGTCGGCTGCCTATTAATCTCTTACCCGTTGGCGAGCCCGAGAGAATTACACAAATATTATTCGCTGGGAAAGTGTTTAATCATACATCTCCTTGATGTTTTATGGCTGTTCTATCTACAATTGATTTTTGACATGAAGGTGGTCGTAAAATTGCAAAAAGATTAATGGCATAGAAATTGCACTTACATTACGAGGCCTGTGGACTCGATGGCAAAACTTCTTATATTTGGAAAGAAAAAAGAACATAGGTGTAGAATTAGAGGAAGTATAATAAAAGGTTGCAGTCAGAACAAATTCAAGACAACTTTCTTCTATTTCCTGCACTTTTTTATTCTGCTGATTTATTTTGAAAGCTTACCACGTGGTGTTCTTCACAAAAGGAATTGATTGGTAGCATAAACGTATTTGAGATGGAACAGAGTTGTCTTTTATTCTTTAACTTTCAATCGCTGTGGTGCTTTTGACAAGATTCCGAAAAGTTTGTTTGATTCTGTCATGTTTGGAGAATTTTGATTAATTCACTATCCTTGAAAACTGTATGGCGTGAGGTAGAGGAAGGAGGGACTCGAGGCATAGCTTATCGACGAAGGTTTTCATGATAAAAGGTACCTACTACACTCAAAGAAGTTCCAACTAAAGACGAGAAAGCTGGATATGTGCAAAACCGTATCGAGTAAGCTTTGGCATCTTATGGATAATAAACGAGGATAATTGGTTAATTGGAACAGAAATAAATAGACGCCTTCGAATCTTGATGTTGGAAAAGAATGCCGATGATCAAATGGTCGAAAAAGAAAAAAATAAACACTACTAAGGCAGAATCTAGTAGAAGAAAACAAATGCAAAGGGTTTAGCATGGTACCTATTGTAAAAGTATTGGAGATATTCAGCATAAGAATGAGATATTTATGATGAAATATGTAAACTGCGTGATCTTACTTCTTCTTAGACCACCTTGATCATACAAAGGCTCCATGAATTTGACGCATGTTAGAGGGGAAAATTCCCTCGCGGTAAACACGCATCTTTCTAGTTCTAAGGGAGGGGGGAGAGGGAAAAAATAACAAAGGGTAAGGAAAGGAGTTAGCTTCTGATAGAGAAAATTATGAGTAGATAGTTCCAATTGACCAAGCTTTGAGATAAAGGCACTGCATGTATTGCCTCAAAATAACATTTTGATACGTAGATGCAATTTTCCTAGATAAATATTTGTTGAAATGTTTAGTTTATACTCCAGTGGATGTAGATATTATGATCGAAGGTCATAAAACATCAAAATTATCTTAAGATGAATGACTATGTTAAACTTTTAGATCCACGCTACCTTGCCGTACACCTTCTTTTTTACGTAAAAATGATGATTACTTTCCTCACTTATATGATTTACGGAGTATAGTTCCAGCAATTCCAGCAAGCAACGTTACTATGGCAGAATGTTTTAGAAGAAAACAAATGCAAAGGGTTTAGCATGGTACCTATTGTAAAAATATTGGAGATATTCAGCATAAGAATGAGATATTTATGACGAAATATGTGATTCATTCATGTGTGCAATTCATTCCCATTATATAGTGGAAAATTTGCAATTAAAATACAATTTATTGAACATCTTAACGTGTATATTCAAAACACAATTAAATACCTACTACTTCTCTAACGTTAAAAACTATAGGAAACCTTATAAACGGCGGAATGAGGACCAAAAGGAAGAGTAGAGTTGTCGAATGTAGATGAAGAAGGGGCAGAAAGACATTGGATGTTGAGATTCGCCGGAGGTGAGACCTTTGAGTTGAGGGGAAATCTTGGGGAAGTGACAATGGCAAGAGACGAGGGGGGATGGAAGGGGAGGGCTTTCCATGTCCACCTTACCCTTCTCCGGTGGGTGGGTCAGTAAGTTCGGGGGAAAGGCTTGGTTGGTCGGGAAATGAAGATGGATGCATAATTGAATGAGGGTGGCCCGAGGTGGAACGAGAGGGAGGTAGGTGACACGATGAAGAGAAAGGTATACATTAAGGGGTTTTGTATCCTAGTCGGTGGTGGAGGATTTTGAGTCGGCGGCAGAGTGGGGGTTAACGGAGGAGGGGGCTCTCGAGGGGAGAAATGGGGTGATATGGAAGGGTTATGAGAGCTGGGATAGGGGAGTGGTGGCCCTTTTGGCCCTAAGGGGGAAGGACGCCGGGCAAATTCCATCCGCCATAACGGTTCCTGCTTGCCCTGTCAAGACAATTCTTTTGGTTCGCAAATCCTTTGACGTCTTCCTCCCCCTCCTCCGCTTTCTCCTTCCCTGCCCCCTCCCCCATCCTCACTCCTCACTCCTCGACATTTTTTTTCTATTTCCTTCATCCCATTCTTCCCCCGGGCTTCTCATATATATCTCTCTCTCTCCAGTCTTTCTTCATCTCTTTTCCTACCTCTCGCTCAATTCTTTGACCACCCATCTGCTCTAAAAAATATCATGAGTGTATTATGAAGGTTAAGTCGGTTGAAGCGATTTTTTTAAATGTGCCCGTGCGTGACACCCTGTGTACGTCATCTCATTAGATTTAATTTGACTTTTGATAAAAAATAACAAAAATACATCGATATCATGTGTTTTGTTGGCCGTTCAATCTATACCTACTCGTAGCTTTGTGACAAATGATGTATCTTTCGACTGCATATCCGATTCATCAACATTAACTCGATTACATATGTACACATTTTCTTCTATGCCCGAAAATATTACATGTCTAATTATTATAATCGTTGAAAACAAATATTAAGGTATCGCGCCGAGATCAATATTCAAAAACAACAACCTCACCAATAACTCTGGTCATAGAATGATTTAACTGAGGGAAATTAATAAAAAAATACTTGTGTCATTTTTATTACGGCTTGTACGGTGAGTTCAAGTGGATGCCCTTTATTGAAATGTGGTAATGCATTTTTTTCTCGATTTGCAATAAAATATTATAAATTGCTCTCCATAACTCACGATTACCGCCACAATCACCTTCATTGTGTGGAAATACAAAGTAAGAGAAGAGATATATTATTATGGAGTATTCATGTCTACTTAGCCACTCGTATCTCAAAGTTATGAGAGAAAAGGAAACCACCGTTTGAAATTAATGTGGGAGGAAGACATTTTCCTTGCAGTCATGTTACGTAGTAGTGACCCTAAACCTTGTTCTTCTCTTTAGATGCTAAGCTTTCATACACGCATAAATAAATTGGTATTTTGGATTTGTGGTTGTTCAGAATCACTTGCCAGAAAGATGTCATACTTTCGGAAAAGGTATCTTATGCATTAAACAATAGAGCTCTGTTCTGCTGAAATATTAGTGTATAGGATATGCGTTCACTTGCAACTCATATTTAGACATTTACGAATAATATATCCCTTAAAACAAACTTCGAGTGGATGACGAAGTAAACTCTACTGCATCTTTTTTTTCTGAAAGTATTAGTTGGTATATGTAAAACCTTAGCGCCCTATGATACCACCCGCTTAAGAATAGGCTTGCGAGTTTCCTTAATCTTCGTCTCACAATCGTACTGTTTGGCAAAAAGCTTCATGATTATCATAAAAGCCTGATAATGCCAATAATTTACCAATTTATGTTATCAATACTAATTTCTTTGTATGTACCTTTATGTCCGTGAACGAACTGTTTGATGTTCTAGTTTGCTGCTGATGAACGTGTTTTAGATCATTCAGTGGAGAAAGTCGACCTTTCTGCGACGCAAATACTTTTTAGAGTGCTCTCAATTTTTTCGCGTCGATATTCCGGAAATTGGAGAGTATTTTGGGTGGAGCCCATTTTTTCAAGGCCATATGAATAAGAGCTTTCCCTATTCGTGGCTGACAGCTTCTAAAACCGACCTCCTCTGATACTCTTTCTTTGGCTATCCCAAACTATCCATTTCCATTCATTTCAACCTTTATCCTCTCCCATTCGTCTCTCGCATGTCTATTCCCCATTCTAAGTTATTCCCTCTTATACATGCTTTTCTAGTCTTCATTTGATGCATTTCTTTCCGTCAGTGTCCATCCTACTTTTCACTTTTTCACTCCCTCCGTCACTCCCTCGTTCTAACCCCTCATTCTTTACCTTTAAAAGCGTCGTCATTCTGCTTTAACCCAGTAGGTTTTTCTCATCTCAATTCCTTCCATCTCTCATTTGAAATATTCCGTTTACTCGTGGAGAATATTGGCTACTGAGATCAAAAGTGCCATCAAGGATTCATTTGAAGGTTTAAGAATGAATGAATTATTTTGGCGTTGGAGGAAGGGTGCAGAGAAATATAACATCGGAATTTACTTACAAAATTTGAGCTCGATGCTTTAAGCTACGTGTTTAAGTTGGAGTTTTTGCATCGTTGTCACTTCGTTGTGCGTCACATCCATGCCACGTTTTCATGCATGCGGCAGAAACAAATGAAAACAGAAGACGGTAGAAAACGGAGACGCGTCCAGTTTTACTAATTCTTACTCGCCATTGTGTACTAGGTGTATTAGCAGTGAGCTGCATCGCTTAAGTTCAGCTTTTTTTTAATCCGAAGATGACCCACAATTTCTTGAGGAAGTAGCACGTCACAAAAAAATGAATGGCGAAGAACATTTTTCTCACTACCTGCCACTGCTCCAGCGACGCAGGCTGCATCGAAAGTAGAAATATTTATTATTCCAGCGCCAGTGCGGCCTGCGTTGAAGATCCCACTTCTTATTTGCTGCATAGTGCCAGACAACTCAAAAAAGCGTGAAATGAAATGTCTCATCTGCCGAAGGGAGTGCTAAACTTAAGTTCTCCACACCTAGCCCAGTTGGAATTTAATATTTTATTTGAGATCTAGTTTAAACGGAGAAATTTTCCGAATTGTTTTTTTTTCAATTAAGTAGTTTATAGAAACATGACGTGAATATGATAACATTCTTAAATGGCATAAAAAACTTGGTCATTAAGACTGAACATCGCTCTAATCAACTGACTACTTATATTTGAAGCTTTCTTTCTTTCGCTTAGTGGCGAAATCTGAAAAGACATTCTTAACCGTACATTTTTTGCTATTTTTAATAGGTTGTCTATTTTATTTCTCTTTGTAAATATTTGGGCAACCAAACGAACCACTCTGTTACATTTCTGACAAAATATTTTATCTGTGCTGACTTATTAATTTTTTTAATGTCTTCTTGAAGCTAGGAGCACAACCAAATCCAATGTGAAAGGATTGTAATTATTATATTCAAGCAAATAGCTCAAATAGCTCAAAAGTATTTACAATTAATAATACCCCCACTAGTCACAAGTCATAAAAGCATATATACCACCCTAGAGGTAACCCAAACTCGCGCCGCCCAAGACTCGCGCCCAAACGACTGCACCAAAACGTCTACGTCCTAAAGTCGTAAATTATATGTCAATGCGTTAATATTTACCTCAAATAATGGACGCTACATCCGGGATTCGAGCCACGGCTGTCAGAATGGGAAGTCATTCGTTACTCTTAATTACCGCTCCAATCCGATCACCAGGAACCAATGGAATGTTTGAATACGGCGTGGAGTTCATGTCAAGATACCTAAACCTTCTCCCATTCGAGTCTCAATAGTTTTTTCCGCGGCTCCTTTCTTCTCCTTGGAAGACTCCTACTCTTCCCTCCCTCGACGTCTCATCCTCGCCAATTTTCCGTTAACTAATACCCCCCGGGGATTGGAGAGCCCCACTCTATATCTCAACCTTTTGCGCAATGTTATTCTCTCCACCGAAAAATAATAATAAGCCCTTGCTCCCTTGCAAAGTAGCGTGAATATATTTTTTTCTCTTTTGCGAAGGGGAAAAACAACAATGTCGGCCAACAGCTCCATTTTAACGGTCGGTCAGCACTTGACAAGGCACGTGCAGGCAAGCGTTTCATCTCCCACAAGTGATTGATGCTGTGAAACGTGGGAAAATATCGGGGACGGATTGTTCTTTCGCACACGTCATGCTGGGGCAATCGCCGTCTCGCACTATTGTGATACGTCCTTTTTTCCCTTCCATTCACTCTTAAGTTTTGTGATGAAGTTTTATCTCCGATACCCTTTGAAATAATGCCCTCGGCTCGAGCTGCGTCTTTATACTTCTTTTTAAATCCCGAGGAAAGATTACGTCAGCCTTATTTATTAAATAATTTGGCATTTTTTCTAATTTCAACTTCCTGGTCTCATCGCGGAATTCCGGCCTTCTTTCATACGATTTGCAGTTTTATCTTTAGCTATCTAGATGATGCATAACTTTGGCTGATTGTGGTGGAATTGATTGAGAAGCATATATTTCTTTTGCTTAATTCTCGCCATTATGTCTGTATTTTATCATAGGCTGGAAAAAAGGTAGGTCAACCTCCTGAGTTAAAAGACAGGGGCGTTAATATGATGTAGTTTGGCCTATTAAATAAAATCCAAAAGTCAATGCATAGACAATAAAAATATCTTAAGAGAATTTCAAATGTAAAAAGAGCCAATAAACCATTGATTATAAACATGTCAATACTTATCCATTTACGGATAAATATAGGTAAAACATCAAAAACCCCGGTGCAAAGCCCCAACTGGCACCTTGGTTGTTGTCCGGGTGTTTTGCCTTTGTGATGCTATTATTGAAAGCCCTTAAATTTTGTCTTAGATTACGTTACATAATTTTAAATGAGCTCACTTATTTGGGTCTCGTTAGATAAGCTTCATCATTCCATCGTAATGATGGCCCTATCCATAATAAGACAAAACAGAAATTTTAGAGTATGGAGATGCCTTTTAATTATTACGTCTTTTAATCTTCGTAGCTTTTAATCTCTTATCCTCTTATGTGATCTCATTTCGATATGGCCTTGTTTTAGAAGTCGTAGCTTTAACTCCTTTTGTCATTAGCGTTTGTTCCTCTAATATCCCTTCACTTACCCTCTCAAATCGATACTGCCTTCTCAGTTTTCCGCATTATAATGCTTAAATAGAATTTTCGTGCAACGGAGCCGCCATTTGGCTGCCGCCCAGCAACACGGAACTGTTTTTTTGACCCAGGGAGCGAGGAAACTTGTCAGAAGATTTTTTCGAGCAAATAGCTACTTATGGAGTGCCCGGCCGTAAAGAAGATCAACAGCGTAATCTCTGGTGGGAATCTGGCCATTTGCCATCGTTTCAATACTTACTAGAAGCAAGACAGTGCTTAACTCGAGCTCCCCTTTCTGCACTTCCTATTCCCATTATTGGTGTGAAAACCTATGTTCACGGGTGCGGGGACAGGGATTTAGATCAATTAGTATGAAGTATCAAGAGTAATAGGTTACATCTTGAGAGGTGGAGGATCTGAATGTGTATCATGGCTGATTTTTATTTTCAATAATAGATTAATTATTTATAAATATCACCATTTTTACCGTTTTTTCTTCATTTTTAAAGTTTGATGCTGGAAAATTTGGCTGAGCTCTAATACTAGTAAATTCAGCGAAGTTAATAATGTTAATTGTGTTTTGTGTCGGAAATCACTATCTTTATCCTGTTAATGTTTTGAAACACGTTTTGTTTGGCTATATTTTCCTAATATTGTCTTTTTCCTTCCGTATAAGACTTCGTCTTTCATTATTGTTGTTCGATATTTCTTAGTGATCATCATGGTATAACTAATTCTCAAATATGAGTTTGAGAAATATAACCAGGAAAACTATCCATCAACATCTGCTACAATATTTTTTACGCTTATAATCTTTACTAATAATGAATTTGTAGGTAATAGATAGGAGTTGCTTTGAAAGATTCTCGCATGAGACAGTATTTGTCTAGATTTAGATGGTAAGATTAACATATTTCCGCTTATTTATAATATAACCTTTTTTTCAGACTTGTCTTGGTGTCAATGAAAACATCTATTCTATAAAAAATTTACTCATTCTGGCGTCATTTCGTGGAAATATTTTATATTCAATTCCATATTGAAAATAAGTACTATACTTTTCTACAGTTAATTATTGTAAACGTTCAACGCGTGAGAATTGTGCCTGCAGATTCAGCAAGCTGAGAAATGCGTGTACGTTTACAATAAATGACTATGGAAGAGTAGGTACAATATTTATTTTTAGTATAGGTTCGAATCTGTTCTATGTGTTACCAAATGCTATCATGGATGGATTCGCGTTCCTAGAAGTGACAGTCGGAGGGTTAGACTGGTCCAAAGGTACCTATATAATAGAAATTTAATAAATAAAGATCTAAAAATAGCAGATTTTCTTTCAAGGCAACGAAATCCATCTTCGTGTGCATTAAATTTTATCTCATTTTTAAAAGAGGAATAATTTTAAAAGCAAAATCAATCTGATAAATCTTGCAAACAAATAGAAGAAGTATGAACAATATACCAAACAATGTATTCTGGTCGAATAAATAGTTTTATAGCAGACCTAGGCTGCTATTCTGAATCAGGCGACGCTATTTCTGTCTTACGCTATTTCTCGCTCCAGAATAGCGTCGGAAGCGATTCCGAATACGGTGCATAAATTCAAGGCTTTGGTTCTGTAATGCTATTATAAACTACGCCCCTTACGGTATGAAAACCTACTGGTACAGTAATTGGAAATTCTGGTAGCCAATAACGAGCAATGTTTAAGTTTTTCTCCAACAGATCAAACAGATGAGACATTAGCAATGGATGCCGTGAGTCTGGTGCATGAAAGAATGTTTTCAATAAATAATCCAAGTAAATTTCATTCAATGCTGTCTTCGGATACTATTATTATACCTTATTTTGTTCTGTATTCATCAGCAGACAGATAACTCTCTGATTATTTTAGATTTTGTGAACGGGATTTCAGATTAGGAAAGGCTGGCGATGTTTCTTTTGTTTACCTATATGGGTATATAACAGCTACCAGAGTCGGGAAAACAGTTTAAATTCCTATAATGATAGTTCACCTCAACTTCTTAAAAAATTAAATTGTTTTCAAGTATCTTATCGGTTAATTTTTTTAACATTTTAATGTCCATTAGGTATTTATTCGATGGAGCAGACGACGTTTGGATACGTAAGAAGTGCATGGTCAAGCAAAATGATCCAGAATTATCTTCAAAGTATATTTCATTTGAATTTATCATTGGAATTGTTACCTATAATAGTCTAGTATTCTTTTAAATTCATCAACTGATAGAAAACTCTCGGAGAACTCGTGTATCTGTTTGGTTGTTTACTTCATTGTCTCCACTAATCCGACTGAGCAGACGACGTTTGGATGCATACGAAGTGAGAATAATGATGCATAAGTGCATCAAGGAAAGCTCTGTGATGGTAAATTTCAATTATTTCATCTCGGATATTTGAAATTAATATTCTAAATAGTCCGTTGGTTTAATAAGATGGTTATACATCGAAGTTAACCTCTTGAAAATCTTTTGGGACCGCTGGGAAATGTGAGGATGAAAATGATTGTGAATATGGTGAGCAATATTTCGAGCCGATTTATTTAAATAATGCAACGGAAATTTTAGATACAATTTTTCACGGAGAGAGTGAATACTCATCCTTTTTGTGTAGAGCAGGTTCTTATATTTTACCTAAACTTGTTTTCTCCGGCTGAGAGGGAAAAGTAATGCAATGCAAGAATAAAGCAATGAGACTCAGTCTAAAAAATACCAGTCTACAATGAGAGATACGGGAAAAGGCAATGTCAAGGAAGATTTCTATTTTCATGATTAAACTCAACTTGGTTAAGTTTCAAATGAGTTTTCTCACTTTTCCTTCTAGGCACATTTTCTTACTTTTTATGAGAAGAATTTTTCATGTTGACTTGAATATACGTATTGACAAGTCAATCCTGCTAATATTTTTGTTTTTAGGAACACTTTCCAATTCATATTTTGCAGAATCCTCGTCAGATAAGGTGCGATTATGAATCAGGTGGCCGTTTCACTCAAGAATAGCTTGACGCTTTAGAATAGGGATAAGATAGTCGCTCCCAGGCGTCAGTCTCAAGTTCAGAATCGCAAAAAGCGTCGTTGACGCTATTCTTCGGAACAAAAGCGTCACGAAAGCTATTTCTGGCTAATAGCGTTAACGCTATCTCATTTAGAATAGCAGCCCTAGAAATTTGGGGTACAAGGATATCGCAAGAACCATCGTTGCCCAGTCTGCTTGAAAATCACGTTAGCAGCTCAAAAGAGAAAATTAAGGAAAGGAAAATGAAGAATACCTCTTTGGAATGAATGGTGATTAGCTGGATTAAATTGACATAGATATGGCTCTGAATTTTACAAATGATATCGCATTCATCAGAAGTAGAAGACAGTATTCTCAAAAGTTTAGAGTCCAAGAAATATTTCCTTGCAAACGGGTTTAAGAAATAGATATATCTTTACGGATGGACGGAACCAACGCTATGTGAGGGACGAAGCTGCATTGGATGGGTATTGTACAAAATATATAATTTTCAATGTCTGCGAATATACAGCTGAATTTATTTTGATCCTTTTAGAAGTTTGACAGGAAGTCTTCTCTCTATGAATGCCATTCCGATTTGTGGTACAATTAATCCATTTAGCAGTTTTGGTTCATCAAAAAAGTAAATGAAGTGGTAGCATGTGGAAATATTTTCGTATTTAGGATATTCTCTCGAGGAAAGGTCGTCTCGAGGACCTTTCCTCGAGAGAATATCCTATAACAATGGAGGTCGATAGAGTAAACAATGATATTTTGGTATTGTTCAGTAGTAATCCATACGATCAGTGGATATCATTCCCTGAATCCGAGTTGTATTGTGCATGTTATATTTATAGCAGAAGAGGAAGAAGAATGGACCATATGGAACACCACACAGAAAAGAAGTACCGGATGGAATGGACACACCCTGAGACACAACGGGTTTGTGAAGAACATAATTGAAGGTAAAATAGAAGGAAAAGTCCCCAAAGGAAGATCCAGGAATAAGGTCATGGACCAAATAAAGAGAAAAGTGCATAGTAAGAGATACCTGGATTTAAGAGAACTAGCATTAGAGAGGGAAGGGTGGAGGGCTGCAGTCAACTAATCTAAGGATTGAATGACCAATGATGATGATGGTGATATAACTTTAAATTTTTTGAAGTCTTTTATCACCACCGATTGACCCCTTCTTCCATTGTCCAGCAATTGACTGTGAACACACATCATTGTTTGTTATGATAGAAATATTAGAAGTGGTGTATATCAGTGGAACTATAAATATATACTATAATAACGTAGATGGTAGTGGACGAAGACTAAATGAGTTTGGTCTGAGGTGGAAGGGACTCATTATCTGAGGTGCGTTCATCTTCCTCTCGAAGAACTATTCACAGGAGCCGACTGCTGCAAGGAAGGATTCATTGAGGACAAGGTAACCACACGAGTAGATTGCTGGTCTGTCGGTTCTAGAATCAAAAATAGATTCTGTATTTTATATTAAGTCTTATTCACACGATACATGATCCATTATTACACCTGCTTTTGCTAGGTACTTTATATTGATAATTGAATTAAGTATATTGGAGGTTTCACATAGTTAGATAATTTGTATGTACATGTTAATTTGTATTTGTTTGCACTGTCGTGGAGGCGGTATTTTGATGTACATGATAGCGCATGTCTTTTCAAATACATTGATAGCATTTCACCTGCAACACGTGCGCTTTTTGAGCTCATTCAAGACCTAGTCACACTAATTCTACGTTCAGTGAATTATATCCTGCAGGACTTAGCCCAGGACTGAGTCCCGTGGGATTTTGTCCTTAAACAAGTCTAGAGGACAAAGTCACGTGTAAATATTGCGGGTTCCTGTCCTTGGACGTTTAGTTTACTCCGAGATACCATGGAAAAAACAGCTCTTTCGTCTGTTGCGATTGCGGAAAGCTGCAGACCTTCACGAAAGTGTCGCCAGTCATAAACTTTCTCGCCTGGCGAGAAAGTTTAAAATGCAATGGATGAGGCGGTTACTTTGGTAAAATTCCAGGAGGAAAAAATTATATTCCTATCTCATGAAGTAAGAACATTGTTTTAAGTGACGATGGCTTCAAAGTTGTTTTTTTTACTGTCGATTCTTGACTTCAAGCACCATCAACCCCTTCAACTATACCTACTAGTTTAGTAATCGTACGTATGCATAGCATTCTCGCCTATTGTCAGTGTTACCATCGTTAAATTTCTAATAGTGTAAATGGTAAAGGAGGCGCTGATACTAAAAAATGATTTTGAATGAATGCATGGCAAAGTCACGTTAAAGTCGAAAAATTCAATCATATCCACAGTAGACTGTGAAATCTGTATGTGGAAAAATTTTCCTCATCTACATGCAACCCTACGAGCCGCCGCATTGGCGTGTGGCATGGGGTGTTAGGACACCAGCTGTGTAAAGGTGCAAAGGAAGGTTTTGGGTGGCGAAATAGTAAGGTGTATTATAGGAGTGCCTTGATTGGAGCTCAGTGTTTATTGCGGTCACTCACTTATTGTGCGTAGGAAGAACGAACTTTAGTTCCTAACTGTTCGACAATGCCTCTCTCTTTTATTTTAGAGATCTCTTATTTTATCGCTTCGGTCAGACCTAGAAGTTTAATGTGGCGTCAAAATTAAATTCTCTGTGTCTCTTTGAAACACACCAGTTCTGAATTTCTCCAGAAATTTAAGCCAATCGTGCAGCCCCCGAGTCTCTAGCGGTTCCCGATCTAATCCCTTTTGAAACGCGCAGCTATCCTTTGTATTTATTTATTTTTTAGTAAAATATTTCTGTCCAGGGTCCCAAACACTCTCAGTATATTCGAGGTGAGGCTTAGCCAGAGCGAAATAGCAACTAAAAAAATAGTCTTCATAGGTTCAAACCTGGGAGAATTATGCTGATTTTCTCATGGAAATATTGGTTTAACGACCACAACCATGAGGGTGTATTTGGATTTTCAAGGGTTTTAGGCAAAACATGTTTCAAAATGTCCTCGTAGAAGCCCCGTGAACATATCCGAAAAGTCCCGAGACGGTGTGAATACCGCTTATTCGGCAGGTGGGCAAAACAAACTTCAGAACAATTTTTCCTAATGTCTGTTTCACCATCGATGCAATTCTAAATAGTGTAAATGGTATACGCTGATTCCAAAAAAAGAAGTTCACTCAGCGACTGTCAAAGGATAACGCGTTTGGTCGACGGCCACTAGTTCCTATTGGAAGTGATAATGAACCTGTACTACCCGTCCATAATATCGAGTAACACAGCGTAAGACAGCGATCATTCTTGTTGGCAATCATACCAGATCAAGGCTAATGAGTGCTTTAGCTTATAAACGACTGGATCAATTATCGTGCCATATGGGTCTTCGTGTAGGCGAAGTGAAAAATTCTTATTGCTTGTAGCGCTTGAAACTCGTAATTAATTTTCGTAGTAGGATACTTTATGGTGTCATTGGAGATTTGCAATATGCTATCAGACTCTTGAAAGGAAATGGAATTTTTAATGGAAGTGACCTGTAAACTAACCCTAGATTAGCCTTTTTTTCTTGTCATTTTGCAGAAAAACCCCCAAATTTCTCCAATGCATCGTAGTGGCTTCACATTCTCTCCATCTGGTGGATGCTTGGACCAAGTTCAGCACAGTTGTTATGATACTTCGTCGTGTAAAATTTAAAAAAAAAACATTCCCTTTTCAAGGTTTTTCCGATTTTATCCCTCCTCACTACTGCGAAACTTATCGAAATTATGAGTATCGACCGTTCACCTGTCTTGGTACTGCTTATGCTGTTCCTCATATGAAATGATTTAAATTTGCATTAATCTAAGCGTAGAAATTTACCTGAATTTAGTTTGATTTATTGAGGGGAAAAAATAATAGTACAAATTTCTCTCCTGCCTTATATTCCTGGGTAAAACCAATCAATGTGAGCTTGGAAATAAAATTCTCTTTATTACATTTTAAGTATAATTACCTTTATTACACTTTTAAAATCCAAGTAAGTAGTAGAGTATTTAAGTGGAGTAGTTAACCATATTTTTGGTAATTGAATCAGACTGGATGACTAAAAAATCTACATGTATACCTAAATCACAAAAAATGATCTAGAGTTCATTACTGTATTTCCTCGATGATTACGACGGAAGGGAGGTGAATTTTATGCTTAATTTCCTGAAATTAAATCCCTCAAAATCTATGTAGGTGTTTATTTTCCTGCTAAAAACCTACAGAGGAAATTTTTGCCTGACTTTCGATATCTTTCCTTGTTGACCGTCTTTTAGGATGATGGAGTTTCAACATTTAGCGATGGATCCTTGCCACCGGTTCCTCTTCGTTCCCTTATTTCTTTATGCGCACCATCCGAACCCATAAATAAATATTTATGCGCATGAATCGAACGTGGCCCACATATTTGAAGGGAGCGCTTTTGGACCTGGATTATAGCTCGCGGTCGTGTCATATAAAAAGGCAAGACAGGCGGCGACGGCATACGTGATGAGCGGAATCGTATTGTTTCTGCGGTGTGGCGTTTTTTGCGCAAGGGTATCTGTTTGAGCGAGTGATACGATTCGCCGTCGCGATGCATATACTCACACTATATACTCACACTGCCGTCTTGGGCTGTCTCTCAAGCCTTCCCTCTTTCTCTTTCATCCACTCCTCAACCCTCTGCATCCTCTGCCAGCGAGGCACCGCCTTTTTCCTCCCAGAGCGAACCCTATCTTACTTTCCTCACGCCGCCTTCAAAGGTGTTGCAGAGCAGTCTGGAAGTCAGTGTCGGCGGACCGCCATATGAACGTTTTGAGATGGTTTTTGGCGCGTGGTTGGAATATGTGATGAGGAATGCCTCCGGCCGGGTGGGACTTGGACTTCTTTCCGCCTGCGAGAGAGCGAAATTGCTTGCTCTTGCAAGCAACATGCGATATCTCTCGTTTTTTTTTCGGCGCACCATTTTTAAAAATCCAAAGTTGTGAAGCAGGAGGCGTGTGTTGATAGGAAAACTTAAGTTTTCCGCTGCATAAGAAATTGACGGTTGAATTGACATGTTTTTGAACTTGGACGCCAGCTGCTGCATAATTTTTCATGCTTACTGACGGTCGATGTCTCTCTACATTGTTGAACCTTCCTACAAAAACTGAGGTGAATGTACTACATGCAGTGTTCTCACACGTTCTGGTTGGAGTGCGTTTGTAATTTTACAGTTAAAAGTTTAGGTTATGTGATTTGCTTTTTATTATATCCGGGATCCATCGTGTTTGGTTACTGTTTTCACGATTCACCTCTCTTCCTGGAGGCTTTGTCATCTGGTAAAAAATCTAAAGACACCCTCAGGAAGAAAGGCAATACGTTGTGATAATATCAATACATATAACATGATGATCCCTGAAATGATAAAAAGCAAATCACTAAAAACCTCTGGAGCCTGAAGTATTATTTTAGGTTATATGTCACTGCACTACCTCTTTCCAAGAACCAACGCTATTTTCATGCATGAGACGCGATTTGAACGCAAGAATATTAAAGTTTCGCGACTGTTTTAGTGTTCTATTTTCAAGCATAGGGTTGCGTAATAATTATTATTGATAGAGAATTCAAGCCTTTAAGGATGCATAGTACGTAACATTTTTTTCTCTCCTCTTAATTTTTTTTGCAAGGGTTACAACATGTCACCGCAGAAATAAAAGTATATTCCTGCATTGCAAGCCATCGCGCATAATGCCTTCCGTTTTGAAGACGCTATGATTCTAAACGATCAGATTCATGATCTTACAGAAGATGTAAGGGATAAGTATAAGGAAAGGTCGTGATTCCAAAACTCAGGTACGTTTTAAATACGCTTGCGTTTGCTGGTGATTAAAAGTGGCCGTAGAGGTGATTGCGTTTTCGTTTGCAGCAAGACTGGCATTCCTGAGGCTCTCATTCGTTCCTCTGTGGACTATGCATGGCCTTTCAAATAAATGTTTTCTCATACTTTCTCTGGGATTTTCGGAGAGTATGGGCTTAATACTGTTTTGATTTAGATAAGCCCCCTTAGTACGGGCCTAAGCCATTCTTTCGAAGTGTAACGGACTACTAGCGCTTGGTTGTACATATGGTCTAATAATCCGTCAAGCAAAATAGTGACGACAGCCGCCACCTCGGCATATCTCGTGAATACGCGTATATATGAACATTTTCCAGCAAAATTAGTTTATTTATGAGTGAGTTATAAAATGAGTTAAAAGTTTATTAGGTTACGGAAGAACATTGTAACAGTTCTTAAACTTTATAATGGCACAATTTTATACGAAATACATAAACAAGAATATGTTGGGTCTTATGGAATAATGCTTCCAAATTTGCCCTCACGATCTCCTAAGAAGTTCTCGACCCTTCCAATCGCCTTAAGACACCGTCATCAACTAGTATGTCTTTCACAGCTGGTTACTAGGTCTTTAGCAAATACTAGTCTTCTCGCTGTCGAGAAGTTGGTCCAAGGGCTCAAATTATGACCTCTATTCCTAAATTTAAGGAAATTTAAGTACAACTAAAGCGCATTTATGCGGATTGTAACCCGCCAATATCGAAAATTTGTTACATGAAATTTTCTTATTTTTGACTAGTCAAAATAAATAATTGACTTAGTCCGCTAGATGGATACCAACTAAATCCTCGTTCGACGCCATAATCTGCGCGCGAGTACATCAGAGTCACGAGCTGCAATGTCCATAAATGTTCTCTAAAGCGCAAATATGGCTGCCATTTCGCGCGGTCCCCCATCCGCGCCTCGCTTGTATATGGCCCGCCCGCTTAGGCTTGTTTTGAAGTCAAAATCCCGATCGAGCGAGACCCCTTTTATTCCAGTCGTGTTTAGTCTCAATGTTTTTGTTTTTTCAACTGAACAGCTTGTGAGCGCTACCTAGCTGTTTGCGCGATGGATCCCTATTATCCGTTTTGAAATATGTACATATTCACGTCCAGAAATCGAATATCTGTTGCCTGTGCTGGACTCTTTGGCAGAGTAAAGCCTCTTTAAGCCGCCTCGTAATGGTATCGGACCTGAGATAAATTTTCATTCCCTTCAAATGTTTCCCGTAATCTGCATTTGATTTTGATCCCATCAAACTATGCTAATAACACTCATACAATTAATTTATTAATTATTGCTCTATGTTTACAAGTTCCTTGTTATTATTAATAGATTAAAGTGAATACAATCCCAGTTCTCTAGCAATATTTGTATATAAATTATATTGATTAAGCTATGGTATATCATAAATATAATGATTCAAGAGAATTACTTTCCTCAGTTTTCTTGGTAATTTTTACTAGTTTTGAGTAATTTTTTTATTGAAACCGAAAGAGAGTACTGAAAACTTATCACTTTTAAATGTGTTCGCCAGTTTTCACAGAATTTGCAAACTTAGGTACTCGTTCAAGGTCTCATGAAAATCTCTCTCCGCAGTGGAGGTATCTATCCAAAATATATTGAATTGTCTTTTTGCCTGCAAGGACCACCTTTCTGAGAAATTTAGTTTGACTATAACTTCAGGATCCATCTCTTCAAATTTAACCTGGAATTCTGGGTTCTAACTTAAAAATACAAATTTGTGTGACGTTTGTAGACAACAGAGGGAACTTTAGGGATTAATTTAGAAGTCGTAGGATTGTTTAAAAGAATAGAGAATAACTCCTTGCGGAGATGTTTTAGGGACTGTATGCCAGGGAAGAGAGTGTTGCAAATAGAAATGTTATTAAACATTGAGTAGGAGGTTGATTTTGATTTGTAAGATTTTCTAAGGATTATTTTACATAAAAGAGATTCTAGGTAGCAGTTGTCATCCTTCTCATGCCAAATGTTCCCTCCCAAAATCACTTTCAAACAGAGGTCATCGAATTTGTAATAACCTTGAGTCCCTTGATCGCTTTCTATCCAATCTACACCAGTCTCTTCTCCGTAGGGGCTTCTTATTCTGAAACCTTCTTTCCTACCCATAAGTGAAGATAAAATCAATGCTCATTGGTTCCTCAATACGTTACGAAGCCTAATATCTACATTATTTAATAGCTCTACAGACACGTGAGCCGTGGGATACCTAACGACTTCTATCAGTGAGAAGAGGACAGTCGCCCTCAATCACTTCCTCACAGTAAACGTTCACGCAATGAATAAAGCCCATCATAATAGGGTATGAAATGTACAAATTAAAATGCGTATTTTCTCAATCTGACGTACAATCATTATTGAATTAGAGCACGTTATGAATTTGCGCATACGATCTTGCAATACACTGCTTTACACGATGCGATTGGATACGCACGTTTTTAGATTAATCAGATTGCGCAATTATATGCCCCTTCTAATACGGGATTCAAGTTGGGTCCGCAAGGACGCTTACCTCTGCGCTTCACCCAGTTTTGCGCACAGCGTGCTACCTAGGGATCTGCTCCGCCTATTATGGAAAGTAAACACTCCGTTTCTCCAAGATTGAACCGTTGTGAGTATTTTCTGCGTTCAGATAACCGTGGTCCATTCAGAAGTCTCTATTAATGCATCTCGATTAGAGTTGGTGGTTTCCGGCGTGACTTTATGGAATTTCCTAAACATTTTGAATAAAAGGTCACCTGAAGATGACGTGAACGGTCGAAACCATGATTGTAAGATATAAAAATTAATTATGGAAAAGTAAAGTATAACCTTATTCATTAACCTCGCACAATTATTCAAAACAGCAGATTTTTAGCGCAATGTAACCGAAGCACTTTGAGAGAGCTTCAACAGACATCATAAATTTTTGCCGTCAAACAGAATAGCTTTATCGGGAATGTGACAAGTAAAAGTGACTTAAGTTCAAATGCAGTTGCTGTTAGAGTGCTATGATATAGAGCTGGTTTTAGGCTTGGCTACCAATGCCAAGAGAATGGCAAAACCGCTGTACTTGTCTCTGAACTATAGCGTGGAGTTGCGAACGGGAGAGGACTTGACGTCTGTCGATGGAGGCTCTGCGCGAGGTTGCAATACAAATGGCGTGCGAGGCGAAGCCGGGAAGTTTTGGAAGACGAGTGGGTTTGCGATGCCAGACGTGAGCGGAAGGGATGTTGCTTCTCGAGCGTAATGACGGAAAAAGGGTTACTCCGTGAAGCAGTCGACTCGGGTAAGCCTTTTGAGTGACCTCTGCCACCTGGAGTGTTTGTTTTTGAAATAATTTTGACCAATGATTTTCTTGATCTGTGCTGTAAAAAAATATTGGGTATTCATGTTCTGATACATCATTTCTATTTTTCCCCCAGCTGTTTTAGAGACAGGATATTTGAAAATATATTTTACGCAATTCGTTGCTGTATATTCCTGATACACTTGAAATATTGTTTTTAATTATTGAGAGTAGTCTTTTATCATGGTTTAGTTTTAGTCACTTATAAATGTTGATCTCTTCATTTCCGAGCTTTTTCCTCAAACAAATGACTGAAATAAACCTTCCATTTTTTTTATTTTCCTGAATAAGCATGAATAAAGTTTTATAAATATTTTTGATGGTGTAACTTCAATTTCATTCTCTTTCATTTCTGGATTCATTTTCAGGCAGATTGAGAAATAACGAATTAGTAATGTTGTGGCCACCCTTCAAATTAAAAGTTGCCCCAAGACCTTGGTAGTAGCCTTGTCGTAGATTGCACATCTTTTTATTTTATGCTATGCGCAGCGTGGCGCATATATCCTGATCATATTAGGCCTTATTAATGTCCCAGATTAAAATATCTTCAACATGTAAGGGGGCATGAGTTAGATCTATATTTAGATTAGGATATAATTATGATGGATATTTTCTCACGAAGCTCAAAAGAGCTTCTTAACTAATACGGAGAGGAATACATTAAAGCTTGCTTTTGAATTTCAAGAAGTAAGTACACAAAATTTATAACCAAGTTTAAGAAATAATACATTGTACTCGTAGTAGCTATAGAATTCTTTCGAAGCGTTATACAATTTTAAATATTCTTTGCTTTTAGGAATTCTCAGCGTTAGTAAACCTTTTCTCATTAGGACTTAATAGTGTAGCGAGCTATTTCCCATTAATGCGTCGGGTAATATTTCATGCTAATTCCCTGCCTCTTAATTAGCTACGGAACGTAATTAATTCGGTCTGCAGTCTCGTCCCATTAATTGAGCGACCTATTAGAAGGGATCAACTAACCATGTGGTTAACATAGGATTTAGTACTTGTGCCCTATTTGTGGTATTACCTTCAGTTAAGATAAATATTACCATCGAGCATACTCAGTTATACATTTGATATTGTCGTGGCAGTTTTTGTTTCTTGCTTCATTTGTAAAGAGCAGTGGGATTCATTTCCACAAATAATTTCCAATTGGCCTTCTGTCATATCATATCTCGGCTAATTTAAATTAATAACCTATTAATCATAAAGTTGTTGTCATTTTCATTTATCATCAACATTAAAATGGCATTTTTAAATTTCTGTATGACTTTATAAAATGATTTCTGATGCGTTGAAATGCTTGTACCTCGAAAATAGCCCAGTGTAGAATTGCTTTTCCAATTTATTTCATTCTATGCGCGGCGTCACATGTTCATTTGGATCACATTAACCCTTATTCGGTTTCTGGATTGAAGCATATTAGGTATTTGTGGGTAAATGTGTGAGACTCATAATTAAGTCAGGACAATAATAATGTTAATTGGCTCTTAAATTTAATTAATTACTCGTCATTTTTATTTAGAATGACCTTTTATTAATCTGTCTATGGCTTTCTGAATTGATTGGTGATTCGGTTGAAATTTTCAATACATAACTTTTGTGGCGTGAGTCACATCCAAAAGAATTCAATTATAGCTACGTACACTCACATCCATTCTAGCGTGCGTAGGAAAATTGATTTGAAATTAGATGCGAAGCCATCAAATCCTTTAAAATTTCCGCATCTAAAATCCTATGACTGCCCAGCACAAATAGTTTACTATTTGATTGATTTAATGCGGTATATTTTGTCTGGATGTATAATTTTGTTCTTGTATATTGTATGCTTCAGAAAATATAGCAAATATGAAAAGCAAATGACAACCATTGGATTATTTAGTGCCGTCAGTATGCCAGAAGTGTATTCCAAAGCCTTGAAAGTTTTTCACCGTGAGGATTGTGGCAAGAATACGGGTTTACCAACCTGTTTCCCAAACCAAGCGTATCAATTTCTGACACCTGCTGTGCCGAATTTTTCCCAAAAGAATCCAGACTTATATGCTTCCAGTATAGAGTATTTCCATCCATCGGATAGTGTGTAAGAACAGTGGATCATACGCCGCTTTTTAAGAAGATTAGACTCTCCCCGACCCCGGTTCTACGTCACCCTTCATTCCCAAAATAATTCTTTCCTCTCACAGAAGGGCTAGTTGCTGGATCTGGCCACAGAGTAGATTGAAATTTAATAATGGCCCGAATGAATTTTGCGTTTACTCGTCGATTTCACGATGAAGGACGATTTATTGTGTTAAATCATGGTATTTTATATCGACAGTATATATTCCTGGCTGTAACATTCTCGCTTGTTTGACTAGACCTCTATTCTTATGTATGTCAACTTTCATTAAGGTTGCCAAAAAAATTCTTTTGGTTCAAGGTCCATTATTCATCGTTTATCGTTTTCATGTATCCCTTCAAACTCTTTCCTTTCCTTGTAGCTTTTTGCGGAACAGCAGTGGGTTTTTCTCGGCCTTTTTGTATGAAAGGCTTCTCATGTTAAAATCTTTCTCCCTCCACTTCCAAGTGAATTATATGATCCCTCAACTTCTCGAACTGAAGAATTTTTTCCACGTTTACATTGCATTTCTTCAAGAAGAATATTTCTCATATTTTTTCACTCCCTTTAGAAGTTTCTTTCTCCGTTTCCGCTTTTTCTTCCCCTGCCTTTCCTCGACTACATTATCTTTCTCTCTTTAGCATTCTTATCACTGTATTTTTCTCTTTCCTGTTATTTTCCTCTTTGGGAAATTTCCTGCTATTTTCCTCTTTGGGTGACTGTGGCTGGAAAATTGAGTACTTGCCTCGTTTTTATGCACCCGTGGTCATTACTGGGAGGTGGATATATGTGATCCAATACCGACAGTCGCTGGGAAACCTTTTTTTCAAACGTTCTTGATTTTGGGCTATAGCAATCATTCATCGTGGGAAGCGTCTGTTATATGATTAATATACCTGATAATCCTTCTGGTTGAATTATCTCTGGATTATTGAGCAAATCATCTGCCCTGCTAGCCTTTATGGCGTATTTTTACTTCCCTCGTTACTGAATTCTGTGAAACTAATTTGAAATTAATATTCTTTGAAATTTTTTAATAAAGCTGATAGTGGAAGAGGAAATGTAAACAGCCTTATGATCGAGGGTGGAATTAAAGACTGGTTCATTATAATACTAGATCGGCACCTTTCCACACAATAACTACGTAGCATATTCTTTTTGCCGTCTTCAAGTTCTTTTCATCCAACAGTCTTTCAAATCCCTCTTTATTCTAGCTATCTCTTTTAACATTAATCTATCGTGCTGTACCCACGCCTTCCACGTGTGATATATCACTCATATGTATATTCTTCAGCATTGTTACGGACGTTACGTAAATGTTCTTTTTGTATACCATGTATGACTCTGTCTCGAATTTCATTTTAATTTTCTATTTCATGCATCAAACCTTGTCTTCAGGATTGCTTTTCAGTGATGACGTTTGATTCTTACTCGAAGTGAAATCCATATAATGATACCTTATAAGAATCTGGGCGTGAAGTAGAGAAAGTTCAACCGATCTTTGTTATTGATGATAATAGTTGAATGAAAGAGCATTAAATTTCATTTGATGCTCTTTCTCTGCAGCCACCTGGATATGATCTATGAAGAGGCATGTGGCAGATACGGCGGCGCGCAGTAGTCTCAAATTGATAAAACTGGTCAAGAGTCATTTATTCGACTTTCTATGTATAAACAGTGTTACACAGTATATAGTACACAACATTGGCTTCCTCAATGGTCATTATACTTCTCATATTCATTTGTGGTACCCGTCAAACATGGAAAATTCAAGGTAAACACGCCTGTCGCAAGAACTTCGTCGATTTTAGTGAAATTTACGTTCATAAGAGAAAGCTCTCTGGTGACATATGCAGTTTTAAAAATTGCTAAAAATGAATTGGCACCCATAGGAATTATTACTTGCGGGTTTGGTTTTCTATTAGGTTTTCTAAAATCTTTATAAAAATGTTTAAACTTTAATCCATTTTGAAATTAATTTATTTTGAAATTAAACGGGCAATATAAATTTGAGCGCCGCAACGCTTCCCTAATATTACTACATGGTTTGAAATAGTATGGTCCATAAAATATATATAAAAATAAAAATCTTGCATTTGATCGGTAATTTGACCTCTAGATCATTTTTAGTTGAGCGGTGCAGGGCTCTGTTCCGGGCGGGGGCCGGATCGGCGAGAGGCGTGAATAACATTAATTTTTTTATATTCCGAGTTGCTGTTTCCGCATATTTTTGTTCAATTTTTTCGGAGGTTTGCTTGCGTATCGATTTTCAACTCTCCTGAAAAGCAGTTTCTTTAATAATTAATGTAGGTGTTATATCGCTATTTCTTGGATTCCAAAACCTAAGCTGCAAAAAATTTTACTCACAGTCACCTAGTTATGATTTTTGGAAAATTTTGCTTGTACAATTAGTCGCGAAATTTATTAGTTTCAGTGATAGCTCTCAGTTTTAGGTATGCAATACTGGAAGTTGTGCTAATGCCTTGGCTTCAATGTGGCATAACTTGGCCACCTATCCCTCATGATGAAGTGGTCCACACGGACATAAAGGGAGCTTTCTACCATTAAGTCGAATGCCTACTTCCATGGCTTTGCGTACTATGCTTCAGGTCATTAGCTATGCGCCTAAGAGAGGAGAGGAAGTTTTCCTGTTGTTACGTTCAGGCTGAAATACTCCTCATGGGGTAATTAGAAGGTAAGGATGACGAGCTTGACCACTATACCGCTGAAACTCCATAGTGAGGGTTTTTAACGGTAGAAAATCGTTCGATGTTATCTACGAAACTCTATTGCAGGATACATGGTATAAAAAACTGTGCGTTCGGTCTCCAAATTTTTCTTAAAACGTCAGTACACATCCATGCTAAAAGAATTTTCAAAAACTACTCCTGGTGAAATATTTTAATATGTTACGGGAAATATATGAGAACATTTTTGCAAATTTTAGTGTAACAGTGTCGTTAGCCTATATATAGTTGGTAATGTACAATAAATCACGTGCTTTTTGTTTTCTTCGTAGGTTCATACCCCGCCGATTTTCAGCATCTTTTTCTCAAGGTACAAAATCTAGCATATAGGTACTACATTAGTCAATTTAGAATGTAAACCGCTTTCTGAAGCACTCTCCATAGTGTAGATTGATTTTAAACTCTCTTTACTGCAAAGGCTGATTATCCTCCGCGTTACTGAAAAAAACACATAGATTTATTTAAAATCTAGCAATAATATTTTTAAGGTCACCAAAGGGGTAAGAATACCAAGCTCATTGCGATAGATGCTTACTATCAGCTAATAGAACACAGATTATTGATATTCATAGTGGTTATTATTTACTCCAGTTCTTTACTGCCTTATTTTGACACAGGTGACACTTATGATAAATTATACTTTAAAATTTTAGACGGCGGAGTAGACATTGTGACTGATTGTAGATCCGACAAAACTGACAAGTGTCCTTCGTAGTTCTCACTTTAAGATTCATCTGAAGCTCTTCTTTTGCCTGGATCTCATGCGATCGTTCCGATCTCGAGATATTCTAATTGAGCTCTTGATGGATAACGATGATGGCATAACTATATTATAAACGTAAGCATATTATTTATTCGGTTTATTGCCTGTTGAATAAACAACACATATGAATTCTATAAACTTATAGGGCACATAAGCCATGATAACCATCCAGTAAATGGTGCAGAAACATTCGATAACTTTATTAGTTTCATAACTTATGGCATGAAGTTGAGTTCAATATGTAGCCAAGATGATGGATGCGCAATGAACCGCTGGGAGATATAATTACTTGATAAAAGAGTTTTTTTATACAAATGACCAGTTTTTTTACTCTTGCTGACTAATTATCATGCGCATCAGCAATTATATATAGGCTAAAATTTCAAAAATTTTATCCCGCGGTGGAAGATTAGATTAGATATTCGAAGCTATTAACTATTGGTGAATAAGTTATGTAACTGTTAGATGTATTTATGCATCCCGAATATTTTAATGAGATCTATAACTTCATGGGTCTCATAACTACTGATTCCAAGGCTAAGTGTTCTTGCAACCGGCCATTAGTTTACTTTAATTTGCTTATATTTTGTTGAAATAGTGGCCTCTGCGTAAAGGTTATCTGTGTTCTGATATAAAGCCCAAAGTGACGTTGAGTTGCGAAGTTTTTTCTTTGGTGCTTTGAAATTTTATTCTTTTTCGTTAATTACTTTCCCATATTAATCTGTCTCGTTCTCTTTTGTCCTTATAATCAATCTACCCAGGTAGTTTCGCAGCATCTCCTATCCAACTTAGCGTCTTTTCTCCGCTTCGCTTTCTTACGCCCCCTGTATCTTTCTTCCGTTCTTCTTACGCTCGTTTTTTTCCCGCTAACTATTCCTCGACTGCAGGCGTGTCTGTGACTTTTCTTTTTCTATGGATGTCGACTTCCGTGGAAATTGCCTTTTACTCGCGACGCTGACCCCACTCTTTTACGATGTCGTTGCGCTCGCATGCATGCGCTGCATAAAACACGTGCCATTCCTGCGTGGATATTTTTCTAGCCCTTTTCCCTTAGTCTGAAAGCGAGAAACGGCAATTTATTTTATTAAAATTTTTTATTAGCAATTCCAACTGTCTTGGCTCTAAAAGTTTATTTTATATCCTCACCAGAGAACCTCCTTTCTCGTCGTTCCTGTTTCTTGGATCTACCTGGAATACGGATTCCCGAAGAAACAAATATATTTGTCCATTTAAATGAAATTTCGTATGTTTATATTTTTTCTAGTCGGTGCACCTCGTAAGTTTAAGAGGTGAAGCATGGATGTCTTCATGATATTGCTCATCCCGTCTGATGCCTAGTATTTTTAAGGCATGCTATCTGGAGAAAATATTTCTGAATATATTTACTCTATGCTCGTCAACACCGGTGAAAAGTATGAGAAAAGTAGATCGGGAAAATGACTCCAGCATTTTGGATTTGAATTCTTCAATTTTTTGTGTTGATTAATTTCCAAAAGATGAAACTAATCCTGGTCAAAATTTTCCATATATCGATGTCAGTTCGGTAGCGCATAAGTTTTTCTTCTTTAAGTCGAAGGCTGTCTGTGAGGATACAGCGTCCAAATTTTGATGCATGATGAAGTAAATTAAATTCTTAACGTTTTTTGTGCATGTGAGGAAAAAACCAAACGGGGTACCATTAGAGAATATGGTACATTGGTCTAAATCATTTTTTTTCAATCAAAGTAGCTAAAGTAGAAAAAAAATCTCTTCCCTTCCGGAAAAACAGGCTCAGGAGTGTATTCCTGATGTTTTGCTGTACATTTTCAGATATTAAACGGAAGCTCTTCCATAGTTAGAAACGAACTTTTTTATTAAGAATTCTTCCTACAACTTTGATAAAAATGACTTTAAATTTCCGTTTTTACTTTTTAATGAACACTTCAACATTAAGTACTCAGAGTGAGACAGAGAATATTATATAGTTCTTTTTCAGAGCGACACAGAGAATATTATCATGACGCCTCACTACATCTCTAGGTCTGACAGATGCGACAAAATAAGAGAGATACACTGCCGAACAGATTGGTACAAAAACTCGTTCTTTCCGCGCACAATAAGTGACCACCATAAAAATTGTGCTCCACTAAATACACTCCTGTAATACATCTCACCATTTCACCTCCCAAAAACTTCCATCTTTACACGGCTGGTGATCTAACACCCCCTGCCACACGCCCGTGCGGCGGCATGGAGGGTATCATTTAGATGCAGATGTAGAAGTACTCTCATCGGAGTATATATTTTCCAAATGAGAGTCAAATAACTTTTTATTTTTCACTCTATAAAAAAAATGACCTCAGCCAACTCCCATGCTGAAAGAAAAGCTGGAGATAATTCCTGCCCTGAGACTTACGATAGTGTCCCGCGTCCAGCACGGTTCTGTCCTTAATAATTCTGAGGACCTTTGTTCTTGCATGGACGTAGTACCGTGATAAACTTGCGTTCTTTCTCGTGCGTATAAATTCAACGTTGTTCATAAATGGCATTCTTAGTGAAAGGACTAATAACTAAATTAAGTTCTCTAATAATTCATATTTTTCCATATTCATAATTTTTACCCTTTCAGTGGCTACATAATTAAATACTGAACTAACAAAAATGGAATACTGACTGATAGCTATAAAATAGACAAAGAAGTATCACGCCCACTCGTGGGTTCCCGAGAAAATAGCCGGAGCTATGTGAAAAGATTTTCATCATAACTTAATTTTTCAATTTTACCCTGAGTAGAATCAATTTGCAGTATTTCCAAATTGATTCTGCGTTTGAATAATGAAGGTCAGTTATTGTGAATAACAAACCCTATTGGAAACAACAGCCTGTTTAGGCTTTAGTTAATCCTAATAATTATTGAAGAATATCATTGTAATCGTCTCTGAATGGGAAAGGAAAACTGTAGCAATGCAGGATTTAGCAGCATGAAATTATCTATATTCTCCTTAACCCAGTTAAATATCATCGTCATAACTTCATCTTATACCCTCTCATTAATGAATATTATTTTTTACTCAAGATTTTTTTTTCAGTTATTAATGAATGTTTGTATCCCTCTTATACCGAAGTTCTGCATATTTATTACGATTCCTTAGGGCTGAAACAGGATTAATTTTGCATATCATAAAACAGGCCAACTTGGTTTATTGAAGGTTTACATACACAGGTATACATGTTTTAAAACATTAGCTGAGACTTCCCACGTAATTTTCAATGATATATTGATGGCTTTGTTGGTTCTTGTTGGTTTTTTTTACTTTGTTAAAATTATAGGTTCCAACGAAAAAATCTGTATAAAATTTTAATTTGGAAATAACGTATCTAATTATTAAAATTTGTGCTTAATTTAGCGACGTCTTTATTTTTTTTGCAGGTAACTAGTGTTTTTTAATGTATAATCTTTCTTAAAATAATATTTTTGATAGGTAATGTTCTGAACTTATTTTTTATGTGTTTGAAATTAAATGTAGTGTTGTTTTTTATTGCATGATCTGATGCATTACTAATGCCGGTTTTAGCTTGAGTAAATTATTCGTTTTAAGTGCAAAATGAGATGTCAAGCAACACTCACGAAAGATGAGATGTGGCGCTTAAATTCTCTGATAATGAAGTGAGCCAGATGAAAACCGCACAAAAGGGTCTCCGGTTGAGTATCGCCACTACGGAGCGCGGAAATGAGGAGACCCCTTTGGGATAATAATGCTCTCCCTCTCTCTCTCTGCCTCTCTATCTCCTTATTTCTCATCCCATCTCTCTCTTTCTCTCTTCCATCTTTGCCTAGATCAGATTTCACTTTCGCCCCGTGACGTGCGCGGCCAACTTCAGCGGAGCACTCAAAGGGTACTTCGGAGATATTATCGCAGTCGGAAACAGAGTGGGTGGGAATCCGAGAGTCAAGGTGAAACTCCTTTGTAAGATAAGGACATACTCACGGCTCCAAAAAAAGTTCGGGGGAAGAAAAGGCGCGAGGAAGTGTAGACGGGCGGTGGAGGTAAAATGTATCGATGCATCAACTTATTGAAGTTTTTTCTTTGCTGCGATAGTTCTGCCATCAGTTGCAAGAATAGGTCAGTATGGAGGAAATTGTTGAAACAGAGTTATCAATCAAATATGTATTTATGAGTAAAACTTTGTGACTGTACCTATCCCGGAATCGAACGGCGTGATTGTTATGTATGTATGTTATGTAACCTTTATGTTATGTCCTAAAAAGTCTGAAAGACCTTAAAGGTCTACGGCAATAAACGTTATTGTTATGATTATTTTTTACCAATTTTCCATTGTGTAAATACGTCTCATTACCACAAAAAAGGCTTCTTTGCCATACGTATTTTACTTTACGTTACTCGGCTTTTTGTTGGTACTTCTGCCGCATATTACGTTATGCTACACGAAAAACGAAATTACAATGAAATGCTTTGTAACATTTGCATTATGTCTTGACAGAATCTGGCCCCTTGGGCCAAGCAATATATCGGGGAAGGATTTATTGAGCATTGCAGTTAAATTGATAAGCAAACTTTGTCATGCCACGGTTAAACCAAAATTCTCGCCTAAAAAGAACTCAAAGCATTAATTAAAGTCTCTCTTAACTGCATTCGGTGGGAGAAATCAAGGGACCCAAGCAAGCTCTGTGAATGTAAAAAACCGTGTTCTTGTGAACTTTATGTTGCAATGGATGTGCGGTTGAGTTTGCCTCGTTCATTAATGCTGTTGGCTGTTAGTTCTCATCAGCTGGTTGCATCCTCAAACATTTGGAGTTCTTTGACATCGCTCAGTTGAACCCATGCGTTGAATTAGCTCTGTGGAGTCCCCTATCGCTCCCTTGTAAACGAAATGACGGCCAAGTGCCATTCAATTAGTTCTACGCGATGACAGTCAAAAGTAAAAACTAATGTTCTTGGTAATGAAAAAAATGTTCATTCTGAGCTTAATTATACGATGATGCTCATTGGATTTGAAACTTAACATATCATTGATCTATACGAAACAGCTTCCATATCTGTAGAGGAAAGCTATAAAAAAATTTTTCTCAAGCATAAATTGAACTTTATTGCAGATTGCTATACTTCAAAGCAGGTGAGTGACGTTCTAAATCTCAGTCTTCTTATCAGGAAATATATGGGTGCAAATTTCTAATCGATACCTTTTTATACGTAAAGGATAATTAAGAACTAAATAATATTAAATAGTGTTTAGGTTTGGGGTTAACTAATGATGACCATTATTCGTTGCCATATTATTTAAATATTTTATATAACCATTAATAATATGTTAAAATTAATTTCCAATTAACGATAAATTTATTCTTAAACTTATATGAAGACGAGTTGAGGGGAAAACTATAGAGTATGATTTTATGCATTTGCCAAAGCTTAAATATCTGGAAACTCCGCAACGTTACTTGGTTCTACCCTTCATTTTTCTCCATCCCGCAGAAACTGTGCACAACTACTGAGGATTGGAGAGTAAATCGGAAAGTTGAATTGTTTGATGAGAGCTGCTGTGTACGAAAGACTCCTAAGCAATCGAGCAATCGGTATAGTATGATCCGAGTTGGACATAAATATTTATAACGGTGCTATCCCCGGGCGCCAGTGTCGAATGGAAGGGAAAAATGGGAGGTCCTGAAAACTCCGATTGGAATAGAGGACCCTGGGATCAGAATGTTCCCTCAACGGCGCACTCTACGGACTCTTAATGTTTCTCCCTGAAATAAGCTGGGAAGGAGAGAGTTTGAGCGATATTCGCTCAGGAGGACAAGATAGTCGTCCGGCAGTCAAAAGAATGTTGAGAACTCCGGACACCTATATAACTATGTATTCCTAAACTTCTTTACTCTTTGTTTTGTTCGTAATATTTCATGTATTGGTGTAATAGACTGCTCGTGATATTTCTAGGCCGATATCCACGGGATTGAGGGATTTGTTGGCCTTCAAATGTAACGGTATCGACTGAATATATTTATGCTATAAATATCCGATGGTGCTAGTTCAACTACAGGAAAATACGAACTATGTTTTTTTAAGGAGTCGGCCATGTTCCCCCTTTTACAACCCCTGGTGATTCGCCGAGCATATATTTGTTCAATATAAGATATTACATACTCCTACCTGAGTATACTAGGCAATGTGGACAGAATAATGGATATGCGTGCAAAACGGGATTTTGGGAGTACAGAGCTTTCATTGGGTGGAACCCAACTTTTTGAGAGCCCAAATAGAGTTTTACTTTCGGAAGAACGATTTGGACGGAGAAGCGGGGATAAATAATATCCGCTCCGTGATTTCTAAAAGCTCCCGGAGCGGCTGTAAATTTTCGAGCAGTTCGCTTGGCCCTTCATCTTTGGGGGAATTGGTGCTAAAATGGTGGGGTGGGGTTTGAGGCCCACCGCCTGAAAGCTACGGCGAAAATATCTGCGAAGTGGCTTTATGCCTTTCACCTGCTGGGATGTTACTGTTTTCTTGACACTTTACCCAAAGTTAGTCCGAAGTTAATATTTTCATTATTTTTATCGAATTGATTTAGTAATACATAGTGTGAACCTACAATCTTCTAAAACTGATAAAACTACGATAAATTTGTGGTAGATTTTGCACTTTTCATAAAACATCCAAGATTTTTATTTAGAAGAAATGATCTGTAAGAGAGGGAAAGTGGTAAAATTATTATATTCTCGTTGAAGAAGTGATTTTCTTGGTTTTCGCCGTTGTACTTTTACCTTATGTTCGTGTAATCGATTGTGATTCACTTTTTTCACTACGAACAATGAAATACTGTAAACTGGGGTGAAGCCGGTATAGAAGAACGTGTTTTAGGTCTGCTGTACTCGCCTTACTTTTATCAGTGAAAGATTTACTGAGGAGACTTGATCTATCAATCAATTGTTTCACGTTAAAATATAAGCAATCAAACCACTGTAGGCTCCAAAAATAGAGTTGACTAAAGAATAATACCTTCGCCTCACGAAGTAAAGTGAAGAGCTTGCACCAACATTTTTGTTGTATTGCATAGACATTGGCTTGTAATTCAATTTAATCCCTTTAGGTTCACGATCGTATACCTCCCACAAATTTTGTGATCTTGAGACACCCTCAACCAACGCTTTGAGCTTATTTGATTTTCCTTAGAAAATCGTAGGCCTCTTCTCAAAGCTAATGCAATAGTTATTGGCTCTTACGGTAGCCATTGCAATCATTGCAACCTCAAGGTTTTCAAGAGCATAATTATTTACCCTCACGCCATAATTGGGCATAATTTGAGCACTTTGATTGTGCGCTAGGGCTCACTGGGAGGACCGAATAGATAGGTAGATTCATAACCTTCTGAGAGCGATTTGCGACCGTAGGGTTATTTATCACATTGTCTATTTGTCCTATAACGTTTTATTTAATTACTTTGATGTGATAATTTTAGTGAAGTATATTAAGTAGAGGGACGTAAAATGTCCCCGTACACATTATGCAATAAGTCCTCGAATTTCGTTGGAGATGCGTGTTGAAGAAGAGCGACGTAAGTCGAAACAACGTAAAACGGATCCAGGTATTCGTGACCACTTTTATCCCGCAATAGATCAAGGCGTTAATTTCAAAATTCGTTTTTAGCCTTTATCCAGGAAAAAGTAGCTGTTTCAGATGGGATGATTATGTCTCAGTTATCAAAAAACGCAAGCATATGCACATCCGGTCTATTTAATTAGTATTAAACGGAAGTTTTTTCCGACAACCCTTATGAGCATGGAAGTAACATCGAATCAGACGTAAATCGAAACGACAGATACTGAGGACTTAATGTATATGCGAGTTTTTAAAGTGACGAAAATGTTTTTCGTTCAAAATATTGGGGAAATAACAGCCACCCCTTCGGACTCCCGAATAGCCTTTGACTTCGGCCTTCAAGTTTTGTTGATAAATTCGTGGTTTCCTGAAAATTTTTAACTAGATGAACGAAAACATGTGATAAACATGAATCTTCTGGTGAGTTACTATGAAATTTAAGTTGTAAGAAAGTTTATGATTTATTTAAGCTGCATATATGGTGATAACGTGTTTAATTTATGATTTTCTCTATGAATGTATTTCATTGAGAGGTTGTTAGAGTGGTTGCAGCAATTGGAGTGGTCTTAGCTGAGGCTGATAACATGTTGTAAAAGTAAGCCGATATAACCAGAAATGTATGGGATTGGGTTGGTGTGGTGGCTAGAGCGCTAGCTAACCTTGCGGACGGCCAGGGTTTAAATCCCTGCAGAGGAGGATATTTTTCAGAGGAAAACCGATTCCTTTGTCTTGTGGAGCGCACTTCAAGTGTAGAACTCCGTCCATCTGTCGGCTGAGACAATAAACTTTGGTCCCCTAGGTGCCTTTCGGTAAGAGCACGCTAATGCCGGGTTTCTCTCCACCCTTCGATCCTATCTGTCCCCTATAGCGCAAATAACTATAGTTGTTGGTCGCTACCAAGGAAGCGAAGACAGGAGAAATCCTTTTGCAGAGATTTATAACAAGCCAATTGCGAGCAATAAATGGTTTAAGTGTGTATGGCGTGGGGTATATTATTTGAACGTTATAGAGATGAGAATGATCTCAGCATTAGCGCTATGATTTGTACTCGTGTCTATTTTCCAGCCAGAATAAATTTCATAAAATATTTAAATCCTCGACCAATATTTTGGTGATAGAAAACCGGAGGACAAAGATGAAATAAATATATAATTGGAGTACTAACGGAAAAATGCATTTGCCAGCTTCATTAGACTGCGAATTAAGCAGTATAGAAAGTTAGAGCAGCACGCGGAACTACGAACGACTACTCCTAATCAAGTATTCATTCTTACGTGTTTCATCTAATGCAGTAACTTAATTACATTCATCTGATTCAAGCATTTTTGGGTAATTTAGTCACGAAAGCTCTGAAGCCCCTTTGGATTACACTTTTCTTTCTTTCTACCTTCATCCTTACTTTTTTGCTAACGAAAAATCGTGAGCGGGTCTGGAATACATTCCTTGAATTACAGGAGTTTGCTCTACCAGTGTTCTTCCCCGATGCGCCCCTACGTAATTTCCTTAAAAGCAGTCATTTCAGGATTTGATTCAAGGATGTAATTTTCGTTTGCCGACTAAAGTTTCTGTGAACTCATAATAACCATAAGAAAGAAAGAACAGAACATAAGAAAGAACATATGAATAGAACATAAGAAAGCATTTATTTCATTCAACTTTTTGAGGCAAAACTTTAGCTACCAAATAAGTTGCTTATTGAAAATTATATTATATTTCTTAGTTATTGAGGGGTAATAATATAAACTCTTTAATTAAAAAGGAAAGCGAATTTAGATGCCAATATTTGTTGCGATTATTAACTGATATGAATATTTTATAAACAAATTTTGATTGAATTTCTCTTATTAAGAGTTAAATAGAGGTTAATAATGTAATTCCCTATTATTGTAAGTTATGTTTATATATTTATCTAAACTATAATTTTTAAGAACAAGTTTTACAATTTTTTTAATTAAAATCTTTTTTGTGTAAATTATACTCTGAATGATACTCGAAATGGATGATAAAACGATTGAACGCCTACTCAATCGAACTATTGTCTGAAGATATATTATTGGATGACTGGCATCGTATTGAATTTTCCCGTAATTTTGTCTGAAAAATAATTATTATAAGTAAAGCCATAGAAAACGGTAAAAGTTTTTTTTAAAAATCACCAGGAATATGAGTATGAATCTCTTTATTTCACGTTTTAAATTAAATTTCAAGCAAAGGCAGTGCAGGTTATCCAAAGCCAAACCTTGCGGTGCATATTTTTCCCTAACTGATGCTTAAGATGAATATCGGAGGGTTTTCCTTTCCCGAACTGCCGGAACAGAAATGGGCCTGGGTACTATTGTAGGACTCATTTTTCTCACACGCCCTAGATGCGCATAGTATGATGAAGAATACAGGTAGTACCTGGATCTTGCAGCTATAAAACGATGGAAAAAAAGATCATTCTTGTCCCATACGAAACATATACACATGTCGGAGTGGGAAAAATTTCATTTCGTGGTGATTTCCAGAGGGCCCGAAGAACTGACCCACATTCGTCGTTTTATATTCCCTCGATATCTTCCCTGGGAATGGAGATACCTCCAACGGACACACCCACATTCCCCGACTCTTTCTCCCGCTATACTCATATCTCTTTCTCTCCTGAGTGACAAGGGCAGGTGTATTGTAAAGGGTTGTCCAGTCGGTGGAGAAGGTAGATGGTTGTGGATGGGGGAAAGAGATGTACCAACGCCAACTAAACGACCAAACTGCTTGTCCGTATGTTCCTTTTTGTTTCATGCACCCTCTCGAGAGAGAGAGACAGAGCCACACTGGAATGACTGGGAAGCCTTTCGGTCACAAAAGAGATGGAAACATTTTTTTCCGAGGGAATATGTATGTGAACCATTTGTCCGAATGGGTGGGAGTGGTGAAAGAATTGAGGACACACTCACAGTTCGCGGTCCAATGGAAAAAAAGCGCGGAGATGTAGGGGAAGGTCAAAGGGCAGGCTAGCAGAAGGACTTAGCAAAGGACACATGCACACGCGCGCCAGGGAGCTTCCCCGTGGTGACCCCATTTCGAGTCGAGAGATGGATCCCAAAACTGGGCGACGTCCTTGAATAATTGGGGCGCTCCTAGCCGGGGGGATGAGGCAGTTTTTGTCAGAGGGAGTGAAGAACATCAGTCACCGGTGCCGCGGGATCAATTAAAGTTTACGCCCAGCGCCGCGCCGGCGAGAACTTGCTTCGACCAAAAAGTGTTGGTGTTTTGTGGCTCCGAAGGAATATTGATCTCGCATGCTCGAGGCAGACAAGGCTTAAATTATCCGTCGGCGGGTGGCTTATGCAAATAGATACTAATTGATGTAGGTCTCATCAGTCACATCATTGACTATAGTTTGTCTTTGTAATTGAGTAAAGCCAGCAGTTTAGTATTTTTTTATTTTTTTCTGCGTAGTTGCGTAATGCGTTGTTTTCTTTCTGGGCTCGTTAAGTATACCACTTTTTTATCTTTTTAACTTTTATCTCTCTTCCCATTTCCTAATGTGATGCTATGTCTACATTTCACTCGTCTCTTTGAGGGTGATTAGATTGCAATGGCCGTGACATGGTCGCGTTTGACAGATAGCAATATGATGGGCCCATTAAGTTTTTTTCATTTTAAACCCGAGGAAGACACTTCATTGATATTGAATCAAATATATAAAAATTCAATAATTATATGAGAGTAATTTAGAAAAATAATTCTGATGATTGCCTGTAAATACTTTCTTAGTTGAACGATGGTAATGACGGGTGTATCTATTTGTATGTTCAACCGCAAACATCTTTCTAGCCCCCTCAGTGAGACGTTAATATTTATCAAATCGCAGATTTGCTGATAACTTAGATTGGTAACGAATTTTCTCTCCGAACTAAATTTTTATAACTAGTATCTTATTGGGAGATCCATGTTAAAGCTTATGATAATTTTTTTTCCTATAATATTTTGGTTTTGGGGCATCAGAAACGAGAACCATAAGGAAGACATTCGTACGTAAGATTGAGTAGCATACGTCATGACGTTTCCTTGAGCGCTTAATTGGTCATTTCCCCAATGCCCCAAAATATTTAAGATTAACGAAGTTTTTATATCTTTTGATAGGCTCGCATTCGGTGGATTCATTTCATCTTGCATTTAGGTATTCATATGATCGCGCTGCTTTTGATGAATATCATATGTGAATCGTTCTTTTTCATTTCGTATAAGGACGTATAAGGTTCGAGATCAGTGAAGTCATAAAAGACTGATAGAAACTCCCTCAACCAGCAGCTTATATTTTTCCTCCATCAAATGGAAATGCACTGTAAAGATAGTGGAGTTGGGTGATGTCTTCAAAGGCAAAATGAGGGTATTTCTCTAGAAAACTAGGCATCTTCTCGTGACTTATTTTGCGGGAACTAGTTTCAAGAGCTTGCAATCTTCCAGCGAGACCGCACTTTAGACATGACACTGCTCACCAGCTATGCAAATTACTCCGAGTACCCGATGGGCCGCTAGCTAATGCCTTATCGTCCGAGCCCTCTGGGATGAAGCTAGTCTCGTGATGACCTGCTTTTCCGTGCATTAAAATATCATGAGGATCCGATGAGCGTCCAAAATCGCATAACCCTATATTACCCGAGAGGTTCAACCGGAAAAACGTAAAACTTGTGAATCGGTGGTGGACTTATCGTGACGAATTATTCCCGTGAATTTAGACCGATAATTGATGACGTATGTCATGAATGGGGGATTTGAAGTTTGCATCTCAATGCGGAAAAATTTGTTGGCTTTCAAAGAGAAAACTTGAACTCCTTTTCATGATCACCATAAAAATAGTGATTAATTTTAGGAGAGAAATCGTAACAAATAAGTCACGTGTTCTGAGAACAAATATGGATCTACATCTACATACTACCCTGCGAGCCACCACATAGGCGTGTGGCAGAGGATGTAGGGACACCGGCCGTGTAAAGATGTTAAGGATAATGTTTTTGGAGATGAAATGGTGAAGCGGTATAATGGGAGTGTTTTAAGTAGAGCTCATTTATTACTATGGTTAATTATTGTGCCTGAAACGAACGAATTTTTGTACCTATCAGTTTGGCAATATATCTCTCTTATTTATTCACTTCTTTTAGACCTAGAAATATTGTGTGGCGTCAAATTAATATTCTCTTTGTAACTATAAAATACACCCGTCCTGAATGTTTCAAGCAAACTAAGCCTAGTGTGTGGCCTCCGAGTCTCTAGAGGCTCCCAACTCAAACCATCAAAAAGCAGTGAAACACTATATGTTCGCTGCAGAAGTTTTTTACGAAGAGCGGAGCTTTACTTTGTATTTTATTTTGTTAAACCTATCTGTCCAAGGTCCCAAAGGCTCGCGGTGATTCGCAGTGCGGCGTTACCAAAGCGAAGTAGCACCTCTCTGTTACTTTTTCATCTGAGGTCCTTCCTATAATACACTTGATAAATCCTAGCTTCTTTGATGCTGTGCCGCAGGTTTTGTTGTGTTCTCCATGTGTGTTGTGTTCTCCACTTTATTCTGTGTGTACAAATATATGTACTAATATGTCGTAGAATATGAAGGAAAATTAATTACAATGATAACTATAACATCATTTGTTGTATTAACTCTTCAAATCAGCAATTTATGCTGCCTTACCCTGTATCTGAAGTTAAGGTAATTCCTAGGTATTTGACTTTTCTGAGGACTTTATGTTTGCCCCACCCACTGTGTAGCTATGGTGATGGTGTGATGACTCCAGCATTAAGTGTACTGTGGTGCATGTACTAAAATACAGTTCTAGTCCCCACTGCTGGCAACACGAATTAAAGTTGTTTCGGTCCGATAAGTCTGCGTTTCGCTAATTTGGCAGTAGAAGACCGTATCGTCCGCAAATAATCTTAGGTTACTACTAACTTGAAAACTTAAGTAATTCATATAAATAATAAATAAAAGAGGGCGGATCACACTTCCTTCCATAACACCGGAAATGACCTTAAACCATGTCAGAACTAACGCCATCAATAGCTACATTTTGTTTGCGATCACCGAGAAAGCCCCATGTAAATTTCACTAGCTTTTAAATCCTTCCAATGATTGCAATTTTTATATGACATTTTATGAGGAACCTAATCGAATTCCTTCTTTAAATTGGGGAAAATCGCGTCAACTTGCTTATTCGCATCACTTGATTTTAAGATGTCATGAAGGATATATAGACAAGGATGTGAAGAGTGTCGGGAATTAGGTATTGGTGACAGCATTTCCCTCATATCTGATACAGATTAGATACATTAGTAATAGAATGGTATTACAGGCGGAAATAACCTATGATACCCGATTTATTGGCAATTATTTACTCGAGGAGCCTAAATTAGAAAAATCCGTTCAAAGTATTCTGAATGGAAAGACGGAAAATTGAAAATGATCTCTCTCCTTTAAGGGTACGTTCTTTCTCCATGGAAAATCTCCTCTTAACCGGATATGGAGAGGATGAGGGGCTCCCAGATTTATAATATTTACCACTTTCCCAAAGATGTAATAATAGAAGAAGGCAATAGAGGGAGCCTTTCTCTGGGGGACTAAGGGAAAAGGTCAGACTTCTGAGAAATCGTGAGCTGCGTGGAAAAAGATGAGTTTGGAATAAGGGGTCTTGGGAATGATAATATGCTCCCCGTGATCGATTCAGGGATGAGAATCGGCGTATCGGATTATTTAGAAACGAAAAAGATAGGGTGAGCAAAGTAGCCCGAGGATAGATGTATTAGTTTATCAAATTTAACTCTAGAACCGCCACTGGTCTGGCCAGACCCAGAGAGCGAGCTTGGGGTAATATGATGGTGTCTCCTTGTTACTTTTCATGACTAGAGACTAGGAACATATAACCAAAATATTTTTGTCGGGGGGTCAACCCTCTTCGAGAATAATTCGGATTCGCCTTAAACTACCAACTCTGCTGGGTCTTGCTAGACCCATCAGAGGAAATTCTGCGTTTTGACGGAATTTTCAATGTCAAATATTTCAATATCACTTGTTATAATACAGTTCCTCAACTCTTTCCAATAGAGAATTAATATTTTTCACCTGACTAGGCATAAGAGGTCCCTCTAAAACTGATGCAGTTTCGCCTTAGAAATAGATCAGAGGTGCGTATTTGCTAAGGGTTGAGATGTATCTCTAATGAAGTGTCGAGCTGTCTAAACGATCCCAACGAAGTCGATTTTTTGACCTGTATGAATCATTGGGTGACACCGGTGATACTCACAAAAGCGACGACCCAAGGCCCTGCGTAGTTTGTCTCTTTCGGCTTCGTGAAGTCGGCTACACCGCAGGTAAGTGGCCGTCAGTATCGGCTCCGTTCACGACGGCACGACGAGGTAGACGGCACGAAGACCGCAGACGACGTCATAGCTGCTCTGTATGAATTACCTAAACATTGCTTTGAAGGATATGATGTAGAAAATTCATCTCAACTTGCACTTCGTGATACGGGAGGTAGCTCAGACACAGGCTCAATGTGTTTGGAGATAGATTAGGTGCCCTTTTACAGCAAAATAGGTTGTGTATAAGCGTAAAGATTGCCTAGCATTATTTTGGTACGAAAACTGTTAAACACTGGTATTTTTTACATTGTTAGTTTTGATCAATACTCAAGATGCCTCGGAATGCGGAGGCCGTCGCAGTTCCTGCAGTAATGTTGAGGGTAACTCCGGATGCACAGTTGTATATCCTCCACGATATGCTAAGCGCTAGGTACGACCAATGACTATCAACCTTGTTTAGCATACCGGCAGAATACGAAGTAGATGCGTTCAGGCAATATTTTTCCAGGACTTCGTTGAACGCCAAGAACTTTCCGTCGTCCCGTTTATTGTAGAAATTTGTATCCTATTGTAGTCTAATCGCAAACAGTTGGTTCAGAGGAGCATTTTCAAAGCATAAAAATACCTGATTTCTAATCGAAACAGACTTGATTAATGGGAAGAATTACTGAGAAAGACCATGTATAGTATACTTTACAAAAATTTACATATGATAGTAATTGGAAAACTTCCGAAGAGTAAAGCGTTAATGTGAAATGATAGCAGAGTGAAGATCTTAGGTAAACCAAACTGTATTTTATCTATGACTGGTTCTAATGATGATAGTGATCCAGGAATGTATCATTTTTAATCCAGCAGCTACCTTGGATTAATTTTTAAAATGGACATTTTTACCCGATAAATTCCTTTACTAATCTGCTGAAAAAGTATTTCAGCTGCGAACAAATGTATAGTTAAGTCAATGATTGGTAGCCATTAGACGATTGCAATAACGCAGCTGGACCTGAACCCATAAAAACATGCTTCGGTATAAACAGCTAGTCGCTCATTCTAGTTTGAGAGGAAGTTTACAAAAACGAGATATATTCAAAATGACGAATCCTCAAGCCCTATATGATGAACCGTTTTCATGAGAAAATTCAGACTGGTGTAAAATTGCGCTTCTTTATTTGTCCTAAGTGTCCCAATCTTCTTACAATAATTTATGTGCACTGAATCAAAAAACATCAAATATACCAGTGTTTCTTTGACTGATTATTTCGAGCTTAGAGCATAATCCAGCAATAGGAGAACTAACGTAGGTACTTCGATACAGTGAATCTTGCTTCAAAGGCCGTGAAACTTAAGTTTCTTACTTAAACTTAAACCGGTAATAAACGGTACTCTAACTTAAACCGGTAATCATTAATGGATTTATCTGTTTCGTCTTAAATTATATCACTTCAGCCATTTATGCCTCAAATTATATATTTAGAAGTACTTATGTTGAATTTCATGGTTTCAATGAGGTCTGTACCTCAAAACAAAAACGCGATGATAATATTATTTTTCATCAACCAGAGGTAAAAAAACAGGTATAGTATCTGTGAGATATCACATCTTCTGGGCATCACAATCTACATTGCAGAGAATTGCCTCTCGGGAGACCCACTCCAGTGGATTGGTAAAAATTTGCGCTGAGGCGATAACAAATTTCCGATATTAATTCTGGCCGATTTTCAAATATCGGTACATGGGTATCTGGGTTTAGAATCCGATAACTTTTTTCTTTCAAACATTTTTTAAAATACATCTCTAAATGTGTGCACCTTTCAGAAGTAGCCATAATATTTTACAACTATTACAGAATCTATTAAATCAGAACAAGATTCCTGTTCAGCAAATTTTGTCTTCAATGGCTATGGGAGCATTAATATATTTTGAATGGCTTATTTTTTTGTCCACATAGTTATGCTACCGTAAAATAATTCTACGCATATACTTTTCGATATTTTAAATAATTAAAAATTCATATGCTCAAGTGGAGATGATTTCAGCTATAACTACCACTCTGTAATAACTTATTAGGTACTAAGTGAGTATTGGGTTTTCGAGTCCAAGTTTCGGGTTTCGATTATTGGAAAAATGAAGTTATCGGCTCAACTCCAACTAAAACATTGATGGTTAAGCACATTTTAAGCCTCGTTTTTCAAATTTCCTCATTACTAGAAGAGAGAACTTTCTTTTCTGCAGAAAATAGAAGTTATTCTTTACAATGGTTGCTTTCATGAATTTGTTCCGCCCAAAATTTGAGCTAAATGAGAAAAGTGTGTGCTTAAGAGAGATAGAGATTTTGTCAAAAGTTGGAAATACTGGATAGTTACTTTGCCTGTGCATTTCAAAGCGCGCGGTATATTATTGAAATTTGACCTTAAACCCCGTTCTGTCTCAATGCGTTGCAATGCATAGATATGGGATCAGTCAATTGTGGCGTGAGAGCCGATGTGGTAGCCATTAAACATTATGAATGCGGTGCCCTGTTATCGATAATTCATAGATTTGCGCGTTTGATCCGAAAAGCTGCGGATATGGTTTCAAAATTTCGTCAACATGTTTTGAGTGCTATTTTACTACACCGGAGTGTGTTTTGTCGTCCGGGAAATGTAATAGCACCCTCTGAATTCCGAATCCGATGAATTTGAGAGTTTATATTCTACCTTGTGTGATTAGGGTATGTTGAGAATTTTCAAAAGTAAGTATAGCTGGATACGCAGCCGTTTTGTTGATGAAGTGAGGATTAAACACCGATGATACTCAAACATGAGCCATATTTTTCATGGATTTCGGACATGATTTTAACTGGGGTTGAATTGGCAATCTTCTGCTTTTAGAATATTGGAATTAATGATGAGAGAATGGGCCATCATTAACAGGTTTTGCCTCTCGGAGTTTTATTTATTACTCGAAACAGATGTCCACCCGAGAATCTGCTCCTGAGTATAAATTATTGGTCTCGCAGTTAAACTATATCACAACTAATATAATTTTTACCTAACTTAAATTTTACCTAATTGTTCAAAATTTACAAATACCATATTTTTTTATTCTTGACACTATGCTGTCTATGAAATAGAAATTATTGATTATAGGTAGTTTTCACCAACTGCTTGAGAATTATTTTGGTATGTTGCTCTGTTATTATTGCCGCACTGACATATGTCAATTTTTCCATTTTTATTCGAAACCCTGCTTAATGCCTTTGTTGCATCTTTCAAAATAAATTCATAGCTTTCATTTTTGGCCACCGATGATTTCGTCCGAATTGCGTGGTTTCTTTCAGAAATAACTCGCCTACTACAAGCATTTTGAAATCTTTATATCATATCTTTAATTAGAAATGGCGGTCTCACAAGGGATTGCCCTTAAGTTGGAAATTAATCCAGAGTTGGGATTGGAAATTACTGGAGACTGAGGACACTAAGTATTATTGCCTTAGTCGTGTTTATGTTTGGATATAGTTGGTAATGGTTCAAATTAGTGGGACTTTAAATGAGATACTTTTGAATTACAGTTACCTCCAGCATTTAAACGAAACGGCAACTGTTCATGTATGCTACGTTATGTGCAATAGTAGTCTCAATTTACTTTCAAATTTGGACTGCTTGGAATTTTAGTCCATTATTAGTTAATCATATAATAGAATTGGATTTAGAATTTTAAGTACATCAATTCCACTACGATATTTTGAAGTAATTGCAATTCTCATGAGAGAGTGTTAAAATTTAGTTTGAGAATTCCCTCGAAGGGAAAAAAATCCCTTGCAAATCGTTGTATTTATCTTGGCATTGTAATTCAATAATATTTTTTTACTGTTTATAGGAGCATTCATGAGACAACTGAAAATAATGTCACTCCTATCGTGGCGTGGTTCACATATTTTTCGATGCATCTGATTCAGTAAATGTTTATTCTTCCTTTTGTGCGATGGAACCCACGAATTCTCCCTGCATTCGAAGCAAGCTTTTGTTCGACTTGCAGGCAAGTTAAACAGTGAGCCACTCTGCGCAGAGAATAATTTGGATTACCTGTCACAGGCACTCGAGATACTGGATATGAGCGAAGTTTCGCAACCCGATATACACGCCAGTGTGACGCAATGTTCTGGATTGAGGGTTGAATTTCAGATATCTTTCCACTCAGATTAAAATCAAATAATGCGCCCATGGAGACGTCTCTCCCGATGCGATGAAAAAGGAAACAAGTTTTCCGCATCTCGCTCTCGTGTGAATCACATTTCCTATTTCCCATTGTGCCATTTTCCACCCCTTTTCCTTGTTTCTTTTCTCTCTTGTGGGAATTCAGTTCCCAGTCATGACCATCGAAATTATAATTTTTCATTTTAATTTCAGTAATTCAAACTTAAAATTTGGCGCTTCGTTTGCACGCCCGAGGAAGCCCTATTCATAGATTGATTGAACAGCCAACTCTCTAATCAACTAATCAACTCCATCAATTTTCTCAGTCTCTAATTGGCGTTTTATAACAATGTGTTGACCTTTTCGATGAAGTCATCCCAAGAAAAATAGAACACAATATTCCTCCCTCTCAAGCTTTAGATGGGTTGTTTTAGTTTCGTCGTTTATATTTAGATTTCCATGTGAGTGTGTAATGGATACTCCATGCAAGCGCTATTTTGACGCATGAATACCAATATTAAAGGAAAACGTCAAGGGAGTCAAATATTTGGTCTTCATATTCATACAAAAGTAATAATACTACTTATGCGATGTTTATAGTATGAAACTAATTCTTTCTCATCATCCATGCGGGATAATTATCTGAAGGCTGTGTTTCAATTCCATTTTTAGCTTCTGACAGTATTTGTTTTCCCTGAAATTCGGCTAGTATCGTCACAACCTAAGCCTTTAGCCTAATTTCACGACCACGAAAGCAATTAAATAAAATTAAATTTAAACAAAAGAAACTTAACAATCTACGATAGCATTCGTATTGATTTGTGATTTCTTCTGAATGGTAAATGAACCACGCGTCGTGGGTGATTGTTAGAGAAAATAGGAATATGCAATGCACATGCACTAATTGTGAATGTTTTAGTACACCATTTTTAGGGTTGAAAACTGTTATCATGCACTTGTTTAGTAACTCTTTGCCACTGCGAATTTTCTTTTGGTTGGTAAAATATGTTCTGTGCATTTTACAATATATTTCGAGGAGACTGAAATGTGTTGTCGTCATTAATTTATTTGTACCGTTTTCTACGCATATTCTTGGTACAACTTGTGTATACACTGGAGTGATGTACTTAAAATAGTTTAGATACATAATTTCTAAAATCTTGAATTGCCTATAAATCTATTCCTAAGGAGGACTTCCGATTGTCTACAGTCTTGCAAATGAGATAAAATAAATCCTGCTTTAGAACTTAATTAATTGACTTAGAATCCAATTTCAATATTAAATTGGGATTACAAATTTGTCATCCATAAATGTTACTTGAGCTGTTAGACCTTATGAGAGAGTTGTCAAGCCTTTTTAGTTTGTTATTACGGACTCATGTTTCATTAAAAATCACAGAAAGAAAATAAAAGGTGTAAAGCTGTAACTTGACGAAGAAATCCCATTGTGGGCATCGCGATGAAAACCAAATGAGTAGGATTAGGCACCTGACATTGCCTGAGATATTAGTGGGTGATGTTGTTACGCATCGATTGAGTTATTTGATCTGTCGAAGAAATAGTACTTTGATATTGATCATACGAGTTTTGCAATAAGTTGCTTTGGAATGTAATGAGGGACTATCATATTTCATAGCCAGTCCTTGAAAGAACGCAGCCAATATTTGCATTCATTAAGGGATCCTTGCCTAATCTCCGCCCATGAACTGCACTCACAACTTTCCTTCCAAAAACAGTTCGCTATCTAAAGAGCCCAAAAAGCCATTTCAGGTTAAGGCTAAGAGAGTTACGGCGGTTCTTCATGAACTGAGTCTTGCAAAAAACAGTTCTATATTCTCAGCGGTCGGTGGTTATGCTAGGCACCTTTGGGAAATACAAAAAATTCTAGTAGCACAAGCGACAAAATTCAAATTGACTCCCAGCGAAGCTCCACTTCGACTGAATGTGGACGAGATCACTCTGTACCGACTTTTGAAAGTGACGTTATATGCGGTGTCTTGATTATGCGAGAGTACTATTACACACGATTTGGTGAAACACATTTGCAATGTGACATTGAAATTGAAGCGTCGCACCGCCCTAGACACCAAAGCTAAGGTACGGCGGGTGGTAAAGGGTGAGGACAAAGGGGAAGAAATGAGGTTTACAATGGAACGGGGAGTTGCGCAGAGAGCAGAAGGTTGAGAAGAAGAAAAGGAAGATGAAAAGAGAGGAAAGAAAGAATTGGAGCAAATTTCGAAAAAAACGCCAGTCAGTATCTTCCCTTTGGGTGTGAGAAGCCACGAGGAGGGAGGCAGTCAAAAGCCGTTGTGGGGCGATGGCCGTGCGTTTGGGGAGAGCTTTTGGTGTTTCGGGTGGGGAGGAAGAATCCACTGACGCGAAATGGAGAGATGTGGGCGATAAATAAGGACCCATCTCACGTTTCCATCGCAGGAATGGCGGCGGGCGCGGTGGCGGCAACCCCCGGGTATCCGATCAAAAGTTCTCACCCTCCCGCTGTACAACCCGCTTCTATATCCTTGTCAATACTTACAAGAACCCTCACCGCAACCCTCATGTTCAGACTCTTTCTCATTCAATTCCGCGCGACCCCGTCCAAAAGCCATACCCCTCTCTCCATAATAATTTCCGTCTTCCAATTTATAATATTTACCCCACTGCACTATTATAGCCAAGCATTACAGTACTCTCTTGAGCAAAGTTGGGCATCTCTTATATGGACAACCGATGGCTAAACAAGATGCAACATATCAAACTTCTATGAGCTTTGTGAGGAGTATAGACCGATATCTGAAATATTGCCTATAATGTTATAATTTTCATTTTTGAAGGTGGATTTACATAGGATAGTCACTTCCGCAAGTTTCTTCTGCTATGGCTTGCCGGAGATTGAGCACTGGTGAAAAATTATTTATAATTTTGTATTTGCCACTTACACTGGCCACTCTCATATTTTTACAGCATCCATGAAGTATATTGGCAGTCGCAAGAATTGAAATGCCCGGAAGATAAAAAAGGCTATTTTCGTGGGCAAATAGCACTATAAATGTTCAACTTTACTCTGGGACATATTAATTCATTCAGATTAATGCAAACCTTAATTAACATTTTATGAACTACGTTACTTTTATTTATTCAAATCTACTGGAGTAGGGTGGTGAATGATACATAAGTCCAAATATATGTATTCTCCATCATTCAGTGCGGTCATTTCAGATTGAAGCATTTCCTTCATGCTTCAACTTCAGTATGCATTATGATTCGAGTTAAGTGATATGGAAGTATAAGCCCTTCCAGACTAATGAACATGTTTTGCTATTAAAATATATTTTTAAGTTAGATATCCGTATAAATTGTTGAAAAATTGTGCAGATATTTGAAGATTCATACTATTGAGTCAAACTCCGGCATAAATTAAAGTCAGTTTTTATTCGTCTAATTTACTGTATTCGTCTTGACCACCTGCCATATACTTATCTTCCCCACAGCAACCCTAACAGCCAACCTCCTGCTCCAATTCCTTCTCATTCCATCCCACGACTCCTGCGTTTGCCACCCCACCTTTCCCATTTATTTTTCCATCCCCCTCTTTTGATACCCTTTCTCCCATGCGGGAAAATAAGAGCAAAGGGCAGTATTCTGCCTCTCTCTCCACATCTACCCCTCTCCAATAAATTCCTTTCCTGTGGCTGATTTAATGCGAGCAAGGCACACCGAAACAGCGGGGAACCTCCACACCCATTCCTCTTTCTCTGCTGGGCCAACAATCCCAAAACGCAACCGGCGCACCCTTAGCTGGCCCCCTCTGGTCAAAAAAGCCGGAGTGCCCCGCCCCACACTCACATTCAGACTCCAGAAACCACCAACAACACCACGATTTCGTCTACTCTTCCGCCACAAGTCTCTCTCTTCCATCTTCAATAAATCTACGTCCCATTTACGGAAGAAAAAAACACTTCAAATGCTTGCAGCGCATATGGTCAGGCATAAAACGCGAGTGTTTAAATTGATTACCTACTACTAAGAGTCTGCGTCTATTTAGCAGTGAGTTAATTGCATTAGTCATCCTTGAATATGCGGTATATATTTCAAGACATTTTTGTGCACGTATTATATCTCGCGAGCTGGAAATTGTATATTTTGCAATTTTTTTGGAAATCGCGTGAGAAAATTCAACATAATATTGCTTGCCACAGTTTAATTTTCCAACTCTTTTAATTTCTAATGACTTTCACATTGTGTCCTTCTCAAACAATCACAATTTATATCAGTGAAAAACAACTTATATCTTTTCTTCCTCGGTAACCAAAAGATAGGGTGCCCTTGGGCAGCTCCATGTAACCGAAACCACAACACAGCATGATTCAACTACTCTGCAATCCGGATTGCTTGCCTTTCGGCCCTTGACCTGTGATCCGGAGATTGTTTTATCTAAGTATCAGACGTGTACAAGTGTGTGGAGTATTAAATTCACCTGGCTGAGCATGTTCAATCGCATATCCAGAGTTGTCGTTCATACTGTTTATTCAATGTGCATGTATCAGATTCAGGGTGCGTATGTGTTAGATTGGACAAATTCTTTGAAGGAAAATTTCATTTATCAGTGGATAACTTGAGATGATTCATTTGTCCCTTTAGACATTCCCCTTATCGCACACAACTGGCTGATTTTCCATTTTTTAGGCTTTGTGATTTCTGACGATATTCAAATGATCGTATAGGTAATTATCCCGATTGGTATTCATCTTGTCAAATCTTGGGTAACTCTTCTCTGTGGGAAAAATTTTATTCTAAGACAATAAGTAATAGGATTTAATGATGTAGATGGGAAACATTTTCCATTTCTCTGAATTTTCCATCTTGTTTATGTCTAAATTTCTCTTTCTCTATATTTTCCCGTTCTGAAGTTGGCAGCCGCATTAAGTTTCAACTAAGGATAAAATTACTTGAAAAAAATCAAGTCACACAAGTTTAAGGTGACACGGATGATATTCTTTCAGCCCCGCTCTGCATGTCTGGAAGTGCAGATGAAGAAAAACAAAAGAGAAACAAGACAATCGAATAATTCCATTTCTCTCTCACACACATTCAATGGCTTCAGTGAAATTGAGACAATCCGACAAAATGGTATTTCATGTCTAGTCCTATCTCTCTTAAAAATTCTTTTCCCCATTTTCTCCCATTTTCATGTCCTAGCATTTCATGCCACGCTTCGGGACGTGGGGTCTAACGTTTTTTTTTTTTTAGATGAACTTGTTCCCCTTCCTTCTCTCGCATTTTCTTTCTTCTCTTTCTCACCTCAATTCCCTGGCATCCCTTTATCCTTTAACCCCACTGGACCGACACCCCGTGTATCCGTTCTCCCTCGTTTCCTCTCACCATCTTAATGCCCACTTCTCTCACTTTCTTGTGACGAGTCCCGAGAGTCTTAAGACTCGGTCTATCAAAGAAATAAACTTACGTCGGCTCTCCCATTGCCATTTCCAATCTACCCGTCCCCCTTTCCCTTTCGGAATAGTCTTTCATTTCAATGGATTACCATTTTACGCCTTGTAATTAGGAATTAAACTTCTTTATGCTTAACCTTACCTTGGTCGCGTTTTGTCTCTCCAATATCACTAAAGTAAAGGAACATCACTTAATACTCACCGTTTGTAAGTACTGAATATTTTAGATAGATACGTTACTTTACTGTTAATAAACAGTGGCAATTATCTGATTTAATAACTTGAAAATTGTCATTCTATATTTTCTCTGCAACTTCCATATAATCGTCATTCTATAGAATGCTTGAAAAACGTTATGCATTTTTTCCGTTACCAGTAAATGTTGACACAGAAACAATTGCATCAAAAACACATTTTGAAATGGTAAACGTGTTTTTACTGGATTCTTAGTGAGTTAGAGCATAATTACCATATTTTTATATGAATTATTCCTGCCTTCAGTTTCAATGAGCCATTATTGAGTACTTATTTAATATCCAATAGAATTTATACCAAAATACGCTTCAAGTAGCACACTTACCGTGACTCTAGTTTTTTGTGTGCTAGTCGAGTTCTCGTAAAATGAAGGTATTAATTGATTCACTTTTTTTAATAATTGAAAATAGAGAACACTCAAACGTGATTTTATGTCATTTTTAAGTGATATTTTCTCTTGTGACGAAGCGTAGAAGGAGAAAATACCGTGGAACTTGAGGCATTTTATTTTAATCACATTGAAGATAGAGATTAAGGCCAAAGTAAGATTTACTATCTATATATGCTGTCTCAATCTTGGCCAGTGAAATACCATTCACACCGATACAAATATTTTTTATGATAAAGTTAAACACTTCGACAGCGGCCTTTGTTTTGTTCACTTAGCACACCCATTTCCAAGTTGTTTATACTGTACTTTTATAGAAATTCCTTTGCCATTCCCCTCTCATACTAATCCATCTCTTCACTTACACTTCGAATTTATGCCTTCATTCTCCTTTCCTTTATACATATCTTATACCCTCTAATTCTACTCTCTTTCCTATTCGTACATTCCCGACCCCCCGGAACTTTACCTTAAAACCTTCGCGCCAGTTCCCGAGAGAGCTTATGAGAAAGTGCGCTCCACTTCTTGGAGTATAAAAAGAGAAAAAGGACAAGAATAAAGATGGTAAATAGGGCGGATAAATAGAAGTGTTGTCTGGAGAAAATAGGATGTAGAAAGGAGTGGAGAAAAGAAATTTTCAAGGAAAAGGATACGTCTGGAACGGAATTACGAAATGATAAAGGTGTGGGATTATTTCAAGTTGTCCGTCTCATCTACTGGTTGGTCGGTTATTGTATTGGTATTGAGAAGTCTGCCGTTAACGCTCTTGAGTGTAAATGGGTAGGTTTTTGAGGTTAAAATGATCTTGGGAACGGAGGAAGGGAAGCGAGAAACCTGGCATCGGCATTTGCCAGCTCTCTAGCGAAAGACTCCAAGCGTTCCAGAGGTTAACGTCCCATCCGACGGACAACGAATTATTACCGAATTGCTCTTCACATATTACCCGAGAAGGAATCTCAAATTTAGAGATTAATTAATACTAAGCCCGGGGTTCAAACCAGGGTCCTCCTGATTGTATACCAGTACTGGAACTACCACCAAGTGATCTGTGTATGCTGGCTTGCTAGTACCATTGCGACCGTATATTGGGGTTTTGAGCACCATTGAATGTATTGTGTATAATACTAAGAATGAAATAACTTGGGTGATAGAAGAAGAGTGGAACAATCCCGTGGTGCCAAATGTGTTCTCAAGATCCATAGACACCCTGGGGTCTACTGTTTAACTATCTATCTTTTGCGGAATTAACACTGCAACTGAAGTGCTTTTCTCTGGGGGCCTAGGAAGAGTTGGGAGCATAGGATAGACTCGGGCGTAAACCAGTAATGATTTTTCACGTTATTTTAATGACGACCGAATATTTTTTGTTAAAATTTCTGTCATTATCAAGTATTGTTATCGTGCTAATATCTGAATAAGTCATGGTCGGTCTCAATTAAGAAAATGTGGAAATTTATTGTTTTCTCTTGTAAATAAGACATTTGACACCCACAGAGAATGCCCACAGCTGGGATTCGAACTTAGTTCCTCGGGATGGCTACCCTGCCCTCCCCTCTCCCATTCTCTTCGCATACTGCAATCTCATCTCCTCCCCTTAAAACTCTCACGCATCCTTCTGTCTGGCACCGCAAAATTGCCGAGCGACGGCAGCGCCGTGAGTGTACGCTCTTGATTCGATTGGATGCACTTGGGTGTTCTGGAACATATTGAAGACGTTGCACTCTGAGAGGGTTTTGCCTCTGGCCCGAGACATACTGAAATGAAACTCAAGTGGTTAGACTGAGGGAGGAGGGGAGAGCGGTGGGAGGGGCTCAACTCATAGGCAGCCAGGTAATCGGATTTATTTTCGAGGGAGTGGAGACCACGTACTAGTCACGAAGCTCGTGGATCGTTATCAAAACTATATTTCCTTTCCTCTGAGCTCGGCGCCGTTTCCTTAAAAAATTTAAGCAGTATAATCTCGAAGGCAATTTCACCTGAGGATCTCAACGTCGTCATGGGAATAGGTTGCTAGCGTTTGGTGATAAACCGATGCGTCGGTACTGCGTCACCAAAACCGCACTCATGTTATTCAACTCGGATGAGATGAACTCGTAACACGACTCGTCGGCCAAATCATATGCCTCTTGCATTCATTCCAACAGCAGGCTTACAATGCTCCACTGCTAAATTAAGGATATTTTTATCATGAATTAATTTTGACTCCACACTACGTTGATTGCATACAGCACCTAGATCAGTGCAGCATTGGATTCATTACACTGAATACTTTTGATCGTATTTCTTGGGACACCAAAGTGGAGTCGGTTCACCTTATGAGGTAATGATGTATGTATCTGTGTTCTTTCTCATCAAGTCTATCATACATTGCATTGGACCGTTTGTCACTTTCAGTGAAAATTATAGGATCTATCCTCGTCGGAAATGGCTTCTTTAAGGACGACTACGCCTAAAAAATGCTATCCAGGGTGGTCCGTCAACGGTATACTCGATTGCATCTTCCGATGGATTCTTCTAGAATTGCCTTTTTTGTCGGGACCCTGGTGATTATTCGCATTTTTCCGGAAATTGGAAGGTTTATAGCTATTTTTCTGATCCAGAAAACTTATTTTCTGGAATTTCTAATGTGTCTTTCTTTTGCATACTTTGCCTTAAAAGCTATTGAAAAAATATTTAGGTAGGGTGATGTTTAGACTTATAATGACGCGAAAATGCTTCAAAACTGGGTCGTGTGTTTGGTATTGTACAGATTTACCTTTATAGTATTCCTTTTATGATTGAATACCACGCAGTCTTTTAGGAAAATGTTTTACTTATAAGCAATTTCCTAAATTTTAAATACAAGGAGTTTTATCTTAGGTAGCCCTATATCCTTGTTACACCCGAAAAGCTGTGTCAAAATAAAAAATTCTTTATCTTGAAAACTAGGCTATTTTCTTGGTAATGTGCCACCGAATCGAACTCTTAACTCGTACTTAAATCTTTCAATGGTACCAATTTATTTATAATGTGTTTAGATTCTCGGGTGCACGGACGTAACATTGGCATATTATGACGATATCTAACGTAATGGCTTTGGTCGTGTGTTCATATGGCCCCGATGAATGTTGGAATGGGCCTCAAAATCACCCTACCAGGCAATGCTATGCTTCCTAGGATTTGTTGAAGCATTAGGTGAACAGTACATGTTAATGTATAAGAAATCGAATTTCTTCTGTCTTGTATGAGGCCAGTTTTATAGTTGCTTGATACAAGATATTTTAGTGATACGCGTCCACCTGTTTTACGGAGTATTTCTTGTATAAAGACACATATTTTTTCAGAAGTACCCTTTTAGTACGCTAAAGGTATAATTTGTTTTCAGTGAATCCCTCTGATTTATGGCATGGACTCCCTTAGTTCCATCCTGCTTAGAATAGTTCTGATTCAAACTTTTCAAATTTAAAAAAAGGAATTTTACATGTTAATCACCTGTGTAAGGTAAGTGGCAGAATATTACACTTAAAAATAATGATGAGTCAATAGTTATTTAAATGGCATTAACAGGAACTAATATTAGTCTCTTCAAATAGTGTATTTGCAAGCCTCCTCCTGATTATTTCTGCCAGCTTTAACGCCTGCCTTATTATTATCATCGATTCAAATGCTTGGTAATTTCGTGTAAACGTACTTATGGCTAACATCGAACTTCAATATCCCCCTAACGCTTAATTTAAAAGTGTCAATGTTTAGACCACGCATTAATGGCAAAATTGTTATTTTGTGCTCGCTGCAAAAAAATTATGTCGTCAATCATTTTCGTAATTACATACCTGTAAATATCATAAAAATACCTTGGGGCATTTATGTCGGGTCCCAATGAAATTAATTGAAATTATCGATGATTACTCTCAATCGTGACAACTGAGTGTATTTCATGGTTGAAAGTCAGCTCGATTCGGTCTAGCTTAACGTAAACCTACTATTCCTCTGAGCAAGTGAGATACCTATCCCCAATATCTCTGGAATATTGCGGCCCGTCTTTACATGAAAAAAATTTAAATCTTTTCAGGGGCTGACGCAGGAAATCCATTCCCATTCTGAAGCAGATGAATAGCTCTTGTCTCAAGCTCTGAACGGTTATCTTCAAAAAAATATTTTAAGGATATCTCCCGCGACCTTTGGTTAAAGCTAGCGGAGCATCACGCTTTTATTTTTTTCTTTGGAAAAGGGTTTCGTGCGATTCCCTCAAATAGCTGCGGAAAGGTTTATTTTTTATTTTTTTTCGCGGTCGAACGGTGCTCTATGTTTTCTTTTCTGCGACCTCAATATCGACTCGCCCCATCGAAATCCCGCTCTCCTCCTCTCATCCCCGTTCCCCGTAACCATCGACGTACCTCCTTACCCCCCGCCCCTACCCTTTCCACCACCCTCCCAGGTCACGTGGCCCAGCGTAAAGATTTGGGGGAATATGGTTGCTGGGGATAGAGGGAAGTGAAGGAAGAGTTTGGGTTGAAGTAGGCGGGAGTAAGTGAGAATGAGAGAGTGAGAGGGGTATAAGAAGGAAAAAATTACATCATTACGCTGGGTCATACCCTTTAAAGTATACTACCGCGTTGTAAAGGCAGGATCCATGCATGATTAAGTACTATTCAAACAAAATGATATAAACTATCGCAGGATCCGCTTAACATAAACATGTCTTTGGGAAAACGCGAGAAAGTTTTCCCCAAAAATGGGTACGTTTCACCGACTACTCTCCAAATCCAACAACATTAAACTAAAATGACATTCAATTTGGCGGCCCCGATGGTGGCGGGGTAAAGTCATCGCCTACTAATCCGAGTGTCGCGGGTTCGAGTCCCGCCTGGGTAGAATATTATTTGCCCGGGACATGAGTGTTTGTGTTCGTCTGATGTTACAGTTATTCTCCTGGTATTGGTATAAATTGGCCGTAGGTGCTGTATTTGGGGTAGTTAAGATAAATAAAAAAATAGCTTCAAGCATTTTAAATAAATTACAAGAAACCAGAAAATATCGAACTACAAATAAAAAAATCATTTCCGGAAACTCTGCCTGCACTCTTTCTCATGATATGCTTACGTTTCTACACAGCTACACTCTCGGCGTTGTCGTGCTATATTATTACTAAAATTAGCCTCATTCCTGTGAAAGGGACTTTTCAATGGTTAATTCCCAACGCTCGAACCCTTGCGGTCATTCTTGACTCTTAGTTATCAAAGGCCTGCGAATAAACCAATTTACTTCTGATTCGATTTCAAGACGCCAAAAGCAACGTCATTTTAGTTTAACGTTGTTGGATTTGGAGAGTACTCGGTGAAACGTACCCATTTTAGGGGAAAACTTCCTCGAGTTACCCCAAAGATATAGTCATGATGAACCGAATACTGCGATATTTTATATCATTAAAAGCGTAATTGAATAAGGTATCAATTAATGGCAAGTGTGGCCATAAATCAAGGAAAAGTCAATTGGTCGTGAGTTGTTCGCAAATGCGACAATCGATGGCTAATCAATATGAAACATATCAAACTTCAATGAGCTTTGTGAGGAGTATAGGCCGATATCTGAAATATTGCCTATAATGTTATAATATTTCATTTTTGAAGGTGTATTTACATAGGCTAGTCACTTCCGAAAGTTTCTTCTGCTATAGCTTGCCGGAGATTTAACTCTGGTGAAAAATTATTTATAATTTTGTGTTTGCCACTTACACTGGCACCAATATGCTTCTTCAAGCTTCTTGCCGACGCATAGAAAGTTCTGCGAGCAGACTTGTACAAGCCATCCTATGACTCGGAATAATATCTACCAGTTATGTGCATAAAAAATCGCCAGCGTGAAAGCAACCATAGCGAACAAAAATTGTTCAAATCCATCTACTCGAGTTAAATGCATCTCGACGAGATATTCAGTTTGTTGCCAAAATCAGTGCGTTAGAACATTAGAGTTGTGAAAAATACTTACTGCGGAAATTTGCGCTTCCTAACAAAAGGGTTACATGTAACCACAAAGTCCTGACCGTGCCTGGCGTGCAAACTGAAAGTAATGCTCGCATCGCAACATTATACCCTATAACGAAAGAGATCACATTCATTTCAATTGTTCTATTGGTCACGAATTCATTGCATGTGAATATGTCACCCTGCTAACGTTACCTGGCCATCGCCGTCCTGCTTACCTATTGACGGTCCTATTTAATAGATGTAACCACGTCTAAATAAAGTCGTACTCAACACTTGGAAAAATTTTATCTCCAGAACTTTGAACGAGTTGACGAAGTTTGAGATGGGGAAAATATTCTGAAGTGCGAGATGGAAGGAGAAGGTGAAAGGAAGTGTAAGGAATATAGAGAATAAGGAGGAGAGGGGACAGAATATTTTTCTCCAATGGAGGGTGTGAGGGATATATATATATATATAGAGAGAGAGAGAGAGAGAGCGAGTGATGACGTGCTCCCCGCGTCATCACGGCGGATTTTCCACCCTCACCCAAATCCTGGCGCTTCTTCGACGTCGGATTCGCCGCCTTCTCTTATGCTAGATCCATCTACTCCCGGTGCATATACGTCTTCACTATCTTGGCTTCTCGAGAGCTCTGAAATTGGACCATATTTCCGGAGTGTACCAAACGACGGTATATCTCTGACACACGCATGGCGAAGTTTGTGTATATCCTCTTGTTTATGCTGCGCTCGAGAGGGAGGGAATTTCGGCATCCACGGTGATCCTGATGGATGCTCTGATTAGGGTCGTCGTAGATGAACGCTTCTCTTAACCTTGCGAGGAAGAAATTAAATTGTTAATGTATATTCGGGGCACAAATCACGCCATTGTGCCATTCCATCTACTCTCATGATTCAGTGATTGACCTATTACTTTATCATGCATTACAATGAACCAAGTCATCTCATAGGGCGAGAAACAGCAGAAAATTACAAGTCTTTGGTAGTGAATTCATAGTTGCAATTTTAAACCAAATTAAATTTTTCGCTATAGATTTCGGATGGTTACGATATTTAGGAGAGCAAATTTAACATTAAGATACTCTTAACTAAATCAATTTTCAGTGCCTACATTGGCGCAAATAATAATTCTAAAATATTAGCTATAATGCCCTCCAATGAATGGTTGTTTTAATGAACCTTTGTAAATAGCTGATAGCAAATTAATCAAATAGTTAGTTTTCAATGCATAACTTAACGGTGAGTTTATTCATGACGGCTCGAATAAAATATTGGAATTTAATAATGGCTTTGCTGATCTAATAGTTCCGACTCCCCAAAAAGTATCGGACTAACGTAGTTACTCGGCAAACTGGACCACTCGAATACAAATAGAGCATATGCCGGAAGCAGTTGGCGTCATTCATTTATTTTTAATGCGCAATATTTTGTTAAAATATTTCCAATGAAAAAATTTATATATAATGAGCCTGTTTACTCTTGTCTCTACTCATGGCTATAATGGTGTATTGGATTTTATAGTTAAGTATTGCTAATTTTTTGACCTTATACTTAGCACTGGCGATGTAATAATTTTTCATTTTTGTAGCAATGGGCTTCTCAGAAAACGGAATGAGGATTTTATGCATTTGCATTTTATAATGCATCATGATCAAATTTGCAGCGGTGGAGCAGTTTACGCTGTCAAATTTTAGCTATTTAGATGAACATTTTGTCGCAAACAAAAAAAAACTAGGAAAACCCAAGGAAAAATGATGCCTCTCTATCCCTTAGGTATCAGACCAGTCAAAAGTGTTTTTATTGTTTTTTTTTAAGAGCCACTGATATTACTAGCTTTGCATCACCCTAGCTTATAGTCATTTCAACTCAGTGCAATCTTCCCCGCCACCATTCTCCATGTAATTTATAATCTTTAGGTGGTAATATCCTGGGTGGGCACTTCATCTTGAAAAATAGGTCTGGTTTCCATCATTACGGCGCAAGCCATCCGTTTCTTCTGAAGCGTTGATAATCCTGGTCTCCCCATTACACTGAACGTATCTCGTGAAATGGGTCGCATGAGTGATGTATTTAACTTAGATTCATTGGTCCGGCGCTGACTTACAATTTTACATTAAAACGGACGATACTAACTAGTACCTCTTGTTATAATGGTTATAGTTTGGTCCCTAATCGATCTTGTCACGCGGTATTTTTATCCCGAACATAATCATTGAGTTTATTTTTTACGTGAGGATATTTGCTGCATTTAAAATCATTTTACTTGTTGACATGCCAACTGGGTAATGATATTTATAATCAATTAACTTACTGTGTTCCCCTACCTAATATTAGAACTAAAACTTTCTTCTGTGAGAAGTTCATAGTACCGGTATGTTTTGGAATAAAAAAGGAACCGGACAACTCGGATTCATGCAGTCATTTTTATCCTACAACAAAATGTTTTGAGGGAAAAACCTCTGAGGCATGTAGGAACCCATTAAATAAAATCATCAAATGATTCGGATAATTTTTTTTTTTTAATTTTGCTGCCAAAGATCGCCTCGAGGGACTTTTTCATTTTTTTATTTGTTCCCTTATCATGAAAATGGGACATTTTCAGAAGAAAAACTATATTTATCGAAATGGCAAGAGAGGAAACTTCATCGGTTATTTTTAGGACATTGTAGATAGTAGACTTATATGAATAACTTTATGACCATGCGTTCAATTTGAAATAACCCCTATGCCTTTTTCCACGTATCCTTACGCCTTTATCTAACCCGTGGCTATCGGCAATTTTGTTTGAAACCTCAGATTCATTTATTCCAGCGTAATAAACAGCTAAATAATTTAGGATTTGATTTAATAGTTGATATAAGCTTAAATAATTAAAACAATAATTTTTAATGTCTGAATACTAATGTCTTTCTAATCTCTGACACTCAACTTTTTCTGGGGCATGGAATGAAGAAGCTTGTAGTACACTAACTGCAGGAGCTGCTTTGGCACCACATTTTGAAATTTTCAGCTCATAAAATGACCATTCTATTAATAACAAGTAACTCGCCAAAAGAGATGTTACCACAGAATGATGTAAATGAGATGTTACCGCAGAATATTTTTTTCATTGGCCATTGAGTGATGATAAATTATCCAACTATCGAAAATGTTTGATTGTCTAGGATTTCAGTGGTTGATGTACCACCATAATTCTGTGGAATGATGCATTGAAATTTTTTAATTGCATTTAATTTCATTATGAGCAGATAAAAACGTTGGCCATGGCCTCAAATATTGTTGTTTTTATTATATAGAGTTATTTAATCGGATTTTATTTGTTGAGTAGAAAATAACCCCCTCAAAGTTTTGAGAATCTGGCTACTTTCATCTTGTTCAGATGCTTTGGATTTCACTCGTATTAATAAATTATTTTTGTGTTTAAATTACCCACCCAACTAATCTATATGCATGTAACAATTTCTCTAGAAAATTATCCATTACATTAACATTTCGTATCTAACGCATTCTTAGAAAACCTGCGATTTGTGCTGCTGTCTGCGTGCATTTTTTTCTGTGGATCGTTAAAGATGAGAGGCACAACAATCAGTGTATCACATTAATGAACATGGGGAAAGTTTTCACAATTAGCCCAATGAATTTTTACTTTTTCATATCCACAGCTTTGGATGAAGATAAAAAGAAGAGTCAGGTTTTATAAGACGCATTTTTGACGCTCTAACTGCAATAGTGATTTGGTGAGTGGTTAAGGTGAGTGGGCTGTTTAGGAAAGGCATGTATACGAATCCCGTAAAGGAGGAGAAAAATCCGGCGACCAATTTTGTACACTCTTACTAAGGAATGGTATTAAGGAGCTCATAGTTCCGTCCACCTAATGGAATTTCAACTGTAACCACAAGAGAGCATTTTCCTGATACCATCCGAGTAGCGATTGGGATTCCGCTGAAAAGTCTACGCTTCTGCCGGCGTCAAAATGCGGGTTCTCAAGGTGAGAAGGCATTCCTTTTTCCATTTCCACACAATTTCCGTACTTTCCATTGGCATGAGGAATAATTTTTGCAGATTTATTTTGGGGGGTTCAATTTTCAGTGTCAGCGTGAGAGAATTTGCCTTTCCTGTAACCGTTGATAATTTTACACTGTTAAATTGATTTGTTTCAAGTTTTTGCGTAATGCACTTACAATTAGTGATACTGAATATGCCAAATTGCTCAGGAATCAGCAAATAACTACTCTGCCTCGTATTCGTATTCAGATTGTATTGTTTGAATTTATCCCGGGACTGTGTGGCTGTATGTATAGTCTGTTGGAATTCGTAGGATTTTGAAGGCTTCGTCCGATAATCGGTTTTAAATTTACATGAAAGATTGAGTCTACTTTTCAATCGACGGTCTGCAAGCGATTCCCATCCAAGTTGTTGCAAGAGTTCAGTAACACTAACGAGATTATCATAACGGCCTTCCATGTATCTTGCTGATCTTTTCTGCACGCGTTCTGTTTTTAAGCCTCTGTGTTTTATCTCATGGGGATCCCGAACACTGGCAGCGTATTTTAAGTGGAGTCTAACCAGAGAGAAGTAGCTGATTTCTCTAACTTTATCGTCGCACTTCCCAAGGACTCTTTAACAAATCTCAATTTACTGTTAGCCCTATCTGTTATTTTCCGAATATGTTTGCTTCACGAGAGATCATTAGTTAGTTTAACTCCGAGGTATTTAACAGATTCTACAGTCTCTAATTGGGTATTTTATACATAATAACTGTACTGAGGGGAGTTTTATCGTTTCAAGAATTTCATTATAACACATTTTTCAAATTTAATTCTATTTACCACGCATTGCACCACGTTACCGACCGCAGAAATTCGTTTTTCCGCCTCATTCTTAGGATATGATTTCAATAGATATTGTTGTGGTTTTTGCGAACTCTCCGAGCAAGAATACCCTTACTGTGGGGAATGACCTTGGGCGATGAATTGCCTAATGTTCAGAGGTGAACATAAGAAACACACTGCGATTACTGATTCGACATGCCTGTAAAATTTATGAAACGCTATGCCGTCTCCGGCCGTCCGGTTTCAGTCGTATTTTATGATGCGTGGAGGAAAATTGATTGCTCCTCTGCGGTGAACGATCTCAGAAATTCCGCATGTGTGAAAAAAGGCGCTTTTATACAACCCGCTCACGCTGTGTTGGCGAAAGGAGTGGAATACAAATAGGTCCTAGAGTTTGGGTCCATGAGACCATAGTAAGAATAAGTTTGTCTAAGTTTCGACTGATGAAAGAAACATGGGGTGAAGTCGAAGGATGAGGTGCATTCCAACTCAGGCGACGACTGCGATTTCACTACCTGAACTCTTTCATGCATTGATGAAAAAAATATAATGTACATCTCCAAAAGTGGAATTTATGTTGTCCTCGAGTTTTCAGCATTGTGCTTTTCTGAATATCCTATATCGCCACATTTCCTTCCAAAAAATCGGATTCATCTTCATGGATGTAGGATTCATTGTCTCCTATGTGTTTGTTACGATCCCAAACAAATTGCTTTTTCTTTTGGTTCTACGAGCAATTCTGCAAGCCACCTCTAATCTGTGTTATCTCTAAGAGAGACATTTATCTAAATAGCCACTACACTGTATGGTACCTCAGAAGTTTTATGAGAATACGAATTTCTATGGTTTTTAACCGTTAATATTCGCACACATAGAGAGTAAATGATATCGAAAATATGGAAGGCGAACAAGACTTGTAGTTAAACGTTGACCAGAAAGGTATTAAAAAGGTGAACGTAGCAAACTAAGTGATCAGATCACTTGTACAATGATTTTGTGTATTTATTGATTCTTAAATCCTTCTGTAGAAGTGTCCAATCATTCGTGAGAAGTCGGTAACATTTCAAACTATTCTGTTCAGTAGATAAGTTTTCTAATTTATACCCTTGTGATTTAATTGATCGCATTAAATCTGGGTTTGCAGAATGAAATTGACTTCGCCTAACAATGAATTGGTTTTGAGCGTTCTTAAAATATCCTTAAAATGTCAAATAATGACCTAGTAGTATTTTCATTTTAGTTTTTGCCATGGGCCAGTAATGGCTTTTCATTGTGACAGGTACCGTGCTGATCTTAAGTGTACACTTATAAATTCGGTACGTAAACTTACACACATTCGATGATGATACTTATGATATGCAGATAGGTGCGTTGCGTTGGCAGAAAAATAACTTTTTAAATCTTAAATGTAGAGGCAATTAATTTAAAATGTAACATCTTGGTTATCAAAATCATTTAAAACATGAACATGAACTGAAATTCTTGCAGTGTGATATATTTGTCTTCATTTTTATATATAAAGAGAACTACCTCGCCATTCAAATCAAGAATGAAGCAAGAAGTTTTAACGCTGCATTTTCACAATAACGATTGCGTTCTATGGATACAGAGATATAGATAGCTCGTAACTTGTTTATTTGACCACGAATGAAAACGAGAAAATGATGCCTGTATGTTAATTAAAGAGATTAGATTGATAATAATGATTGTGATCAAATACAGCGACAAGGAATCTGAAATCATAATTTCAATTTTATTCGGCTGAACTGACTTCATTTGAGATATTAGTTTTTAATAGGATGGGAAAATGATAGATGAGAAGCTAATATTGTTGTTTTATGAAAACATTATCTAGTCCTTGTGACAGAGGTGCTGTGAGTGTAATTGGAAACTCCGAAGAATAGAGAATTAAAAAGAAATTATCTCATGACTAGAGAGAGTCTAGTGTTTCATCTCTCCAACAAGTTCATCAACCGCTTCTACCGATGCATGCTGCTCAATCTTTCATCTTTCCCAGTCATTGCTCCGACAAACCTAAAATTCCTGGCGATTGAAGTGAGAGAATAATAGTTTCCTCCACCTGATCAAGGATTTCGCTAGATCTTTTACTGCGAGACAGCTCACTGTAGAGCAATATCTAACTTCCGCTGGGAAAACTTTCGCGATTAACGCGGGTTCAACCTCATTGCCAAACTTACTCTTGGATCGTATATCCCAAGTGATTCCGTTTAGTTTCAGATTTGCCTTTTTTCTTTCCCGTCTCTGAGATTTCTGTTTTCCGAAAAGGTAACAGAGCTTAAGGCTTTGTTCTTGGACCACCCCTTTGGTGCAGCTCTCCTCGATGCTGCTACACTTAACTCTTTAGATTGAATAATGCATCGTTTGGTGGAATTTGAATGAGGTACCGAATAGGAATCCGGTGGAGAGTAGAAACCAGGTTGATGGACGGAGGGAGGCTATTTGGGAGGAACCAGCCCATAAAGGAAGGGAAATAAGATATATGTACCTGGCACGAGGAAATGGAAGGGATGGAAAGTCTTCATAAACTGGACTCGTTTGAAAAGAGCCTATTACAATATCTCTATACTCCTCGAAAAAATATAGACGGAAGATATGGGACAAAGACAATACAGACATCAAAATCGTTGGACATAAAGCCAGTCACAGAGAAAAGCAAAAATAGGATGCGTTAATATTTCAAATTTAATACAATAGGGATAATGAAGAACGGAGATTCATGGCGATATTCAAACTAAAAGATAAACACCATCAGCAGTCACAAATTCAAAGATTGGGTCGCTGCAAGCTCTCCATTCCACTCTCATCTCGACATAATCTTATTTATATGAAAGTTATCATTTTCAGATTTGTTTCTTGTATCCCGTCCTCTTGTCCTACTCGATAATTCTTCCCACTTAATTCACACTCCATTAATTATTTACTTCAACGTGAAGCTACGAATGATAAATGCAAAAAGCCAAACACCATTCCAAAAACAGAGTCAGTACTGAGAGAGGAGCCGAATTAAGGAAGAACCGAGAAAATCTATGGTGAATAATCTCAAAGCAAGGTGATCTCTGATAATGAGCTACCACCATTAGCAAGCGTTAATTCCGGAATTTTAAACTGAAGGCGTCCGCTGGGGAGAATAAATACGTATGCGGTAATAATTTATGTTGCCTGAATTTTTCACTTCTTTTTCTCTATGTCATTGTTGCACGGTTCTTTACAAGGCATCATTCTAATTGGCGTTGAGGAGACATGAAAAAAAAAAACTAACTTCATATTTTTTTATTACTCAATTGTTTATACCGTTTTGGTTTTTCAGGTTTCTTAGTTTTTTCATCATAGTTTGCCATTCCCATGAAAATGGCCGTATGTTACTTAAAAGTGCTTTAGTTACTTAAATTATTATTGATTAAGTTTTATTTAGCTAGGATCACCATTTTTACTTTTTTTAACTCATTCAATCGTACACAGTGATACTGTAGAATCAAACTGCTGACTATTCTTGTGATTGGCCTCAGTATCGGCTAGAGTGACATTTTGATCCTCGATATCTGGGAATATAGTGCAAAAATGATGAGGAGTGTTTCCATGGAAATCTCGATAGCTATCCGCTTCGAATTGGTTCAGGAAATTGAGAAAATCCACAATTCCGCGAATTTCCATCAACTCCGACCGAGTTTCATCCAGCAGCAAACAATCGATGCGATAATGGTCCAGTGTCAATTCCGGAAGCGACGCTTCCCGTTCGCGATAACCGACCGGAAGAATCTCCGGGATCGTCATTCGTCGAACAGTAGAAATCACGTATAGCGTTTTCAAAAGTTCGATTGGAACAGCAGTCCTGTTACTTAAATCGTCTGAGTCACTCTTGATGCAATGGACTGGAAACCCATGGGTAGAATATAGATAGAATATTTTTGAGGGAAGCACTGAACAAGTCTGGGGAAAATGATTTTAAGGATAAGCACTCGCTGTGAATTATTATTGATCGAAACTTTTGGTGAGGGCGTAGAAAACGAGGGAAGTTGCGTTAGATCATGTTGATGGTGTAGTAGTGACAACGTAGTGACTGTAAATATTTCGATGAAGTAATGTTGGTACATGCAATACTGAAAGGGACCAGTATGCTGAGGTTGATGAGGTAAACGAAAATTGTAGGATAAGAGTGAGAGGCAAAGAAAGATTATTGGAATTTTTAGATAGATATAGAGATAATTTTATAAATGAAATTTTTGTGAATTAAATTAAATATTAAAGTATCGACATATTTTTGGAAAACCCCCGAGGCTGGTGTGTGCTGAGCTACCATTAATCATATCACGTAATTCAGCTAAATACATAGAATATCATAATCTTATTCAAAACATAATTTTTTTATTTGTATAGAATTGTATTTCTATGCTTGGTATTTTAATAGGTGGAGTAAGAAAATGGGAACAAGAATTTCTTGAAAGAGAGATGATAACACCATATATTTTCAGTTTTTCACTTTTCCACATTTTTTACAGAATACTCGTGATATGCATGCAAAAATGCACCAAAATTCGTAACCATTTTGGCATTATTATTTGAAACAGAATAAATTAATTGTTATTACAATGCATTTAATCATGGCATCTGAGTTTTTCGCTAAAGTTAAATATAATTTTTAAGCCAATTACATTGAGGAAAAAAACTTCTGCATTCTTTCGACCCAATAGCCATAGTTGTTATTACAATGCATTTAATCATGGCATCTGAGTTTTTCGCTTAAATTAAATATAATTTTTAAGCCAATTACATTGAGGAAAAAAACTTCTGCATTCTTTCGACCCAATAGCCATAGCCTCCTTCGCCTCCTTCGAGCGCCTCCTTCGAGTATTTGCCAATTTTTTTTTCTCCTTTTAAATAATTCGGGCGGAAATTGCAATTTTTTACCTTAATTAAGAGAATCCTTTGGAATAATTCCATATATGACTCGCGATTCTTTAAGGTTCTTTCTACGCACAATTTTGGACGAAATGATTGGGAGATGGAAGAAATAAATACAGAAGGAATTTATTTGGGATTCGGAGACATATTAGCAAGAGTAATAGAAATGTGAACCCGGAACAGAAAAATTGAGTTTGACGGCATATGATGAGTAATAATGCGTTGCTCTCTTTAACCTCTTGAGCCAAGTCTTTCTGGGCATCATCGTGCATATGCATGCAAAAGTGTGCAAAAATTCCTAGCCATCAAAACATTTTTATTTATAACAACATAAAATAAATATTATTAAAATGCATTTCACCATGGCATCTGAGTTTGTGCTTAAGTATAGCATAATTTTTAAGCCAATTATATTGCGGAAAAAACTTATACAGCCTTTAAACCTAATATCCACAGTTTTTCGTTCTTTCGAGTGTTTTCCAGACGGCAGCCAGAAAATATATAGCTTTCGAATTTTGTATATGCAATCGTTTATATTATGTATTTAATTCAATATTTTTGTTTGGAATTTTTTCTTAAATGATCGAGGGCAGAGGTTTATTCTAACAAAATCATCTCATGATTTTTATTTGCATTGCTGTGGCTGTTATAATGCATTATTCTTGTCCCGCATGAAGCTTTGATCCTGTTTTCCCTCAAATGTGTCAAAGTTATCGGGTAGCCACTTATCTCTAAATGAAGATGGAGTCTCTTGAAACTTGGAAGGACGGCGCTCTTGGGACGATGGCGGAGGGAGAGATGGAACGGTGCGCCAAGGTGCGGTGTTGGGTTCATGTCTAGTTTCCTGACTTCTCCGTTCTCCTTGGAAATGCGGAGTAGGGCGAAGTAGTTGAGCTCGTAAGAGAGGCGTCCCGAGGGATCCCAAGTGTAGACCGCAACATGATGCGCGGACGAGCCCGGTCAGGCTGCTACCTACGAAGCTCCCTCTTATCTCAATGACGCCGAACATCTTCTCTAGCATTAGCACAAATGCGTGGTCGCAGGTCGTTTATCATAATTTGGTTTAATACCATTGGACAGGTTTCATGAAAATTTTACCAATTAATAGCCAAACTCTGCGATGCAGGTTATATGATGAAGAAACTTGTAGAAGTATAGAATGAGACTGGTTTGAATATAAATTATACCAAAACGAAGAATATTGTTTTCGAGTAGCATAGAACAAACTTTTATATAGGAGGAAAGCCAATTGGAGCCTGCAATGAGTGTAAATACTTACCTATGAGTGACATTTGAAAAGAGGAAATAAGTAAGAAATATATAAAAAAGAAAAAAATAATTAAATCAAGTGATAAGTACCCGGAACAGTATAATATAAAGCCACTGTTGTGGTTTAAAGTTTTGAACCAATCTTTTACCGCCGACGAAGAAGGCTTGACCGTCCAAATTTTCCGATGATATTGATGTCCTACTGACATGTTTTCGTGTTTTACAAGTGTATTAGTATTATTTTTACTCATGTACATTGTCGCTAAGAGCTTTTCTGCCTATATTACTCCTTATTACTAACCTTCTAACCCACTCTCAATGATGCAAATGCCACAGGTTGTCGGTCGCATTTTTAAGTATCGTAACAGCCAGCCTATACCTTCACTTTTATATAGGTTAAAAGTTTAGATTATTTTTATTTTTGTTCCAGTTACTTGGAGTGAATAGAAGAGAGAGCATGATTCATACACACCCTATGACTTGTACACATATTTCCCAGCTCTAACGGAGCATATGGTCTCAGATGTTGGTCCCCCTTTCCGGATAGGCCTCCAATCATGACCGTTTGTCCGCCAATGAAGCTTTTCTTAGGCTCCTCATGACTTCTTTCTCTCCTCAGTTTGTCAAAAAGTAATATTTCTCTTCCGCGTCTAACCAAAATTCTTCCACCACCCCTTCTCTCAGCATGCACTTCATCCAGTTTTGCTGGCCATTTCATACCCTCAAAACCTATCACCTTTCCTTCCCTGCCATTTCCAACACAACTTAATCCGTTCTCTCCGCTACCTGTACCTTGTCTATTCTTCTCCAAACCGCTGCATCTTGTTTGTTGTTGTTTAGTTAATTCTTGAACTCTCTTAATGGATATTTTCGTGGGTAATATTATCTCAACGTCCAAAGGCAGAGAAAATAAGTGTCTTCTATTAAGAGGCTTCTCATATCCGTGTAATTGAATCATTTCGTCCATTTAAAACTGTTTTTCCATAACCTCTGCAATTTTTAAAAACTGGACTTGTTTTACGGCTTTGTTCTGATAAATTTATACTGTGGAAGATTTTATTACTTCAGTGTTAAAAGCTCGTTTTGCATGGGGCACGTAATTGCTAAATCTGATATATATACGAACGTGCACTTTAAAATGCGTCATGTAAAGCCGTAAATTGCAAGAAGGCATGCAAGAGTGCATGAACGCGAGTTGGCAAATGAGGCCCAACTATAACTCAATAACTATTAGCCGCCAGATTGAGAATGACGTGCAGTTTTCAATGGTACAATTTCGTGCCCCGTAATAAGCAAGCTTAAGAACTGGAGGAGATGAAAAAAATTGTTGATATCTTGTTTCCAATACGGTTAAAAATCATTTTCCTTTGTATTTGTACTGCGTGCTCAGACAGGGCCGGCAAAAAGTTTTTCTTTCACTCCGCTGGTTAAAAAATTATTTAAGCTGTTAAATTATTGGTCCCTTGGTTCAAAGCTATAGTTAGTTGTGTATGCTGAAGTCATGTGCTGAAGTCATATGCAGTCAACATTAATCGCTTTTAAAAGCTTCCAACGCTCGGCTCAACGTATTAATTTCAGTTACCTGGAAATGAAATAAAAATATTCGTTCACTTCCATTCAATGATCTAAGTTTCAAAGCTCATGTTTCCGGTTAGTTTTGCGGGAAATTGAGCCCCATAAAAATTTACCGTAACTTGCATATCCATGGAAGGTGTCTGATCCTTTTCCGATATTACTCGTGTTTTTTAAAAGGTAGATTCGAGAAAATAAAATGAATACTACACATATCTCTCTCTGAAGACTTTCTGTAAAAATGTATTTTCAATGGGTACAGAGCTGTCTGAGAATAATATGTCTATGTATATGTTTTAGGGTTAACTATAGGCATTTTTCGCGAAGAAGCACACTCACCCAAATCGAATATATCATGTATTGCCCAATATTTCTTTGCTCTACGAGCTCTGCTCGTATATCCACACTTTGCTTCACCATTAGTGAATGGAGAAGAATTGTAGTCATAGAACTGTTGACCATTGGTATTTGCTTAATGCTCTGCTTTGGACTGCGTGAACATGGTGGAACCAATTCCCGCATATTTTATTTGACAAAATACATAGCGAGTTTATCATTGAAGTTATATAGGCCGGTTAAAGGCGGATCTATTTTTCTCTTCGATATTGATGTTTACGTTTTTCTTGAACTCATTATTCCATTAACATATTACGCTAAGATTATAAACTTAAAAGACCTGAATGTGAATAAGTAACAGTAATTTCCACTTTTTATCAATACTGTCTTCAAATATTATATATATAAATATATATCTTTTATTACCGTTTCATTCAAGTTAAATCTTGTCGAAAGGGTATTATTTGAATTATTTCAGCTTTCCATCAAATGTAACTTAAATGCCTTTACCGTGCGTAAAGTTTTTGATTTTATGTGAAAAACTACATTGCTAAATCATTTTTCTCTACAAAATTCCAAATTACAGGTGTTTTCCATTTAAAAATATACCATTTGAGGTTGAAAACGGCCCACGTGAAGATTCACTTTATACGTTTTCTACTTCACTGAAAACATACGTAGTTGTTTATGATAAACTATTATTTATTTGTGTTAATTAAATGGGATATACTCTGCAAATGATTAAATTTCAGCAACTTCTACAATGTAAAAGCTTGTAATCCGAGAAATCTCCGCAATAGAGTAATGTATTACATCGTTCATCATTGAAGTTCAAGTGGGAATAATCTCTCGTGTAAATTGTCATGCGTCGATGTAGGTCTAATTTTTCAAATAAGGGTGTTGCGAATTTAATTAGTACTCTGATTGACGGCGTACTCCTCCGTTTGCCATCCTAAAAGTTGTCATCCAGTTATTTGCATGCCTATTTTTTTTATTGTACAAGCAATTGCGTTTGTTAGATTGGATCAAGTTCAGGTCAATTAGAACTCATGACAGGTATTTCGTCTGCCACAGAATATCACACCGCGTCCACATGAACGTTGCTATTGATTAAAACCGTAAGCGGAACCTAAATAAAAATTATTTAATAACGCCTCCTGAACTCCCGACCTTCACATAGCGGCAAAGAATAAAGATACAAATGATATAAGTAGGCCCAGAGAAAACCCGTTCATCGTCTTATTTTGAGTTTTAAAATTCAAGCATCGGTCATTGCGGCAAAAATGTACTTATAATGTATAGCGAGATAAATTTGAGTTATTCATTGATGGGCAAAAATGTTTTACGATCCAGAGTACAAAAGTAAGGGAATCATGATAGTATAGTAAGATAGTAATAGTAAGCAGCCGCCGAGATGTAAATTGGAAAAATTGATTGAGTGTACGCTAGAAAATTGCTCATATACTTTAAGTATTGTAGCTTAAGGAATATTTTCTGCTGAAATGAAATACAAATAATATAAATTTTTACAAGCGCTAATCACTTGCAATATCCTTTTCAAATGCATTGCATTCTGAGACCACAGAACGATATCGCGTCACCGATTCGCATGTGTTGTAAGATAGTTTAAGCGAGTCATAATAGATACAATTATAGAGTGTAATTTTAAAATTTAAGCAGCTCTAAGAGCCATAAATCTTAAGAGTAATTATTACTGTAACATTAATGACGCAATAACTTAGTTTATGTGACAAAAATCTCAGTAATCAACTAAATGCGCATATATTAGGCAAGACTTATTGTTTTACGCCGCATGTGAAATACAGCTTCACATTCGAAGGCTTTGCGTTATTTTGTACTTGGTTTTACCGTGCGTAATGTATAACTTGTAATAGTTAAGTAATCATGCGAGTTATAAACCGTTGTATCTCAGACGCAATCTCTGCGGCAGATTTTTTTCTTCCATTTAATTAATTCTCACTGGAGCTCATAGCTGAACCAAATCCCGAATCAAAAGTCTTGTGTTTTTGACAAATATCATGTTGAGTAATTTGGCTGGTAGCTGGTATTTTAATATCATTGAAAAGATGAATAATATTTCTCCGTTGTGAGAAAAATTTCAATTTTGTATAAGCACGTGAAATTATATCACGCTCATATAAATTTGACTGGGAAGTGCAAACCATGATAGTTCTCTCTCTTCCAGCGAGGAAATAGTAATATGTATTGTTCTCAAATAAGGATAAAGCAACTAAATATTCCATGGAAAGTCATTTTTCTGTCCACGATACATTTTCGTGACAAAACTCTTCGGAATCTTTAGTATTATAACATCGCCAAGTTCGGATAATTATTAACTACAAATAGTTTCATTCAACGTGATTGTGCATCAAAATACTTATGTTCAATGTGAGCTTAAAATTAAGATTAAATCAAAATTGAGATTTTTAAAACCATTAGTAATAATAATTATATCTATTTACTCAAAAAAAGCTATGCATTACGTTTTACAACTGGGTAGTTGGGTGTCCAAGAATGATATCGTTCACTTGTTCGAGTACACTCAAATGATTTACCTCGAATGACAACATATATCGATAACATTAAATCACATTTTAATGATTATTAGAATGAAGAGAAATGTATAAGAAACGTGTTGTGTAAAGATGAAGAAACACTTACGTGGTTGGTGACGGACAAATTATTTTTATGCATGGAATTGTACAATTGTACAATGTACAATTTATTGCTCATATGCTATTTGACAGTTCATTTTACAAGTATTTGCCCTGCATGTAATACGACCTTTATACCATGTGAAATTGATATTTTTTTTAAATATGCGTTGCGTAAATTTTTCCATGGTCTAAAATTATTTAAACACATTAGTGTCGGTTTTCATCTTGCTATGGTTGCTCGATTACGCCATTGATTTGATTGCCAAATAGAAATAGTGATCAAGAGTAGTTAAATTATACTCACACACATAAACATCCTCTATGCATCACTTCCATGCATGTTATTTCCGCTTTTTTTGGTATGGAACCATTTTATGAAATACAGAAGTTATAACATGAACTTCAACCCCCAATTATTTCGCTAACTTAAAAAAGGGTCCCGATAGGTCGTATTTTCTCAAAAGTTTTGTCATAAAAGAAATGACGATGTAGACGGGGGGCGTATGACGTATGGCTCCTTAGTGATAGCCTCTGAAACCTCTTTAAGAAACTCGGTGGATTTTACGTTCATATATTTTGACATCTCCATCTGGAGGGGGCTTAAGCCGTCCTCTTCAAACAGGAAAAATGGGTCTCGTATTCATTATTCAAAGTAAGACAACGTTAAAACGCTGCTACTCAAACATTTCTTCTTTTTCTCAGGTAGCCTTTCCTTCCTTTCTTTCCACCGTTACCGGTGATCCTCTTACCGAGGTGCCATTTGCACAAGCAAAATTGTGAAACCATGACCTTTTCAATCCGAATATTCTAATTCCCTCCTGTTTCTCAGTCACCCTTCAACTCTTCAGTGAATATATCCTTTATCCAGCCACTAACCTTATTCCGGCAACCTTCGTGGTGTTCTCGTATTTTCATGATTTTAATACTTCTGCCTCCACATGGTCTGTTGTTCTTAGCCTCCAATCCTCCTGTTCCACCATTCGTGGCTGTTTACTTCAGGATATTATCAATTCTCTTGCCCCCATTTTACACATTGCAAGTTCTGCGTGATTGAACTTGGTATTATGCCATTGCGGTTATATAACTCATCTGCCTGTGCAAACTGCAGAATAAAAAAAATAAAACAATGTGGAGCTATAATTGACGTTCATTATAGTAATTAATAATGGCGTTCGCTAGAATGACATGTTCGTCACAACAATTACAAATAATTGTATAGGTAACAAACGAGAAATGTCCCTTTTCTGTACGATGATTCAAAATAAAAAAGTCTCGCGCCTGAAAATCACTTATCCAATCCTATTTAGATACATTTTTATCAATATTCTACTGTATTATTATTAAATGGAGCTACTCAATTGAATGAACATGGTAAAATTCAATTGATCACGGAGAACGCTATATTCAATGCTAGTGGCAATTCTAAATGGCGTGAAGCTTATGCACCTGGGAAACGTAACTACGCAGCTTGATAGTTGTTTCGTTAGCAATCAGTTGTCTCGATAATTCTGCATCAAATATCTTTGCTGTTATGACTAGATTTCAAATTGCAATCCGTTTTGAAATGAATCGGTTCCCTGGTAATAATTTTCTGCAGTCGTCATAATCCTTGACGGCAAATAAAATGGCTTGTTTTTAAAAAATCACAGTGACGACATGAAAATTAACTCTTCGGTTGACCAAAATCTGCAGTTAGGTGTCCAAATTTATCGTTAGGCGAATAAGCTGCATCAGTTTCACTCTACATCGGTGAATTGAATTTTTGATTTTGACCAATTCTCGTCTCATTTAACGCAGATTAAATACGTACGTAATTACGTAATACATTTATAACGTATTTTATAATTTTTAAATATTTGTGCACACTAATCTCCACGTATTTGTCATACACGTACTAAGTGGTTTGTTGCAGTCTTAACTGATGAAATTTTATCTGTTCCCTGGACTCCGTAATTAACGTTGGAATAGATTCTCAAAAATTTGCATTTTGTTTCTCGCGCCTTCGTACATCGCGGAACTCCCTAGCCGCCTATAGAAGTGTTTCATATAGTGGCATTAATTTGTCGGAGATGATACTCCTATGCACCATTACCACGCACTTCAAACCAATGTAATGTGCAGTAGCGAATCGACGACGTGCGGATACATATTGTGACAGCGCAAGAGATTAATTACTTTGTTTAACGACCCCTGGGAATGAGGTAATATTGAGGCAGTTGGGGAAGCGGAGGGAACTGGTGCAGCTTGCATAGTATCTCCTTGGTCACGGGGTGGGGAAGAACAATTGCAGCGCGAAATCCGTGCAGGAGCGGGATAAATTGCGCGCGGCCACCCGGTGGGAATGGTCAGTTAATGAGATGTGCTTACTCGCCGCCCCCCCCCTCCTCCATTCCCTCACCCGTTCCCTAAAACCATTTCAAGTAGGGATGAACACCCGCTGATAAATTCGCGAATATATTTCGAACGTCATAGCGTGCTTTGTGATTAGTTATCCGAACTGGGTCGGGGATCTTGTCAAGGGTCATCTGTCAAATGGGAGCGAAAATTGGGTTTAATGTAGGATGAGGGTCGGTTTTTCCATTTGTCTCCCTCCGGGCTGGTTTTACGTAACAGCTACGTGAAAAAAGAGTAATGGTTGCAAAACAAAGTTTCATCGATAATTCATTACGAGCATTTAGAAGCGGGAATTACATTTTTTTTCTTACAGCGTCTCTTTGTTCACTCACTCTGGACCTGTCTCCATTCTGAATGGAGGCTAATTAACTAAGCCACATCTTTAGATTTCTTCAGCAGTTCTTCAGAAAATATGCTGCTGGGAATTCAAAAGTATGCAATAATCATCATCTATTACTTTTCTGCGCGCAGTATTTTCCTCACGTCTTCCAGCATAGTGGGTCTACTTCCAATATGACAGAATTCTTTCATTTGTGCATGCTTTTGTCCTCAAAAGTTTGGCACTGACTTAGTCTTCTTGATTCTTCCCCATCCATAATCTTGCTGCATAAACCATACCGCTGAGAATTTAAAATTGGGCAATAATGTGTTACTTTTCTGCTCGCAGTATCTTCCTTACGTCTTCCGACACAGTAATGCCGGCTTTTATTAATCGGAATTTTAAACTGTAAAAATACGTTTCATATAGTTCTTTACGTGAATTAATGTACATATTATAGTGAATATCGAAAGACTTAAAGTTCTAGAGCGGTAAAAGAAAGAGGACATATTTTTCTTGTTTCAAGCTCCACAGGTGAAGAGAATATTCATGTCGCTACTTAGATCCCCCTAGCTTAACCATTCATTTCAGCCTTTCCGGAGGCACTTAAAATAGCTTGCCCATTCCATGGTTTTTCAGAATTTTTTTAGGTCAAATATGAAAAGTAAAGTAACAGCACAGCAATACAAAACTATACCTATGCGTTAACCAGGCTTTTAAATTAACCAAATGCAGGTGATTCAGGTTTATCTTCATATTATTTTAGTGCTTGTTTACGTGAAGAATCGGATTCGATTCAGATACTATTTGCATTATGTAAATGGCATTTCATGGAAGATAACGCATGGAAGATAATCATCTCTGCCGAAGGAAATAAAAATCTCGTATGAAATTTCATGACGACGATTAGTTCTCCCATCTCAATGCGAAGTGGCGAATGCACTCACCATCCTCCTATATACAATATGATTGCATTGTTGATTTACTTCCTTGAACTTTGTTTACCTACTATCAAAGTGCAAAAGGGTTATTGTGTAAATACACGACTAGTGTTTTTATATTGAACGCAGCTAATAATCGAGCCTCCACAGCATGTATTTAAACCAAATGGCTAAACTCCCGTTGTCAGGCGCATTTACATTGGATTGACTGGCTGGAAGACATGGAACCGCGGAAGGGAAAAAGGAGGAAATACAAGTTTTTGAGATGTAGCTATGGAGGGAGAACAGAAAAAGCGCAATAGATGGAAAGACTAACGGGAAGTTTCTTAGGTAGGTGAGTGAGGAAGGGAAATATGGATATCACACGTCCTAAATACGCATGGTATAAAGAAATGGAGCACTAAGGATATCCGTCACCTTATTCGATTTTGCGGCCTGTTATATCATTATTTGAATCTCCTATTTCACAATGTTGATTAGGACGGCATCAAGCGGGAAACTGAGGATAACGCACTCATGGGGCACTAAAGGCTTCTGCAAAGTAAAATCCATGCCGAGGAAGCGTGGACGTGTGGTTTCTGGCTCCAAACAAAATGTTTACTTTGTTAATTCCTATCTCACAGACTCACAAGTGAGAGACTATTTTCAATAGCTCATCAAATATGGGTAGAAGACAAGCTCTCTTTTTCCATTAGTTATTAAGTTTTACGTTATTATGACGAGTCTGCAGTAATAAGTGAATATAAGTATAGTTCCTACGCATCGGGGGCAATGGTGGATAAATGACCACCTATGACGGCGCTGTCGGCGGCGCGCCGTACATAGTCCATCGGCGGCGGCGGCGACACCAAAACTACGGCGGCGGTGGCCCGGCGCGGCGGCGCACAGGGCTATCAATGAGAAAATCTAAGTATAAATCTAATCGATTTTCTGAAATTACCCGAACGGTCATGTATTTACTTTAGAATATTGGAAATCGTTTCGTGTGTTTTCATAATCATTCACATTCTACGCGCCGGGTTTGAGTTTTGAATTTTTTGCTCATTTATTATTTCGCGACATGTTTCATGTTTTAAATGATACCCAAGTTTTATGATTCCACTTTCGAAAGCAACAGGTGTTTTTAACTTACATTTATGCAAATAGAATACACGCCATTGAGCGAGTACTTCATCGCCGTATCTTTGGCAGGCTTGAATACCTTAAATTTAACCCAATATTTTTCTCATCTGCCATGCCTTAAATAGTAGTAGTTAGTCTTTTTAATGACTTTCAATTTGTTTATTTACATTTATTTCCTCCTACGTAACCATTTTTCTCGTCTTTCCCACACAAATGCATAAGCGACTAACATTCTTAAAATAGTTGATGACTCTCAGTAAGCTACGAACAATAGTTTCGGTGAAAATAACTCACAAGGGAAGTGTCAGGTAGGCGGGTCTCAGATTTTATTCAAACGCGGTAGTTGTACAGACCGCTGTATGTGATTCATGAATATACATAGAGTTATACAACCAATAGTTTAAACAATAATTCTGGAATACGTGACTTGTCGGAATTCTATCATTGTGCATATGAGAATAAAATCGTCGTCGAAAGGAAGGATTTCTTCCTCCCTTGCTGCGGCGCACCAATGGATGTTTTCTGCACGCGGTCCCTTTCGCCAACTATAACACGAGTTTCTCGAGAAGCACCTTGTTTGCAAATGTAGCTTTTGTCTACTTCTAGCAAGAGAAATATCGATTCGAGTGGAGAAAACTCAAAGTATCTCGACCACGATTTTATTCTCATATGCACAATGATAAAATTTCGACAAGTCAAGTATTCCAGATCTGTGACTGTGCGATTTAAGAATTATTATTATTATTATTAACAGTCAATGTTATTGACCTTCAATGTAATTTTATTCATTGTAACAGTCCTGATGATGGAAAGATTGAATTCCGAAACGTTAATATATAATAAATAGTATTCGTATATGACCAAGCCACGAGAAATTAGAAGAATTAATCCTTAAGAATCATGCTTGAATTGTAAAAATATGGAGACAATATAATTAAATAATAATAAAAAATGGAAATTATGTGCATGAAAGAATAATGAAAATAAAGATAAGGAAGTAACATAATTAGAAGGGTGCCTTTGACCAAAAAAAAGAATAAGCCTGACGTCGTGCATGCAAATGAGAAATTTGCCTCGCACAAAAATAATATTTCGAGCAGAAATCAAAAAATCTTGAGCGCATTGTAGGATGCCGTAAAAGATAAACTAAAAAAACAGCGGAAAAATTGTACCATGCGGGGATCGAACCCGTTCCCTCTGAACCGTAGTCTGTAGAGGTAGCCACCCGGCCACTGCGTCGGCTGTGTCCATCGGAAGGGTACTTAGGAGGGATTAAAAATTTTAAAGGCCTTTTTTGTATAAACTATTGGTTGTATAATCCTATATGTGGGGTGATTCATGAACCACATACAGCATTCTGTACAACTACCGCGTTTGAATAAAATCTGAGACCCGCCTACCTGACATTCCCCTTGTTAGTCATTGATTTATTAAAATATTTCGTTATCTGTTTATGCATTCAATTTCCTGTTTTCCTTAACTCACATAGTAAAATAATTCTTATCTTATTCTACCTATTAAAACTTATTTTAGACTTGTTCAAATTACATTTTTTTAAGCTGCTCAGAGAGATTTCCTCAGACTGCATTGCGTAACTTACTTTCATGAGAATTCTGGAGGAAATTGTTGCTATCTCTGCCATGTGTAGCTCTTATCTAGCAATAAACGGGAAAATGTTTGGCTTAAGCACGATAAAACTCCACCACGCTCTGCAGTTCATGTGTGCATGGGAGCTGGTAACTTGCGTAATGCTCGACCTCCGTCGTTTCATTGTGACTCTACGGGGTCAATTTTAAACCAAGTCCGACCTTATCGTGTTTTAAGGGCAACCTCACCGTCAAGCCGTTGAATAACTCCCCGTGCACAGGACAAGGAGGCTTTAAAAACTGATGAGAATGTCTCTTACTCGAAGCACGTATTTAACGTACGATAGTGGTATGACGATGGCGCTTATGGGCTCAAAGGTAAGAATTTGCTGTTGATAGCTCGAGAAATACTATTTCACTAACTATGTATATGACCAGCTTTGAAAGCTGTATTTTAGGACACCATATTTTTTCAAGTTGTGCATCAGCCCTTAAATTCGATTGTACAATGGGATTTAGCTCAGATAAAAGAATCCATTTTTTATATTATATCATACATTTTCAAAATGAGTAAATTGTCTCTCTCAAGTCTTGCTATCTCTAGTTCCAAGCCTTGAAAATGTTGGCGCCGAAAGAGAATCGACGCAAAGTCATTGATATTGCCAGAGTACCGCGCTTTGAACATAGATGTCTCAGGGATAAAAATTTTCTTCATTAATTAGGCCGCTGACCCCTATCAACTTGAATGCAGTGTGAATACCATGTTCCATTTTTAAATTAATAATAAACCAGATAAGTCACGCAAAAAAGTTTTGAGATAAAATTATACCAGGTGAATTGTTGGGCAGTATCTGTAAATGTTGTCATTTACACCCGTGTATCAAAAGATATTAATCTTGTATTGAAAAATAGTGATCTAATAACGTTTAACTGTCTCATGATGAAGAAAACTCGATATTAGCTACCATGCTACCATATTTTTAAGTCAAAATATAAACTATCTAATAACAGGATATTCATTGGACTTCAACTAAAATCAATCCTCATTAATGTTGGTCTGTCGTCGGCTAAACTAGGCTATCTACCGAAGCATGATGAAACTCAAATTTGGGCAGTCAATCACTAAAAATTTGTTCGCCTCCATTCGATTGGGATAATTTCGCTATCTCATACATTAACTTCCGAGTTGTGCGACTACACTCCTCATTACTATCGCGTGAAGTTTTCCGGTAATGTACCACATTTCAATTATTCAATGGTGCCAAGACAATTTGAGATCAGATTCACCTCTACCCTCGCTTTCTTATCTCCACTTCAATCTTCTTTTACATCTCATTCACTCTTCTTTTTACTGCTACCATTGCCATGGAAGCGGTTTCTGCACTATCCGTAGGCTTCATTCATATTTCACTTCATTTTTTTATTATTTATTAACTTATTTCATATTTATATTACATTTTTACATCATTTTTTGTCTCCGCTTTATTCTTCTTTCTGCACAATCCGTCGGCTTCATTTATATTAACTATTACGTCACCTTTTTATTGTTCTTTCTCTTTTTTGGGCGGCTATATAGAAATAACAAGAACAGAGATATATAGAAATAACAGGAACAAGAGAAGCAACTCTAGCGCTAAAAATGATCTTAGATAGAAGATTAGAGCTGAATCGGAGAACGTATGTTACCTTTATCGATCTTGAAAAAGCATTTGATAGGATAGATTGGAAGCTTCTATACTAAACTATTTTTAAAAAATACAAATCGACTGGAGGGATAGAAGACTAATTCTTAGCTATTATAAGTCACAAACCACGGAAATGAATATTAATGGTTACAAACAAGAAGCCAAGATAAAAAGACCTTATCTTTTCAACCTCTTCATGGAAGAAGCAATCGAAAGAGAGAAAGAGCAGTAAGGGAATAAAGGTAAATGGCAAACTCATCCATAATGTCCGGTTTGCCGACGACATAGTTGTACTTGCAGACTCAGAAAAAGATATGAATCACACACTGGAGACTCTTGAAATAGAACTGAATAAATTAAAATTAAAAATTAACACCAAAAAGAGGAAAATTATGGTGGTGGACAAGTAAAACAACAATATAAAAGCTAAAATTAAGTTAGGAAATTCAACCAATTGACCAAGTAAAAGAGTTTTTCTACTTAGGAAGTCAATTAAAAAATGAAAACGAATAAATTAAAATTAAAAATTAACGCTAAAAAGACGGAAATTTTGGTGGTGGACAAGTAAAACAATAATATAAAAGCTAAAATTAAGTCAGGAAACTCAACCATTGACCAAGTAAAAGAGTTTTTCTACTTAGGAAGTCAATTAACAAATGAAAATAAATAAATTAAAATTAAAAATTTACACTAAAAAGACGAAGATTATGGTGGTGGACAAGTAAAACAACAATATAAAAGCTAAAATTAAGTTAGGAAGCTCAACCATTTACAAGTAAAAGAGTTCTTCTACTTAGGAAGTCAATTAACAAATTAAAATACAAACTTAACCCATTTCCACCCAGAAAAATTTTTGTTTGCGATTTTGACGAATTGTTTGTGTTTTACTCATATGGTCACCTAAATCACTGATACAAATACTTTGATGGCCGTGACCCTGAAGGACAGTGTTTACAAGTTGATTGCGATAAAGTTCACAGTTCCTCCTACAGAGCGGCATACACTCGGCTCATCAGGGTGTAGCCACATGGCTACGATGGGTGGAAATGGGTTAACAGATGTTAAGAGAAGGATCACCCTGGCCAAACAAAGTTTCCAAAGGAAGCTTAACCTCTTAGTAAACAATCACCTGTAAATTGAAATGAGAAAGAGATTTGTAAAGACGTTCGAGTGGAGTATGCTCATTGTTCCTATGGTTGTGAAACCTATGGTACAAACCTATGGTTGTGAAACATGGACATTAAATAGGCACGAAAAATACAGACCCCAGGCAGCCGAAATGTGGTTCTGGAGAAGAATGACTAAAACAAGTTGGGTCATGAGAAAAACAAATGAGCAAGTCTTGAAAGAAGCAGGCGAAAAAAGAACGCTTCCCCAAGCAATTGACTCCAGGAAAATTAAACTTGTTGACCACTTAATAAGACATAACGAATTCATCAAGAAAATAATTGAAGGAAAAGTGTTGGGGAAGAAAAGGAGGGGACGATCTAGAATATCCTTACTTCACAGTGTGATGTCAATCATGAACTGCAACTCCTATGGCGAAATGAAGAAAACAGCCTTAGAAAGAGACAATTGGCTACAAAACAGCGACAAGGCCTGGCCTTTTGAGTGACGAGGACGACGGCGACGACGATATAGAAATAAACAAATGTACTGCATCGTGGGAAAGACCACGTCGTTTAATATTAAATTTGGAATAAATTCGTTCGGATGACCTTTTAGCTTCCAAAAAAACGTCTGTCAAAGTTGACTGCGGGACATTGGCTTTGTAATCCAGCTTGGCATGGGCAAAGTTGTATAACACGTGCCAGAAAACACCCGGATACTGCATCAGAGACATTTTCCCGTGCATCTAACGCCCCTCACGTGATCGGTCGACGTTCGTGAGATGTTTTCTTTATTTTTATTCCGTCTCCCGTTTGTGTCCTATCCCATAAACCGCTTAGTCTCCACCCACCTCTGCGGTGGACTTAATTCGGAAAAATTCCTCCCGTTTCTTCATGTGATACCTTAACACATACAACTGCTCGCTCCATCCTCGGCTGCGTAGGTTGAAAGTCGCTTCCCGTTCGAGTCCGTGACGAATGGCGAGTGAGGATTTCTTCGTGTGCACTCCCATGGCATTCACTTATCAACCCTTCACTCTATCTCTCTCCAACTAGCTCCACTTCCTTCTCTTTCTCCCCCTCTCACCCTCTCCTCGCGTCTTTTTTCCCACCCGCTTTGGTTTGGCACGCAGATTTAAGAGTAGCATACGTGGGCGTAGTGCGATAGCGGGATAACACGCTACGAGTCCGTCGCGAGAGCATTTGTAGATCGTATGAGACCCCACAAGAAGACGTTTATTATGATTCCCGTTGCAGCGCTGATAAATGGGATGAATGCAGCGATATCACGTGAGTGCGGCCAATAAATATGAAAATTACATAATAATCAACGGCTTATTTTCGTTTATCTAGCGCTCCGTATACTTATGCAATGCGGCCTCTGGTCAAGTATTATTAATTTATGGCCAGCACAAAAAATTTATCGACTGGCGCACAATTTGATAATAATTGTAATAAAATCGTATATGTACCAGTTTATTGGTATTTTTTGCAAGTAAGCATTAAAGGAGCTAGAATTATTCCGAAAGTGTGATAAGATTTTCAAATAATTATTTCCGCCATCTCAATGTAATTAGCTCATCTAACAATATCGTAAAAAGACCTTTCCCCCTTCCTCTTTAATGATAAAAAAAACTTGTATGTAGCCATTAATAAGGCTTTTAAGTCCAAAATTTTATAAACAATTTTGTAAAAACCTTTCTGCACATTTTTCGGCACACTTTACCATAGCACGAGCTCTGCAGCGATGACCTTTGCAACCGTAACGCAAATAGACATCGAGTAGATAGTAATTAAGAGTTTAATATTAGCCTAAAAATTTGATGATCTGTACAAAAGTATTTTATTCGGAATATTATAGGACAATTTTACGTGCTGTTATATCATCGTTAAAAAGACTTTAAAGGGGGGAAAGCATAATGGTATCCTCTTGCTAAATGCGGACTTATGCTTCTGCTACAAATTGAATGACGATATCATAACTCGTCGTTGGAATGGGGAGTATGGATAAAATGTTAGCTACGTCAATGCACACTTTTTGATTAATTTTAGAATTTAATCAGAAGTGAACAAGTGATTTCCATTAACCAACCCAAAAGTAGAAAAATGATCACATAAAAATGTTAATTTTATTTTAATAAAATCATTATTCCTATTGCCCATCCAAAATTATATATCATTTTCATCTCAAGTGGCAATATTGTCTGCGTTACTTTAACGAATTTGAATTTATGTGACATTATCAATAATAAATACTTTAAGCATAATATTTTGTGACATATCAAAGCTCTTTTCTTAAAAGTATTTTATTGGTCTTGAAAATCCAAATAAAAATCCGTGGTATAAGGTGGCTTTCCTTTTGAATTTGAGTAATTCGTAATATGAAGAACTTAGGGTTTTTTTTACAATTACTCAATGCTAAAAGTGGAAAGGAAAAATATGCACATGAGTAACAACCATTAATGTAATGAGTTTATTGTCTTTGCTTTGTTAAATAATGGAAATAAACGTGAAATCAAATTTTAACCCTCCTAATCTCGAAAGCTGGACTAAAAGATGAATTTATAACACTACATCTTCCACCCGATGTTTTACTTTCACGGTTCCTTTGCAAATCAATATTATCAGATTAATTTGGTGCTGAATTAGATCGTTCATTTTCTTTATTAAGCACCTACGTCAATAAAAGCATCAAGCACTTCTTTCCTTTAGCTTTACGTTCATTTCCTGGTCATAACGCTATCGGTAAGTCAGTCTGGCTGTCTGACAGAACGTTGTATTTTTTTCATTCTTAGTAATGGCACGTTCTTTGACAAATGTTGTCGTCATTGCAACATCAAAAGTTTTGGTTCGGGTAGTGACTTTTTCTTTCAGCTGAGAATTTATCCTCTTGCACAATCTGTGGTATTTTTTAGCATTATATTTCTGGAGATGATGACGTGAAAGAAGGGGTGGATTGAAAGATGGCCTCACGTCTCCTCGTGTGAGGGTGGAGAGAGAGCCCATTCATTCAGTCCTACTCCGGTGCATGGATGGCGTGCAAGCCAAATGCTCTGAGCCATCCACTTCCTTCCTCGCCGTGAGAGAGCGAGCTGGAGCCCTCCCATGAGCGAATGCGAGACAAATGGGACTTTAAGGCCAAACGCCCACGCCGCGGTTGAAGCGAGAGCGCACAGATGTTGGAGCAGAGCGGTCTTCCGCGAACGTCGTCTTCAGTTGGAAGTCGCTTCGCTCGCCCGCCCTCCTCCCATTGACGAGCGTCCGACATGTGAACATACGTCTCTTTCCTCCCTCTTGCTTTTTTCCATCTCTCATCCCCCTCTGCGCTTTCCATTTCTTCTCATTTTTCCCTGTCCTCCCCCATCCGCTATCCTCCACCCCCTCCCGTCCCTCTTCCCCCCGACATATCCTCTTTGGTCCATCCTCTTCTAGAGCCTCGTCGTCGTACCCGGAATGCATTCCTACGAACTGCTTCAATTTAAGTCGTCCGCCTCTCCCTTGGTTGGTCGCGGAAACTTTTGTAAAGGCACCAAAGCGCATCGTTCTCCATGTTGGCATGTTCCAATGCTTGTCGCTTACTGTCTAATTTTTGGTAGAAAATTTCTTGGGATGATTCGAGAAACAATACTCTAAAACTTTTATTGTTTAACTTGATCAAACTTTTTTTGAAATGATTTTTAGAAAACATTGCATAAACAGCCAAATAGAGTCCTTGGAGTCGTGTTCTTGGTGCCGAAAATTCTTCGCTACGCCAAATTAGTATTAAATAATATTGCCTCATTCAAGCGTATTGCTGTTTCGGCGTTAACTTTGTGCATAACTTTTTTTTTAATCCAATGTAAGAATGCCTTCTTTTGTTTGACATCTTTTCACACCCCAGAAGAGAGAATATAATGCCATGATCTTCACTTAGCGGGATTTGAGTCGAAAAAATCTTGCAGATTTTCCGTTGGTTAATAGTATTATTCACATTAAACTATGGTTGGAATCGGTTGTCGAATTTGTAATTTTCGAACCTATCGACGAGTTTTCGTGTGTATAAGCACTGAAAGTTTATTGAAATTTAACTTATAATACACACATGGGAACGTTTGCGTGTAAATGAGGCTAGAAACAGTCGACTAACAATGTTGCTGAAACTTAAAAGAGCCGAAAATAACGCAGTGAAAAGTGTGTCATTGGTTTCTCTTGTAAGATTTCTTTTTATTTCTGTTATCATATTGACCGGTGGTCGTTTTATGAATCTGCTCTATTTTACCTAAGAAACAGTCTCACACCGACTCCACTATACTATCCATCCGAATAGACTTGATTTCAAGGTTGATCTGTACTCTCCCTACTCAGAATGGAGCCGGTACGGATAGCTTTAGCCAAAGCTGAAGCAGATGAAACAGTCTCAGATAATTATTTAGAAGGCTTAGGCTCTAATGCGGCATTCATTCCGTTTCCGAGTGGTTGATAATTATTAATTTTAAAACATATTTTTATCTATCATTTTCGATTTTACCATAGTTGGTAAATGATATCCGACTCCTTCCTTCCCCTGCGTTAGATGGAGTGGTTGGATGGAGGTGGCGGGTAAGGGTATACAACTCCATAAAATACAAAGATTCTTGCAAAATTGAGATGAATTTCTGTATTTTGATAACTATAGTTGGTGTAAAATTTTTAAAACTTAACTGGAAGCGGTGTACTTTTACAAATAACGTCTTGATTCTACAAAATAAAATCTCTCGATTTTCTCAGTAAACGTCATGTAGAAATGCGTCACTTAGCTTGTAATTTGAAGAAATCTGTTTTTGGAAGTAGTAAGGGTCATTCCTCATCCATGCTTTTTGAATAAAACAATTACCGGTTTGGATTGTTGTTTACATGATCGTTTCAGGAAAGTAAGTAATGTATGCTTCAGGAATGCTCGCCGTCGGGTTACACCGTGGGAGTGATCGTGCGTGGAAGACGCTCAGCGCCTGAATGGCTGCTGAAAGCATGCCTCGGTGAAGTTACTGGTAAGTATTCTTTTTTTATATTTCCCTATCATTTCCGTAGATGTCAGTTGACTTAGTCTGAAATGATATCTAAGTTTTGCATTTTTAATCTACTATAGAAGGTGAGAGCATTGGAACAATTGCAATGTGAGGTGATCCCTATATGATTATGTATCTACCTCAGCTTTAATGATTTTTTTCTAATTAGGAAAAATTTTTTCCAATTTTTTGTTCCACTTTTTGCATCAAAGTACACCAAATTGATACTCTACAATGGCGAAACTAATTCGCATACATGCTCATCCTCTATCGACAGAAGGCGAATAAATGAGATATCACGACAGGAATAGCGAATGCGTTAGTAAAATATTTTATTTTCATGCATGCATAATTTAAATTGATTTTTGAGCTTATTTTTTTGTTTCAAATATTTATTTACGAACGTTTTTTTCTAGAAACTAACTTTCATTACCACTATTAAATAATGCTAATTTATTATAGACTGCTTTTGGAATTCTACACCAAAGTGATTGAAAACTTATATTTCGATGGCATACATATTTTCCGAAATACCCTCTGATTTTTTATCTGAATAATGAATATTAATACTAATAACTATTTGATTGAATAGCATTTTTCCTATATGATAAATACTCCAACAAAAATTAAGGATTGTTTAATTCTATCAAATCACACATGAACCGCTTAAAACATTTTCCTTCCGGTGGATACGAAAGATAATTAAACGCATCATCTAAATAGCCTTGCTAATATTTTTCGACGCTGTCGATAATCGCTTTGTATGCCGGTGGAATACATCTCTTCCTTTTTTCAAGCTGTTTGTGCGAAGTGATCATTTAGAGGTGACGGTTGGACATTTAAAGAATGGATTTTTTTATTAACTCCTCGGTTTCCAATTTCCTCTCGTCCCTGCATTCATGCACAGCATCAGCAAGACTTTACCCTCGTCGGATGGAAGAGGACGCAGTTGTGTGCGTCCATCCGACTGTTGCATCTCGCCACCACCTGCCGCGGTGATCCTCCTTTTTCGGCCCGAAGGCAGAGCGTGTGTATGAGTTCATCCTCCATGAATCACCGTTTTTTGTTCGTCTGCCCCGAAGGTATTTTTTGTTCCTTCGAAGGGGTCCGCGCGACTAACTCACTGAAGCATGCGAGACAACATGAACGCTTTCATATTTTTTTTAAGTTGGGAAGAACGGTAGTGTACAGTCGTCTCAGTTGTTCAAGCGAAAACTTGGGCTTGTTAGAGTTGTTTTTTAGTCTTCTAACTACCGAAACAAGTGCTTCTGTTTCACTCACAAGGATTGGATGATGAGGAATGATAAGAGTAGACGCTGGTTAAATATGGATGTTTCCCTTGGCCAGATTTTGAAACCTTTGAGAACGATTGATATAGTTAGCGTGTTAGACTAAAAAATAGAAGGGCCGAATATAGTACAATTTTGAGAAGTAGTTTGAGTTAACTTTATGTTAACAGGGAAAAACTTCACTCTGAGTATAAATAAAAGTGTGCCTATTCGAGAGTGGTATAACGCTGTCGAAGAAGAATGTGAGACCCCGAAAGACTGAAAATAGTCTTAATAGTATGGGACTTTTGTATTAATTGAGAGCTGAATTGAGTTATTTGTAGTGAAAAAATCAAGCGAACTCATGCAAGTCATATTTTTTTCACACGTTCTTCAAAAATTGCCCGACTATGATGGGATGTAATTTGCGTGACTCCGAAACATGAACTTCTTAGAGTTAAGGATCAAAGCTTCAGTGTGTACATAATAAATTATATAAAGCAAAAGATACAAACAAAATAATAACATCTAAGGCCGAGAGCTAACAGATTCCTTTGAAAAACATGCCAAGTTGTCAAAGGTTGCAAAAAAGAGGATTTGTCATAACTTTCAAATGTTAACTGCTGTGGTAGAAGGTTGAATGCTATACATTATTCATGCAAACTTTAATGAGTCTAAGCAGTCGTCAGAGATAATATTACCATCGCAATGATATTAACTTGATTTTAGGGTTGGAGGAAAATTAGCGGGTCGAACTCTATAACAGCAGTAATCGCTGATAATATTTTTTCTGCTCATACCACGTCATTTTACATGATAATTTGTGAAATATTTTTTCCTCCTTCCAAAGTGCATTGATTTTGAGAGTTAATTAATTCTAATATTTGTTTGCCATTATGAGGATATCCTATCCATCGGAGGAGGGGTTTGGCGAATAACGCAGGGCATAAGCCTCAATAAAATGACAAAATAATGTGATGGATCACTTGTTTGATGCCAGTGATTAATTTACGTTATCGATCCATTGGCTCATTCAATTAACCACGGAAATAAATTTGCCAGACTGCGGTGTCAGCTTTCGTGTACATTCGACGCAAAAAGATTAGACTATTTCCACCGGGATCTCGTTCTCCTTTTTTGGCGTTGCTTTGATGGACAGCGTTCTCTAACACCAATCAGTCTTCGCTCCGTGTCTATGACCTTGTTTTAGAGTAGCGGTCGGTATGAGCTTGATGGAGCTTATGGTAATTGACTCCAAAAACATACTAGCAAACGCGACGGAAGTGTTGCAGATTCGTATGGTTTATGACAGCAGCTGAAACACGATCACCACCAGTCATTTCACCTGATTGCATCATAATCTCCCTTGATATGTGCTCTTATGCCTTATTTCCTTTTTTATTTTAACTGAAATGTCAGAATAACTGAATTCCCAAGCAAACTAGAGTAATTGTCTACAGTTAAATCAAAGAGCTGATAACATTTGTAGTTCAGTTTTTAATTAATTCATGACTCACAAGTTATCCCCGGACACATTATATTTTATTGGTACGCGAGTACAACATAATCATCTGTTCACTATAAATACCCCATGATAAACTAGTAAACGCAATGCTTCAGCCGACTAGCCTTCGAGACCTATTAAATTTTCATGAATTAGAGTTACTGGAGCTAATTGCTTAAATAACATTGGAAAGGAAATTAATGTGCAGGCACAGGCAACTCAAATAAATGAATAATTTTGGCCTAATTTCACGCTGCACCAAGCTCTGTCAAATGAATGTGGAAATAACATTGTTAGATTAAACATCTTTTGAACGAATCCTTGTCCACCGTGCCAAATCAGTACGAGAAGGTGTATATACATATATTTGGCAGCACACTGCGCCGTCACATATCATCTTTGAGCCTCCCTTTCATGTATCTCCTTGTCAACTCTCCACTGTCTCTTAATTACACCAAATTTCCTTTATTAGGTAATCAACTCAAGTAAAGAACGAAAGTCATTACTTTCCGCATGGCGACAGACTGAGGCAAAGCACTGGTCACCCTTTCGTCGTTACCAACCAACGGATCGAGTGACAAAACCCTCCAGCAATTGTTTCATGGCTGCCGTACAGTTTTTCTTTGTGGTGAAAGTGTTTTTTTGGGGGATGGGGAATGGATGCAAATGTTTCATGAAATGCCGCCCTCCCAAGGGGACGTTGTGAAGACGGGGAAGAGAGGGTTGGAGGGTGCGAGGTGAAGGAGCGATGTCAGCGCAGCGGCCTTTCCACTGGGCGGACTTCGCCCCTGAGTCAAGTGATAGTACGTCATGATGCACCCTTATCCAATCATCCCTGCCGTGCGCAGAGATCTCCAAGTTTACCAGCTTCCCTCGGCCGATACAAACAAATACTGACTTCATTCGGCCGCTACAAATGAATCCTGACCCTCGCACCAAAAACCCCAGTCATCGTTTCAACCGAATTGGGTCACCAAGGGGATTGCTTAAGCATATTCGGGGATTTCAAGACTGCTTCCCCAGAGACCGGAGTTAAAAACATTGTTTCTATATATCTTCACTGGTTTGCAAGTTGACTCTGTGGAATTGAAAGTCCATATTAGTGAGTGGATAAAATTAATGGTTGAAGGCGTAACTTTGTGAAACATTGTCACAGACATAACGAAAAAAAATATCTTAGTATAATCCACACTTAACATAGCACACACTTAACTTTGGAATATACTAAGATACTTTATTTAGTCATGTTAGGGAGTGGAGTTAAATAAACCTAGTAACAGTTTGTACTATCTCTAGCTAATTCACGGATGTGTTGAAACTGGTCGGAATTTCGTAGCAGTTAAATGCATGTAAGGAAATAGTTATTCTTTTCATTCACTCTCTTATATTTCTCAAAAGTTTTGCAGTCCTAAAGGTAAAATGTTCTTATTTTTTGTCACATTAGTCAAAATTATTGAAATCAGTGGTGAAAGAAGACATGTGTGAGAATTACAGAAGTCGAGTATTGGAATTACCTGGGAATTTCATGAAGGATATCAAAATGAAGACTCTAGGAAAAGGTTGCCTGCGAGGTGATGGTAGAGAAAGTCAATCTGCGAATTGGTAACCACTGATAATGTGGAGGGACGACAAATTTCCCCAGTTTTAGTAACGTTCTTTTTATTAAAAGTAGCTCAATTTACTATTTGCTGCACTTGACGACGTAATAAATCCTCGTGGAAAAAGTAAAAGGGAAATACAACCTGGCCCTGGTTAGGCCACACCTCGAATACCCCCTGAGAAATTGGAAACCTGGTCATAAAGATTTAATCTCAAAATCGATAAAATACAAAGAAAATCTGTACGATTCGTTGAAAACTGTTACGGGCAAACATATGTGTGTCTCACAACTTTAAGAGGATTTAATGTGGGAGCACCTTGAGACTCGGAGGCTAAATGCTAGGTGTAGCTTACTGGAGAAATTCAAAAGTGGTGTGCTCCATAGTGACACAGAATATTTTCAAAACGCCTCACTATATCCCTAGGTCTGACAGAAGCGATAGAATAAGAGAGATACGAAATGATAGGTACAGTTACTAGTTCTTTCCGCACACACTAAGCGACCACAATAAAAACTGAGCTCCATTAAATACTCTCCCATTACACAGGTCACCATTTCACCTCCCAAAACCTTACATCTTTACACGGCTGGTGACATAACAACCCCTGCCACACGCCCATGGGGCGGCTCGTAGGGTAGTATGTAGATGTAGAATTTATTCTAAATTATATGCAGAAATTTTCCTGCCACATTGTTTTACAGTATGCTAATCAATATTGATTAATTGAATGGTTTCAAGGTATGCAAAATATTCGGAGTAAATGAAGTAACCATTATAATTGAATGTATGTTTATTGCATTTGGGTGTAAATGGCTATCTTTTCGTCAATTCCACCACGATTTTTCCTCATAAATATACCTATTCTTCTTATTTACGCTAATATCAAGGAAAGGAAGGATGAGATATGGCGCTAATTTAAATGAAGAGAATTGATAATTTTTTTAATAATGTTAATTTCTTGAAATGAAAACTGTTGGCTTCCTGTAATCCTGGTCAGCAGCATAATTGATAGTGCATATTTGTATTAGTGGTCATTGTTTTTATTTCAGTTGAGTCATTATAATTATTCTGGAGAGTACGCTCATAGGGCGAGTTCGGTGCGAAATGAACTGGGAAAACTATTTTTCATGAAGATTTTTCACGGTTATCGATTACTACTCATTCTTAAGTCTTTACGGAATCCTGCAAAAAAATTAGTTCAAACCATCAGCATATTCTTTTCAATTTCACCCTTTTCCGGCGTTTGGATAGAGAACTTTGAAAATGTGATGAACGGTTCCCATTAATCTTTTGATTCCGTTTTCAGAGCTACTGAGTGGACGTCAGTGCGATCGGCAAGATGTGCCTGGCTAACACCATAAATTATGTCGCGCGAGTTTTTATCGGCGTTTCCCTGGGGTTTGATGTCGAACGCGAAAATTGATGTCTCAGTTATTTGGGTCACCCGTGGTTAGCTATTTGGCCAGTCCAGACGATAAGACTCTGGCTCATTTGTACAGTGATCGTGGACGTGTATCTTTCTGTATTTTATGATTTTTAATTTAATTTTTACCAATAACTCTCTTCATGTTGTCGGTATCGCTTTACTTATTTTATTATGTTTTTAACTAGATTGTATAGATATGAACAGATTTTTGCTTAGTGGGAAAGAGAAAGGAATCAACGGGCTTACATCGTATACTCAAAGACATGAAAGGGGAGAATTACATACATTCTGCTCACGAAAATTTTCTGATGTCGTCTGAGGCGAGTATAGAAATCCGAGCTCGTTTTCAAATGGCGCATGCCAGATGATTTCGTATTAAAATTATTTGGCTCCAACTTGTTTCAAAGGATTTATTTATAGAACAGGAAACGGCAGAATACAGTTGATATTCATGACATTAGCTTACAAATGTTGTTATCTGATCTTATTTCTGTTAATCCTCAGATCGTGAACATTGATATCACGAAAACTACATTGACTGGAAGAACATAAGTCTAATGGCCAGTGAATAAATTCCCATTTGGGTGTCTTTCCTGTGCTATTTATACCCTGGTACCGGCCCCAGATCATAAAGAGCAAATTATTATTTTTTTCTATAGAAAGTCCTTCAATTTTCTACGCTAACTTCACTCATATTAAACTATAATTCCACATAAATTACCTTAACTTTCATTGCACTTCTCATTTATGACGAATTATTCTTTATATCTATCGACCCACTAATTTCCAGTTAATTTTTAATTTGAATTGAACTGAATTTTGACTCGCAATGCAGATATTTCTAATTAAAAAACACACTCCATATGACTAGAGCAAGTTTAAATATCAGTAATGAATATTGAGTTACGTTCAATGCTAGACTTTTTATTCGCGAATGACGTGTTTTATCGATAAATATTTTTGTCTTTTTTTTATAATCGTTCATGATGCTGTTTGCTGAGGAAAACAAAGTCAATGAAGATAAACTGGTATTTGATTTTATTGTTTATGGATCGATGATTGCGATTGATGTATTTCTGATGAAGGGGATGTGGAATGTTATTAATGGAAATTAATGAGTGCTTTTATACTTTAAAGGAGTTGTCGTCCATAAATGAAATTACTATCAAATTTTAACATTTATGAGTCATGGAAATAAGTCCTCTACATGGTAGAAAAAAATTAATCCCTGCCTTTCTATGATATTTCTTCTACTTATTGGATTTAAATTTTGTGGACATGTAAAAATTTTTAATTAGAAAGAGAAATTCATTATAAAAATGGGTATATTCAACAATAAGAGAGAGTTAATGATTTAACTATAACTGAATACGCATTTTAAAAAGTTATAAACTAGCCTGGTATGCAGTGTGAAACTGCATGTTGGCAAAATTTAAATCTTTGGAAAAGAGAAGAAGAATGGAACTACCGATGTTTTGGCGTGAATGAGGATGGAGAGGGCATAATGGAGGGAAAATTTGTCAGTCGAGGCAGCTCTTGACATAGTAGGAAAGGAGTTCTGTCATTGGGTTGTCGATGAAATCCGTTGACCTCGTCTGAAAAAGTGTGTGGAGCAATAAATAAGCGTAGATAAAAAGTGAATAATGATGGTCCCTTAATATTTTTATATCAATCATGATAGATTCCGCAAATATTGCTCTGCGGTTTTCGCCAGCCTTTGACCTCCTGTCCTAAGTATCCATAATACTTATTTAAGGCTCCAACACTGGGAGCAAAATGAATTTTTGCGATTACCCCAATATTGAAATCTATTATAGTATTACAAGAGTGTTAAAGAGACTTCCATTCGTGCTAATTTCTTCCCAAATGGTGTTTAATATTTATGTATATGACATGTTTTTATATTTTGCAATCTGTGAATATTTATTCAAAGCTGCAAACATTAGCCTATAATTCTCGAATTCTGATGCTTATAATTTTTTGAAGAAAAAGTGAATAACTTTAATTAAAAATGCTGTTCATGCTATAGAACTGATATTTTCAATTCAACAAGCAAACACCGTAAATATTTTGAGCCGTACCCTAATATCGATAGGTTTATTAAGTAATGTAGCTCCACTTGCTGTGAGATAAACTGTCTTCGATTACCCAACTATTCTTAGGGAAAGATAGTAGCGTTTCTTGTATGGTAAAACATTAAAATATGTATTTAAAATGTAATGTTAATGTGGTTTAAAAAATCCACAAATAAGTCTCTATGATTGAGAATATTAAACCTCCTTTCAAATAAAAATAAAAAAATATTAGCCCATAATATCCTCAGATATATTTGCCAATGAAATAAATGAAACTGGGTAAATTTCGTAATATAGTTTAAAGTAATAATTTTCGTTAATTCAATTTATTAAGATCACGTTTGTGTCAACTGATTTTTAATAATAAGAACGATATTGCGTAGTTATCATAATGCCCGTGTTTACTCTCTTCTTCTCGAAAAATGAAATTTATTTTCTAAAATCGTCACTTTCAGGGCAAGATAGTAATTATCCTTCTAATTGCTCCCCTTTAATTGTTAGCCAACAAATCAGTTTTTTGTTAAAAATATGAGATAAATTACTGCTAATCTAGAGAATGGTAGCACACCTGGCCCATGGGAGGAACCATTTCTTGATTGTAGACTTCTTAGCTAATGTTTCATCGTCCATTTTACGGAATACCCTTGGCAGTCTGATTACACACCGTTGCAAGTTCTTTGAAGGAAATGTGAAATAAGCTTCGTCATATGTTTTCAGTCACACTTGGTTCTTCATTTAAAGTTTTTATGGGCGGTCTTAATCGTAGTATTTATTGCGACAGGGCGTGACTACCTATTCTACTACACTGTTTGGAAAAGTTTTCCCATATGGTTAAGACATACTCTCTGAAGAAGGATATGTATGTAGTGCCTATAAATAGGCAATGACATGACATGCAGTCTTGTTCTTCCGACGGTAGAAAAGCAATTGAAGCGGCCTCCATTCAGAGCTCAAGTGGGCCTTGGTGCCAATGAACCCGTTCTTACATCCCACCTCCCACCACGGTATGGACCACCCAGCAGTGAACGAGTCACAATATCGTTGTCCACCCCTTCTGGTTTCTAAAAGATTTTCTTGTTTGTCACATAAACGTCTGGGATATACATCATTCAAAGTCTTTACTTTGCTTGGTTTCCTCATTACGAGACGGTCTTGTTCAACTTTTTTTTTCAAGTTGGAGAGCCGTTTCGTTGACCTTAACCCACTGGTGTCGAAAGTCTGTAGCGGATTGTATGAAATCCTCGTCCCGAGAGAGAATGTTTAAAAGGACTGAGAAGAAAGTTCTTTCTCCTTGGAGACCCTCTTATGCTCCTGACCGGCGCAGGTGAGACCTGCAGCTAATATTTCTATGAACTTATTCATAAAATCAGTTGTGCAACTACGATTTGTTAAACATTGCCAGCTCTTAATTTAACCTTCTCGTATATTCATAATTCTATTAAAAGTTTTAAAATGAATATACTATTAAAAGGAAGAGACCTGATCATATTCTTAAGCAGTTGTCTTGTAGAAGTTTTTCTACTCCTCTCCGTGAAATTTTACGCTAAGCATTTTTTAATAGGAATAAAACAAGCAAATATTGTCGATCCCTGCTTACTCAAAAGTTAAGACAGGGGAAATCTTGTGTTTGCAATATATGATCAATCTGGCTCCATTTCTTTGTGTTTGTTTTGCAATTGTTGATTTCATCTGTCTAACGGTTAAGTTTTTCGTAAAATTATAGCAAAATTAATTGCTAGTCCCCTAATTTAACAACACTGTGATTGCTTTTGATTTAATCTTTCCGAAAAATCTACTTTTGAAACAGAAATATATAGAGTTTAGGTGGCTCTTTTTAGGCGAAATTGATGTAAAAAAACTTGATGACAATAGCTCGTGGTCAATTATTCCGTAAAATTTCTTATTTAAATGTTTAATTTAATAAAGAAAATGTTTAATTTATTATATTAAAAAATTATTTAACAACTGTGGAAAACTACAATAATCATTTTCAATATGTATTCGAATATAAAATACATCCACGAAGTGACGCCTGAAGGTGTAAAGTTTATTCAACCCTACAATGGCGGAATTTCATTAGCATTTATTTTGCTACGTAGGGATGCAATTTCACAAAGTATTGTGAATTAATGTGGTTCCAATTGAAATAAAGCTGTGAATGCGTTTGGAAATGAGTAATAAATAATGCGCTGGACCCATATTTTCTTAATTAATAAGGGTTGCAGAACTGCTAGTATTATAAATCTTTCCAAAACAGACCCTTTCACAGGTCTGTAATTCAATGGGCCTCATTATATTTCTATAATTCCCATTGTTTAATGATGAATTGCTCTTTCGCGCGGAAAAGTGTTATGTAAAACACGATTATTTCTAAAACTGATACTTCGAGCAATCAGTGATTGCCAACAATTGAAAATTTCCATGAAAATCATATTCAAAATGTTTAATGGAATCAAGCTGGATTTAGCACTTAATTTGTGAAACGATATGGGGGAATTTCTCTAACCAGAGGTACTTTGGTGGATTTTGTAAAGCTCTTTTACGCATAAAATTGCTGTGAACAGCGGACATGATAGCATGGTCCACGTGTGCGTGTATGGAGCACGAAGGCTTCGAGTCAAACAGGTTGAAGGGGGGTCTTCGCCTTTCCGACGAAAAGATATAGGTTAAGGCGCTCGCGAGGAAAGGAATGGGAAGGGAGAGAGTGAGTGAGTGGATGAGTAAGCAAGGAAAGAAAAGAAGGAGGTCTTTCAAGAATAAGGCGGAGAAGATGCTGTGGCAGCACTGTGAGGGGAATGGACCGAGGCGAGATGAGATAGCGGGAGAGAGGGGCCGTGGACCACTGATTTATTTTGCTACTCGAGAACTTCGCGAAAAGGAAATCGCCAACCGCCCCCAACAGTCGTGCGTTAAGAGCTTCATTGGAGCGGAATCTATATTTGTATCTCATTTTGATGTGGTTCTCAAGCCACTTCATCAATTCTCCTAAAGCTAGAACCCAAAAATTTGGACTACTAGGAACGAGGTCGATGAAGTATAATGAGTGATCGACGAGGCTTGAGAAGCGTCGAGGCCTAATAGAATGCTTCGGAATTACTTGTGAATTAATGTGGTTCCAATTAAAATAAAGCTGTGAATGCGTTTGAAAATGAGTATTAAATAATGCGCTGGGCCCATATTTCCCATGAGGTGTACCAGGTCCTTGGTAATAGTGACTTAGAGCCAAGCTTAGAACTCTCGACATAGTTTGGTATACATTTCCCCTTGAAGTTACAATTTGAAGATAATTATACATTCTGATTATTGCAGTTGGTGTGACATCTTAGATGATCCTCAGGCCGGGCGAATTGACTGCGTCTTTTGAACAGACTTATGCCGATTGGCATGCTCAACTAGGTATTCGAATCTATATTGAAAATGAGTATTGCACTGTTCCACAGTTATTCAATAAATTTTTATTAAAATAACAGTTTTATTTACATACATGCATATCCAAATCCTCTTCCTCTCAACGCGGGTCTAGGAGTTCTCTAAGCCTCGCCATTACCCTCTATCGTTCCATAGCTCTTGTCAGACAACTTCATCCCAATGGTACCCTCTTGCCTCCACGTCCCTACTCACTTCGTCAATCCAACGTCTCCTCGGCCTTCCTCTATTGTGCTTACCATTATTTTTTGTATTCTAATTTCTTCCATTCTTTTAACATGTCCTAACCATCTAATCCTACCGTCTACTATTTTTGTCTAACATATTTTATATTTAATTGCTCCCTTATGTTGGTATTTCTCACACTGTCTAGTTTGGTTTTCCCCAGCATCGATCTCAAAAACTTCATTTCTCCTGCTCTTACCCTACTCCACTGTCTTTCCGTCATTATCCAAGTTTCAGCTCCATATAATTTCAATGGTAGATAATACGTCTTGAATATGATTATTTTTACATGTTGTGGTATCTTCCTATCCCATACTAGATGCTTAATTCTGATAAAAAACTGTTTAATTTATTAAATCAAAAAATTATTTAACAACTGTGGGAAAGTACAATAATCATTTTCAATACATATTCGAATATAAAATACATCCACGAAGTGACGCCTGAAGGTGTAAGGTTTATTCAAGTCTACAATGGCGGAATTTCATTAGCATTTATTTTGCTACGTAGGGATGCAATTACACAAAGTAGATCCTGAGACGGTGTCATATTGTATGGCAATATTCTTCCCACAAGCGATCCTCCACGATATCGAGAAGAAAAAATATTTAGGACGGTACATCTACATCTACATATTACCCTGCGACTGCTGGTAGACACAACTGATGGTATTGAATGAATTTCAAGTCATTAATTGACGGGACGTGGGTAAAAAAGCGAAGGGAAACGACGGAGGAAAGTATGGAGGAGAAGAAGTGGAAGGTATGGATGGCTGGAAGAGGAGAGGAGGAAGACCGTGGAATGCGACTGCGGGTGCGGAGAACTTTCTCGGAGGGAGCGCCTCTCTCTCTCTCTCTCCCTCTAATGGATTCCTTTTCTCCTTAAAAGGCGGCGGTGAGAGGAGTGAGAAGGGACTTAAGGGAGTCGCAAGTCTTCTCTCTCGAATATCTCCGCCGAAAGAGGAGCCAGCCTCTCCTTCTGTGGATCGCTGCTGGAATCTGAACCTCTGGGAGTGCTCTTATGGCATTTAGATACTACATCGAATGCGTACATTTTGTTCGACACCTTTCCCAAAAGAGCGCTTAGGATTTTACCCTCTCTGTCCCCCGCAGCCGCTTTAGTGATCCCGAAACCTACTCCCGTAACTTTTCCAATATCTAAAAAACTGAAGATCTGGGGTATGAAATTGTCGTCATTCACGCAATGAACTCGTATGAGGGATCCTTTTATGATATCTAACACTATGCTAACCCTATATGTAATGTAACACAAAACTTGCGGGACATTTTCCGTATCTTAGAGGGTAACTTTCATGTGAGCTATTTCGATTTCCCTAATTTATTTCATGTTGGAAATGTTTAAGATGTTTACCTATTGCTGTTTTAATCATTTTCAAGTAGTATTGACTTTCATCCATTCATGGATAACATCTCTATCCAAATTTATTTATTTCAGTTTACGTTCACCCAACATAAATCTAAATTTTATTTTAAGGTGAACTATAATTTAGTAAAATTATATAAATTAAACTCTCCAAGCTTGCCTGGAACTCTACAAAATAAAAATATCTATATTTAAATGCTGTTCCTTCTTCGGGCAATATTTGTTAATGGATTAGTTCGTTACGTGCATGGGAATTACAAACTTTTATCTCCAAAAAACTGACTGAGCGAATTTTTTGCCTCGCCATTTCCCTATATAGTGACGATGACTAAGATTTATAAAAATCTGGAAATCGAGTTCATCTTCCGGTCCTCAGTGTTTGTATCACTGATGTGGGCGTGTAAACTCTTTGGTATTTTTTCATAACGGTACTTTTGCTGTAGAATATAAGTGGAGATTAAGGAGACGGAGAATATCACCAATCAAGGAGCGCATTGAAGGTCAAGTTTGGAAGATAAGATGATGAAAACTCTGCGAGGCCGGACATATAAACTCACTGGTCATAATTTGCAAAAGGCAATGAAATGAGAAATTTATAGGAAATCAAAGATGGGATTCATAGCACAAATTATGAAGGGTGTCCAATTGAAGAGAACTTGGGAGTCAAATGGTTAACAGGTGAGAGAGTAAAAAGCCACATCAAACCATTTTCGGGATGATAATCGCTTCTTACTTTCACTGCCCTTTTTTAAATAGAAGAAAACCATAGCAGTCTGATTTTGAAATGCATCAAGAAACTTAAAGAGGGATACACATGCTTGATTTCTGAAATAATAAAGGGGTCATCCAAAAAGTTGAACGATTGGATGGCCGTACTAAATCAATCTTTGGATTTTCAACAGCAAGTGACTATTCAATCCCTATTAATATTGTCCCACGGTTTATACTTCATAATGATAGTTTTATGATCTTTAATCAACCCTTCATTCCAATTTGTTGCAATGATAAAATATCTGCATAAATTATATGAGCTGTTTGTCCTGTTCGGTGCTCAAAACTCAAATTACGTTGTCCTTCATGAATTGCCCCCAGAGAATACGAGTAAATTATTTACCTGCCCTGTATGCATGCATAATGAATGCAGTGTGTCATCTGAGACGGCCCACTGTTGCCAACATCGATCATTGAACGCCGACACGCTGGCGAATTTATCCACGACACTTTGTCAAGTGTATTACACGTGCAATGCGACAAGGAGTTGAAATTAGTGCGGCATGGCCGTGAAACATATATCATGAAGTAGTTTCCTTGAGGCGCGGACGAAACTCATCTTCGCATCTCCGACCTCGCTGCTCTTGTCTCTCCGGCGGAGGAATGTCGGGAAAAAGTCGGGCGAGGGACTGAGAGACGAGCGTCTTAGAAAGGAGGAGAAGGGTGTTGGGGTTTGGGGGGGGGGGGTTACGAAGAGGGGCAGGGAGGGAAGGGAGGTAGAGAGGTCATTGCCAAAGGGGAGACGAATGCCTTTGCAGCCTGCGAAGGGAGGGGAAGAGGTGGTTTGGAGGCTAGAGAGAGAAAGAGAGGGACAGAGAGAAGGAATTCCGTAGATCTCGTGAATCGTCCGTCGCCTGGCCCATTTACTCCCGAGTGCGAGAATGTGGACACGTTCCTCGTGGGCGATGTGTTCATTGAGAACCCTCCGGCCCCCCTCTCTCTCTCTCACTCGCTCTTAATGAACGAAATCGCCTTGATTTAATCGCTTCAATCGAAGTTTTCCCTGTGCGGTTAGGTGCCAGCTTGGAAGTCCTTAAACGTTCTCCTTCGTTTTGATAGAGTGTGAAGCGCTTGGATTGACGAAGTCTTTCGTGATAATTTCGTACAACTGATCATTTACACGGCATATTGTCATTTTCATGGTCAATTTACTATCACGTAGTGTTTTTAAACCTCTTAGTGCCACGAGCCAGTTAGTGATGAGGGTCGATACCATTTGCTCGTAATCGTTCACCATTAATTCAATCTTCATTGCTAATGATGCTTTTTTTCGTGAGATGAAACAATGACGCATATTATACATTGTAAAAATTAATACATATTAAAAAACGGCACAAGTAAAAGACAGTGTGCACTCTGCTGTGTGACTGTGTGTAAAAGTATTCTTTTTTTACATCATGAAACACCGCACTTCGTCAGTTCCCTACAATATCTTCACCCGTCTTCAGGTATTCGTTTGGGGACCCTGAAATAAATGATTTTCATTTACAAAAAACTTCTTTCGATAATTCGTATTAATTGTGGAATCCATTATTCATTCCCATTTATCTAGAAATATGTCCCAAATAAATATTTAACATGCTATTACATATTATAAACATACTATATTTTTTCATGCCCAATCTATTTATAATTTTTTAATAATCTTGTTAATTTTCAACCCGGATTTTGTCTTATCGACGTAGTTTAAATTATCGCTGATTCTTTCCCCGTTGCGAGTTTGCGAGTTTGCGAGCTAACCTGAGTGACCTTAAGAGTTCTTCTCCTGCATTAAAGTTATACCTCATATGTCTTCAAGCGTTCATTACCACGTCCTATTTGAATACGCTAAAAAGTGTGGATTATTTAGTGCAATGTTTTCTGGCTTTGCCACGGATCACTGTTATTATGGATTCTTTATTTATAGCTCATATGTAAGCAGATGTTCTTGTGAATTTTTCAAATTCGTGCCGTAAGCCACCATGGATTGCAATTCTCACCACGATTTTGCCTACTGCACAGAGCAAATCACCCATAGAAACCAGGTATAGTAATAAATATATACAATTTATAAGTATCGCAAGTTATATCTCAGTGTGCATTATTGAACTATTTTATTAAATTAACTCCGATGCTACATCTTTCGCTTTCATGGAGAAGTTAATTATATGTATGAATTCAGCACAAATTTGACAGAATTTACTCTTCAATGACTTGACCTCAGGGACTTCAATGGCCATAAAATTATTACCAACCTTGACTTCAAAAATTAATTCAAACTCCGATCAATATCATCTTCAACTTTTGACGATACCCGTCAATTAATTATACAATACACTGGAAATATGTACAAAAGTGCAATATTTTTCTTGATCATTAGGGTGAAATCTAAAGTGAAAACATTCTGATAAATATTTTCTGGGATATTCTGTAGCTATAGGTTAGAATTTTTTTTAAATCGAAAGCGGTGAGAATAATTGACTTGAAAAAGTGACCGGTACTCCAGTATATCATGGCATTTATATTTCATTTCCAAATGTGTAGGAAACTCTAGTTAAAATATGCATATTTTATACGATTCATTCGACCCATATCCTGGACCATAATCCCATATTACCTCCGGAAACCTCTTTTTCAAATTATAACAAGATTTTTTTATTATTGTTGAGAATATTTCAACAGGATGAATTTTTCATCGCCAATAATTGCTGTTTTGATCCTACTGCAAGTTCGTGAGCAAAAAATTAAATGAGAATGGACTCATGAATTCCGGTATTTGCCTTACATTACTTGTTATCAACTAATCTCGCTTATTTGTCATGTAGGCTCTTCAACATTCCATACAGCATCAATTACTTAAAAAGGCTACCGAAAGATAAATTAAATATCAAACGTGTATTTTTATGTAATCTAGGGTCATTCTTTTTATGTATCATTTAAATTACTTTTTGCCAGAGTGGAAATAATATAATATCGGAAATACGAAATCATCTAAGGCTGGAAGTTTCATATTCAATTATGATGCTCAAATTTATGGTGCATTACGAATAAAATAATTTAACAAATAACAATTACTTTCAGAGGAAATAGGATTTAAAGGACAAACGAATGATTTCGCACTGTCCATTTTATTACATCTTTGCTCAAAACGTGTTTCGACTCTCACACAGACATCATCAGATGCAACTGTATCTGTCATGTAAGTACAGAGAGAGATATTACAAACCGTATTTAAACTCGATCGTCTCAAGTGAGATGTTGTGGATTAGTATACTCGATGACTAACAAAGTTGCATTAAAGTTGACAGTACTAAATTATTTGTTTATTATTTTAGATGCTCTTCCACAACATCTTGCCTGACACAGTGGAATTTAAATGCGTTTTGTTTGATCTTTCCCTGTGCCTGAATTTAAAAGTACTCACAACATTGTTTAATGCCATCGTTGGATCAAATTAATTCGCTCTTTTATGAGTAGCAATACCCCGAGGAAAATAAATGAGCCGTGTTTGTTTATGGATCAATTTTGTGTTTAACTTAGTGTGTCGTGATATATTGACGTATGAATTGTTGATTTGATATATTTTGATGTGCTGTTAGGCGTGTTCGTCCCTTCATATATGTTGCTGGTGGAGAGTAAAGGAGTCTATGATGCATGCAATGTATTCGGATTCTCGCAAATGGAAAAAAATGCTTCCACGTGGTCGAAACGGTCCCTAGTCCCAAAGGGCTCACGAGAAATGAGAGCGGTCTCTTTTCCCTCCGCACAACCCCATCCTTCTCTCTCGCCCCGCCGTCCAGTTAAGGAAAACAACATTCTGGGGAGATGAATATGCAGATGCCGCCGCCACGGGTTGCCGGGGATTCCCTTTCACTCCCACCGCCAAACCTCACCTCTCCCGTCACCCAGACCTCCCCTCTCATTTCGACTTCGTTTCAGCGCACGGGCTGAGATTCGCAATCTCCCTAACACCGAGCCCTTATTCTTCCCTTCAACTTTCTCCACCCTTCTTCCCCATCCTCCCTCGCCATTATCCTCTCTTCTCCTTCTACTCCTCCGTTCTCTCCTCTTCCCCGCTAACGACTCCTTGACTCCCTGATCTTATTTCTCCCTTTGTTCTCATCCCACCGAGATGAGTCAATTATGCTCCGGAGCCGTAATTAGGCGTGGTGCGGTGCGTAAACGCGGGCAGGCAGCAAAGGACTCCTCTGTGATCTTCCTCACTACGTACCTCTCCTCTCTCTCTCAAGGTTGCGGCCCTTGGGAGATGGTCTTGTTTTTTTAGCTCCATCTCTCTCTGCTCAGAATTCCGTCTACATGTGCATGCATAAATACTTCAGGCTTTTTTATGTTTATTAAGCCGTTTAATTACAAAGGGCTCGTTTTTTTCATGTTGTGAATTTTCTCTCCTTTTTTTTAATACCCCCTCAAATGCTCATTCCGCAATTCATAAGTTGGTCACCCGTCGCTTTGTGAGTGCGTCTGGGGCGCTGAGCAGACTAGAGCTTGGCAGATGTGGAGCAGATGCACGTTTTTCCCTTCTTAGACGACGGATGTCTTTCAAACAAAGTAATGAACGTCCACTTTTTGGGCTGAAAAGCGTTGCTTATGTGAAATACGTTGCAAACTCATCTACAATGACTCTTGGACAAATTTCTCGGAAGAGTTTATTTGCAAGCATATTTTTTCTGGTAATCTAAATTGACATTTCTAGTTCAAGGCTTTCACTAAACAACCTTATCATTTTTGTACAAAAGGAGAAAAATTCATTTTAAACCAACTTTAAACCATTAAAAATGAATGTAGATATTCCTTGACGCCTACACAGAAACCTTTTCCAGCCCGATTGACAGTAATACGAGCAACCAAAATTCAAGTACATTTAATTGGTCGTATGGTAAGTGCACGTGAAACACATACGTGTTTTGTATTAATTAGTATCTACCTTACCATCGCATCATAAAACTAACCTACCAAGTAAACATACATTGATGAGTTCTCACAGATATGTAAAATGTTTCCGAAATTTAAATTATCATAAGTGAAAGATTAACCTCGTGTAACAATGAATTCCATCGTACGACAGAGAAACAGGGCATTATTGCATTTATTTTCTGCCTTTCGTTTAACTTCCTTCTTTCTCTTTCGAGAGAGTTAGTACTACAATAAATTAATAATATTCAATTGCAACAAGCTTCTCAGAAAACGTTGTCCAACTAAACAATTCAACTTATAAACATCGAATCAGCGAAAACAGTGTGAAGAGGAGAAGAAAAGAAAATTTTCAAATAAATATTGAAAAGCACATTCTAATGGAATATATATCTTTTGGATAGCCTTTATGCATGATGAAGAATGTAGTTAATTGCCGAATAAGGTATTTATTTTGTGAATGAATATTTTGTGAAATTTATGAAATAAAATTGACAATCTTCCGGCTCTGCTATTCCGTAACCTTTTGTGTTTCCTGACAATTAAAAACAAGCCAAAAAGACTCAGACAATAGTGTTAAAATTATTGAATTCAACATTTGATCGCATCAGTTATCAATTAATGCTACTTCAAATACTGTTTTAAGCGATATTTTTAACGTACTTAGCTTTTATCTTTTAAAGTCTGACTCATCTCAAAAGTACCAATGCCACCCTTACCATTTTTACCCTTACTTACAATATACGTATCATTTTTTGTATATTAATGAGATCACTGCCGTCGATTCCAGCAAAATTTTCCTGTTCGCGGATGATGCAGCATTGTATAGAGATAATTATTTACCCCAAGTCCAACAGAATGGAGTTGAAGAAAGACCTAGATGCTATTAACGAATGGTGCGATACTTGGCGGTTAGAAATAAATTTTTTAAAGTGCATCGTTAAAAATTTTGGAAAAAGAAAAACTTGCCCAACGAAACGTAGACAATTAATCAAGCGATCGAATTATCAAATGTAGATTCAGTTAAGTACTTAGGTGTGGCCCTTACTCAGGGCTTGTCCTGGGGAAAGCACATACGGGCAATTTGCAGACAGGCAAATCGTAAATTGGGATTTATTGAAGGAATACTGAGAACATGTGCCGAGGAAGTAAAGGAGCGATGTTATTTTTCTCTCGTGAGACCTCGCTTGTAGTACGCCGTTAGTATATGAAACCCTACCAAGTAGGACTAGTTTCAGGTATAGATCGAATACAGCAGAGAGTATCAATATAATTTTTAAATTTTTACAATAAACAAAGCAGGGTTACTGAATTTTGAGGGAACTAGGGTGGAAACCTCATTTTGATGTAGGGGAAAAACGTAAATTAAATTTTTTTACGAAAGCTTGACGTGGACTATTTTTTGCTGGACGTTCAGGACATTTTTCTAACGTCAGACTATTATGAATAAATTGCCATGAGAAAAATTCGGACTGGACCGGGAATTGAACCACGGACCTTTGGTTTCCGGACCAATGCGCAGACCACTACGCTATCCAGGCCTCCAAATTCCTATGGCAGTTTTTGGTGGCTACGAGGCAACAAGATGTTAGGCCCTTGCGGTCCATCAAAGATGACAACGTAAAGGAGAAGAGGGCTTCAAAGAAGCCACAGCCAAGGGACAGTATCCTTCACCAGCACATTTGCAGTGCCTCGCCAATTGAAAATATGCATACATGGTGGGTTAATTTTTTTTTATATAAATTGTCATGAGAAATTTTTTTTTCTCATGGCAACTTATTTATTTTTTTTTATTTCACCCACCATGCTTGAATATTTTCAATTGGCTAAGCATGGCAAATGTGCTGGTGAAGGATACTGTCCCTTGGTTGTGGCTTCTTTGAAGCCCTCTTCTCCTTTGCGTTGCCATCTTTGATGGACCGCAAGGGCCAAACATCTAGTTGCCTTGTAGCCACCACAAATGGCCGTAGGATAGCGTAGTGGTCTGCGCATTGGTCCGGCAAACCATAGGTCCGTGGTTCGATTCCCGATTAAGGAAATTAGGTATTAGATTAAGGAAATAGAACCGCAGAACCGATAAATATTGTCATTTTTTCCAGGCACAATAAGGTACCATAATTGTTGCGATAGATCAGTTCTGGGATACTATGACCCTCACTAGGTAAAGCAGGTTTTACACTTGTGCTAATTGTTGTATCATTTTTATTGTTAACTTACCTCGCATAAAATTTCCGGCATGATATAGCTCTCGCATTATTTAATACCTTGTAGTACTATTCATCAATCGCATAAATGATGCTAATCAGTAGTTGTATCTTTAAGTAGTGTACTGCATGGTAGCATGTTCGTCTACGGAGCACTCTCCTAGCTTATGGTCTAACCGCGCATTGTTATTCGGATTGCTTTTGGCCTGCGCCTGTCGTCCGGGTGAATGTGCGTGGATCTGATTTCAGCTGGGGTGAGTGCTGCATGCCTAGTGTGGGATCGCCCCGTGCCACACACCCTAGTGGTGGCTTGCACGGTATTACGTAGATGTAGAGGTAGATGAACCGTTCAGAATCGAAACTTTAAAAACTGTTTCCAAAGATAGGAATGGTTACGTCAATCGGCAACCCAGCTTAAATCGTTAGATGCAGTTGCTGATTATAATACCCAGAGAACCATATGCCAACTTTCGAGGTATTTTTTAAACTAAAAGTTGCTTTATAGGGGCAGAAAATAAAATTGTCTAATTTTTATAAACTCAACATAAAGTTTTATCACTTGACCTCGGTTTAAAATGTATAAGAATAGGCATAACCCGAGTCCATAATTCAATATTATGACATAAAATTTATATCCTTTGAAAGAAGATGGTAATTTGTTTTAATAAAGAGTCGCATCAATGGTGGTTCTAGCATTAATGATTTAGAATTGAACCTTCAATGGAACCTCTTTTCGCTCCCAATACGTTTCATGTTATCGATGGATTGACGTTATGAGCAACATGCAGCTCTTTAGGAAATGCCAATTTTCTCAACTCATCCGGCATTTTCCTATGCGGTCTTCAGTTAATAATTTATCTACCCTTTCAGTAAAAAAAAGTTCTGTAACTATGCGTAAAAAATTCGTGTTCGCCATATTTCCGTCAGCTTTAAGGGATTTTTCTTATCCTTGAGTAGGATGTACGGTCGGATTCAAATGTATTGCAAAGAATCGAGCGGCGCCACTTACGCTTCTCAAGGAAATTGAGTTTCACTTACGGCGCTGTTATTCTTTGCTACGCAACGCTATCTATTCATCTGTTTATTTGCACGTATTCAAATGGTAATAGTTGACCGATTTCCTATGTTGTGCTAATTTGTCATTACACTTTCGTTTCGGTTTGGATTTACGATTTGAGCATGGATAATTATTATTTATTAATCACAACTGTCACTCTAAATGATACATTATGTAGTATTTGCCGTAGGTATATGGTACGCCAGGAACGATCTGCGTTTAATAATAAAGTTTGGTATTTCAATTAATCAATACGTCGCAGCATGTCATTATTATTCGAGCTGATCATATTATGTGATAAATAGTTAGCACACAATAGGCAATTGCTCAACTGTTACAATTTAAATACGTGCAAATAAACAGCTGAATAGATAGCGTTGCATTGCAAAGAATAACAGTGCCGTAAGTGAAACTCGATTTCCTTGAGAAGCGTAAGTGGCGCCGCTCGATTCTTTGCAATACATTTGAATCCGACCGTACATGATGATTTGAGTAACACCCGTATCCATCTACAGGAGCAATGCATTAAAGTATCAACACGATTGAGATTGTTTGGGTAATTATTGTAGCTAATCAAGAAGAAAAGCAGGGGAAAGGGAGACAAAACTGATAAATCATAGATAAATTTACGAGCTTTAAATAAATATCAAGGACCTATTAATGTTACTACATTTGGTGAAGCTGCGCGAGGAATAAATACATGGCTGGGATCGAGAAGTAAATTGAAGGCATCAATTGTGGTCTCGACTCTCTCCAAGTAAAATCTGCGATACAAAGAGTTCTTTGATCGTTATCGGAAGGATATATGAAGAAGAACCGTAAGTAATGATGCCTGTGGCGACCAAATATGAAGCCATCATTTTATATTGTTGCCAAGGAGGCCCGCTTATTTATAGATAAATAGGATGTTGATGTAACTCAGGAGGTGGACGGAGATTATAACGTGCATTTAATCAAGGCTGTAATAAATTATTTTGATAAACGCGGAGATCTTCTCACTTAACCAACTCCACATGCCAAACCTGGTGTCTTATTCGGGAAGGCTTCAGAATTTTCAATCTGCGGCGTTGGCGTCATTTCGAAGACTTACACTCGAGAAATACAAATAATGCCTGGTAAATAGTTGAGATTTCACGAGGCCATGACGTCTGGTTCTGACGTAAGGTGGACTGCGTCCCGAATGAGGGCCCCAGTTTGCCACTCTGTGTCCGAGTGCAGGTTTAGATTAGGAAAACGTTGAGTGCGGGGTCCGCCGAAACGCCGGTTGGGAAGAAGGGAAGGCGATTGTGGCGAGAAGGAGAATGAAGAGAGGTCTCCTAACCTCCACCGTCTCTAGATTCAGTCTCAGGGAAGAGAATGGAGAGGCGGGTCGAAGAGGGAACGAAATTCGAGTCACTCTGTTTGCTGATGCGATGGTCGGAAGGGGAAGTAAATGTCTCGGGACGACGAGTTTAAGCTGTTAGAGAGAAGGGGGTTGTGGGAGGGAGGGAGAGAGAGAGAGAGAAAGGGCCCCGGAGTGCCCTTGGGGTCCAAGTTGAAGGGTCTAAGGGCTCGAGTGGATCGCGTAGGGTTGAGTTAGTTCAAGGGAGGTCGGGTCTAGATGCTGCGTGGAGCCGGGAGAATCCCTTCCCTCGGAATTGAGAACGAACTGCGAAGCTAGGCAAAGTAGCGTAGGGCTTCGTGGAGTGACTTTTTTTTTCTCTCGAGAAATAGATTGATGGGAAATTAGATGAGGGTCTCCCTGCGCATTCCTCTCGCTCGGAGACTCTCAGGATCTCCAGTTCTGTTCTCCCGAGCTAAACCACTTATCCCTGAGTCGTGCTCTTATTTTGCGATTCTAATCCTTCCAGATTGAAAAATTTTACTCCAACGGGAGGCAATACTACTCCATCTCGACTAAACTATTGACCCATCTTTTGTTAGAATATCTGCCCGCTCATGAAGTTGCTGTCCACGTCGGTTGAAAATAATCCTTTTCTTATATGTGTACATATATATATCCAGGCTTAATTCTGAATTCGTCCTTATGTTGAGTTAACAATCCTAATCGGGAGAACGTTAATTCAAAAGGCGGTCTTTGGAGACTAATGATGCTACATTCTACATTTAATTAAGCCTTTTATGCAAGAAAGTATATCTTTAGAGGAAATGTATTCATCAACATCGGGGCAATTATAATCATTTCTACTATTTTTCCTATAACCTAGGAATTGGCTCAGCTTTTTATAGAACTTCATTTTAGCGCAAGTGCCTATACTTTGTTTTTGAAATAATAACGATAGGCAGTACTCAAAACTGATAAAATTTTTCTTATTTCGAATTTTTCAATTAAAACTTCCATTTGGACGCCATTTGGAGTTCAGTAGTCTGTAGGATGTTTATGTATCCTGAAATATGTCAACAATCGGGAAGTACGTCGTTAGAAAAAATGATTCTTAATTGCAAAAATATCACCTACCTGCGAAATGGTGAGATAAAGGTCGGAAGGTGTAAATATCCCATGGAATTTACGTCACCTAAATGATGTAAAGCTTAAAAATCGTAGTGCAGCGGTCTCTATAGGCGTTAACCTCAAAGAAGAAAATCATTTTGCGTGAACTTTTACGGCTCGTCAGCATTTCAGGCACTTTATCGATGGGTCTCCACGAAAGGGCAAAAAATAATTGGGTCAAATCGACATGGTGCGTTTACCGATGACTCCCGGCAGCTCCCACACGTGATGGCCCAATCGATTTTTCAAACGTGGCGGAATTTTCTTTTCGGCTGGATGTCAGTGGCGCCACTGCATGGTCTGGTGGAAGGGGGAAGTAGTGAGGAGGGGGAGAAATTAATCTTTTGCCGTGGGATATGTTTGGGGTGTTAGCTACTGATGGGTCGGGATAAAAAGGTTTTCAAAAATCGATGTATTGGAATATGATGTATCGGAAATCGATTTATAAAAATATTCCGATTATCCCTCGGGTATATTTAAAATTATATGTCGGAATACATCGGTGGATTGATATTTTATTTTTCCTTTGTTTTATGCATTCAGAAGACACCTTCATTTACTTCTATGGATTAAAAAACACGTAGATGGAAGCATGAATAATACTCCCCGGATACCAGTTATCATAGTTTATACAAGTTTTAAGATGTTGCACATAATCCGAATTTGTTAAAAGGTGACTTTCTCTAAAAAAAATGCAAATTTTGGAAAATTTACTTGATGAAAAATAACTATTCACTAGTACCAGAAAATAACTTCGATTAAATCGATATATTTGCTTAAAAAATGTACCGATGTGGGTTGAGAATCGATTCGATTAAATTGAAATTTCGATGTTTAGCACCCATCCCGTGAGAGGGGGCTGAAATCGGAGGACGGCCTTTTGAGGAGTAATGGGTAAACGGACTGGAACCGACTTGAGTGCACTTGGGAGTTGCATGCACGGGGCGTTTAGAGGAGTCGGGGGGAGAGGGGAAGGGGCTTTGAGGATACGGCCGTCTGGCAAGGAGTAAGCGTAGTGTAGGGCGCCTGGCGCCAAAGGTCAGGGGGGGGGGGTGCGCGAGGCCAACTATCGGGTCCAGAGATGCGTTCATGTGTGTTTGTGTGGGGATGCAAAAATTGGAACGGATCTGCAACGATTTGGGACCTTCGCATGCATGTGAGATTTATCCTCTTGATCTCATCCTTTACGGAAGTCCCTGGGGGTCGTAAATCGAGCTAAGTATCATTTTTCATTTGAGAGAAGAGAATGCGATGGAGCTAAGGGAGGGTGGATCCGCCCGCTCTTTTTTTTGCAAGAAGTGAAGATTGGAACCTGATGCTCAAGTTAGGTCTTCTTTATTTGGGTACCCACCTTCTTTTACAGAATTTTTATTCTCCAATTTGTATGTCCACGAAAAACCTTCTCACATTTAATCAATGTCTCAATCCTTTAAACCAGAGTTTTCTATTTCAGGCTCCTGAGGATGGGTGAGGATGCATTCCGCTCTCAACACATGAAAATGTAATTTCTAATCAAGTTCATAGGTTCTATTGCCGTATGAGAAGGGTTTATTTCCTCTTTTATTGTTCTTTGATCCTCGTGTTGGAGAAATATAAGGAGTCTTAATAATAGGAGAGCGTGAATAAAGCAAAGAATGAGTGTTAAAGAAAAGAAGGATGTTAATAAGTAGAGGAAATTATGGGGAAAAAATAGAAGAGGAAGCTTTAAGATTAGTTGGTGCTGTTTGCAAGACAACAGATAAAACTATGATGAGTATGAATTTTTACAAAAATGGAAAGATAAACCAGTGATGTGAGTGTTCACCCATGAATAACAATACTAGATTTATTCATCGGATGGTAAATAATTATTGGCTTGGCATATATGAACTTCTGGCACACTTTAAAGTCCTACGACGAAAACTGAAATGCGTACGAATGAAAGAATTATTATTGACTTTTAGTTTTATTCATAAGCATATGGCTTTGTTTATTAAACTTATAGACCTAAATTGTTATCGAAAAATTTCCCCTCATCAATTCAACATTCTTTATTCCATATTTTATTAATAATTATGTTTCTAAGCGTACATTAAGAATACCATAGTTGTCCCTTTACATTGAAATAACTTCTGTGGTGCTTCAGATGCATTGGCCCGTTATACGTTATAAATGTCACTTTGCTATAATATGCGGGAAAAGGCAATGAATAATTTAAAGGTGGCCAATTCATCGGGGACTTCTCGGTAGAGTTGGTACCATTAATTGAGTCGAGTAATTAAATTTTGAGAAAATGCCTTTTACATGAATATTATATTTCTGCAGTCTGGACTCTGCTCATCTATATTTTCTTCAAGCCTTTTATTTCCATCACCATTATCACGCATGCATTTTTATTTCGAACCCTATTTTAGACACAAGGGAGTAAATTTGATTTAGTGAATCGATAGCACTGTGGAATTGTCTGTCCTTACAAAGGAATCAATAAAAAGACTACTTATTACTACAAGAAGGCTGTTCCCACGCCGATACTTTGATAAGAGTAAAAACCTTATAATATCCGTATTTTACGGGTACCCGAAATCAGTTGCCCCGATCATCATCGCCTCCTTTCGGAGAATTTATTGAGGTGACCGGACGGAGCCGTAAATCTTGGCGGTTCCTGTAGTGTTTCGGAGTGAGCACGGCCCAAGAAGAGAGAAGAGATGAAGAGGTGGAGGAGAAGCAAAAAAGGAGGCAAGGCTTATAACTCGCAGCCTAACTTGCTGCCTGACTCCATTCATCTTGTCTAATTCTAACACATATTTTAAACACATTTTTCATATATTTTGCCTATGTTGCTTATTCCTTGATCATTCTCCTAGACTCTGCTCATCTATATTTTCTTCAATAGCTTTGTATTTGAAGATTCAGATGGATTAGACACACCCTGAGACACATTGGATTTGTGAGGAACATAATTGAAGGTAAAATAGAGGGGAAAGTCCCCATAGGAAAACCGAGGAATGAGTTCATAGACCAAATAAAGAGGAAAGTTCATAAGAAGAGATACCCGGATGTAAGGGAACTAGCATCAGATAGGGAAGGGTGGAGGGCTGCAGTCAACCAATCTTAGGATTGAACGAACAATGAAGCTTAGTATTCATATCTGATATGTCGTAATGTTTTTTACGCGATATCTATTTCAGCAATAAAGCTGCACCAAATTCGGTATCGTCCTGTGTTAAAGCCTCATTCGTATTCGATGAACGGTTCGAGAACTTTCTATTCTAAACAAGAAGCCAGATACTTCTATTTTCGTTATAGTCATGCATCCAACTTCCAATCAAAAGCGAGGATAGCATGTCAAAGAAATATCAGTGGCGGGGTTAGAGTTAAAGGCAGATCGTTTCGATAACGTGTGAGTTGAATTTTCCAGAAATTGTAAAATGTGCCCCTTGACTAGATAATTTCTTTAAATTGATTAAATGTTGTAAAGTAAGAAATTTTTATGCCATAAAACTATATTATTAATTACGTTCATTCTGCGTGAATGTACAATGCATGAAAACCCAATAACTTCTGCCCATACGCAGGTCAGATATCTAAGCGAAGAGTTTACGATGCATAACTTTTCATCCGAGATTTCACTAACCAATTTTTATTAGGTGCCTATGTTGAAATGAAATCTATTATCTGCACTGAAGTATGCATCGAGCAGAACACATTCCACCGATTCGGGTTTCACCTTGGAGAAGTTTATAGTATCCATCAGGAGTGTCGCAAATCGGTGAAAGGCGTTGTACCAGCTAATTAGAAACCTGTGGGAAAAAAAAAAGAATTATTCCTTACGGATCGAGTAGAACGTCGGTGAGGATGGGTCTATTGCACCAGGTTCTTCCTCGTCGGATAACTGGATCTTCCCTCTTCTGCTCTTCACTGTGCTGGTTCATTTTTCTTTTCCACTGTGAAACTGGGCGCAGAGAGGGAGGAATTGAAGGACGGAAGCGGCGGCAAGGAAGGACAAGGGAGAGAGGGAGAGAGAGAGAGAGAGAGAGGACGAAGCAAAAGGTGTTGTTGGGGCCTTGTGGGTCGGGTACGGGTCGCCAGTTGGTTTGGCGGTTGAAGGCGAGAAATACGATTGTGGTTGGCGAAGCTGCGGCTGGAATGAGTTAAGGGCCCCACAACCCGCCCCCCCTATTATCCCCCCAACATCCCTTTGGAAACTACTACACTCTCCCACCTATCTTCGCCAACCCCCTTCCCGCCACCCTCACTATACCCTTCCTCTCTCCCTTCCGTCCCTTTTCGGAGGGCAGAGAGGGTCAGAAGGTAAGCAAGTTGCGCTCCGATGTTCCACGATTTTTTTTACCTTCTTCCTCCCTCCCTTCCCTCTGACCCTCATCTTCTCCTCCATTTCTTGTTTCCCGCTTATTTTTCGGCGCCCATAAAAAATCATCGAGATCCGAGGTGCCTCCTCCTGCTTTCGGGTAAATCACGAGTTTCAATCTCATCCGGGAAATATTTCGACCCCAAGAGAGGAAGAAAACGCCGCAGTTTTCCTCGAAATGTTTTCTTTGTAGTTCCGTCCACTCGGATTTCTTTAAAGATATATGGGGTCACGGGAGTGGGCCAAACTGGGAGTAAAATACTGGTCGCGCGGGTAAATTCGTGTGCGGATTTCCTTTGAATTAAATCAGGGGATTTTATATGGTTATTATATAATCAGGTACCGTATTTTTGGCAAATAAATGTTACCGGAAATCACTTTATTGCCCTCATAGGCTTGGATAACAATTTTTATGTTTATTTTCGGGCATGAAATGCTTGATTAATTTTTGCTGTTTGATTTGACACTGAAACGATTTAGAAAGAGCATTTATTCTCTTATTTTGATAGCTAATATTTATTTCCATTTCAAGCAGATAGATCATTAAAAAATGTTCCTCCCAATGTACTCTTTGATTTCAATTTTATTCGCGATCTTTGACGTATTCTTTCTTCTATTACATGTTATGTAGTGTGAGGAATGAGATTTCTAAATGCCTTGAGAATAATGTTTAACTTTTTCTGTTGTGCCAAAACATAAATTTTCAGCCACCAAAGCGCAGAAAATTACATGAGTTCTCTGTTCAAAAAACCGTTACAGCCATTTGGAATCAAATTAGCTGAATTAATATTATAAAAATGTTTACTAAATAAGTATCTCTTGCTGCGCACATCCATTCAATTGACTTGGACAGACGAAAAATAATAATGGTCACCCTGATATAGGTAATACTTGGTTTTATCTCTCTTAAAGCGCCCATCGTAACTCCTATCATATTTTTTCTCAAGCATATATCTTCCCTCAGCTCGGCAGCCTCGTGTGTATCCATTTTTATAAGGATCATACCAAATTTGACGTCATAGTAATTGGCCTTAAACGTCCTTTGATCACGTTTTCATCGACGGCAACCAGCCACCACGATGCTCCTGAACCTTTTGGGCTGAAATGGACTAAATTGATCCATATCCTTAGTTTTCGCTCCTCATTACGCTTATCTGAATTCGTGTTTTTTTCTTTGCTCAAATCGGAAATCAACGGCTTATCTAATTTGGATTACTAGAAAAAATTTATCAATACGTTTCAATCGTCAAATATGAAATTCCTTCTTGAGGCTTCTATATTGTTGATATGCAGTGCATCTTTTGTCTATATTCGTTTCTTTTGTTCCCAATTAGTTTTAATACTTTTACTTTTTTAAATTTTTGTTCTATGTAAATTTATAATATTATGACTTGTACTATTGAATTAAGGATGAAAATGCTATCAATTAAACTTGACTGGCTCAAGTGATTTTTGTTTTGGTCCATAAGGATGAGATTTATTCCATATTTTACTACTCTGAGATTTATTCTATATCACTGATAATGTTTTTGGAGTGAATAAATCGATAAATTGAGTCTTAATTCATAAATAAAGCGTTTGTTTATATCTAACATGGCACTTGATGTATGTTGTAGTACGTACCTAAAATTGGCCCTTAAATTCATTCTCTCCTTTATTTATGGATGGTTTAGAACGTGAAATTCATTAATGACACCCTATGTAAGATAAAAGTCTTATTTTTTAGAGGAAAATATGGTTAATTTTGTTCAAAGTTTCTTCTGATGTGATAATCCGTCGAAGTAGTTGGGTTTTAAAAATATGACGAGCTACACGTTTTACGTGGGGGATAATATTTAGTTTCCGATTATTATCAGGGCTTTGGTGTACTTACGCCCCTATTCTCATGAGTAAAAATGTAATTAATTATATTGATTCGTAGGAGCGTATGATTGATGAAGAGCTAAGTATGGATAAGAAAAAAAACATGAAGAAATTGTGACATCATAAATATTATGTGTCTCATGCATGGCTCGTTTGTTTTAGGATATTTCGATTTTCATCTTCTTCGGTCTTCATCCCCAATTCCGTTTCAAACACCGTTGGCACTGTTTTTTGTGCGGCCTGTGATTGGAAAACCCCAATAATCAGACAAAAACAAAATCTATGGGAGGGAATAAAAACGACGGGCTGGAGCTCTTTGGCGGGGAGCAGTTACGTTCCTGCGGCAGCCGCATCGCAGCCGAGGCGGAGTAACGCGTTTGGGCGTGAAGTTTCGTGTCGGTCGGGAGGAGAGAGATTTTTCTTTCCCGGCGGGGTCAGCGGGAACTCAGGGTATTATCGCTTTTTTTAAGTATCTTTTTTTTCGATTTTCATATGATTCTCGCGCACGTCAACTCTGCCCACCCAACGAGCCCAGTTGTGCATGTTCACGTAAGCGTGAGACGATGTGACGTCCGTGTTGGTTTCTTTAACTGTGTGTGCTGTGAGTGCGGGTGAGTGCAGGTGGAGCGAGGGATGGATTCGAGAGGATGAGAACAAGAGTAAAAAATATAATAGGAGAGCCAGGGATTGAAAATTGTGTCAGCATTAATGCTTCATAGCTAGATCGGAAATTTATTCCGACCACGGAGAGACCTCCCTGTATTCGCAAAAGGAAATAATAGACATATCCGATTCCAGAAAAACGGATTTTGATTGATTTTCGTGAATTTTTTTCAGTTCAATTCGGTGCCGTGTGCATCCAGTTGTATTCCGTAATAAGAGAAGGGTGAATCAACAGCTAATTTTATAAAATTCCGTTTCATAATTTCTAAATTTGTAATACTGAAGATTGAAGTATCCCATTGTTCTTAATCGAGCAGTGTATGTTAAATCATTCATTTTTAGTATCTCATGCCTACGTATGTGTCTTGGGCTAATCAGCCCCTTAGCTTTAATGGATCACGATATTAATGAAATCATTAAATCGTTGACCCAAGAAGTGGCATTATATTGACTAATAAAAAGGCAGCCTAAATCAATAATGAATCTTTTAAGAATAGTGTGAATGTTCTTTGTTTGTAAATCTGAATTGTATTCCTAATTTTAGTGGCTCAAATTTAAGTATTGTTTTCAATGTTTGATGAAAAAATGAATTTGTCTCGGCTAATCGAATGGGAATCTTATTTGAAATCCCTGATCTCAATACACAATACTCAAGATCTGTGAAAATGTGAGCAGGGTGATGAAAGATTCAATAAGAGGAACCGCTTTTACCGACCAATAATAATTAAGAATGAGCCACATGCATTTACTTTCTTCTTCCTCATCAAAGTTGAACCAGATACTGTCAAATATTCGTAAATCAATGTGCAGGGGGAAGTTTTGATTTGATTACTTTCTTAATGCCACAATTCCCAAAGTTCTGTCGAGAATTCCCGGAATTATTTTTCGCTTCTTTCATTAAAAAGCTACTTTGCTTCGGCTATCTATCTTAATTGGCTTTCAAACTTTATTCTTTATTTAATCGATTCAGACATTGTCTAACAAAACGCACCGAAACTTAGTGTCGCAAGTGTTAGCTGTTTCAATTCAGTTTTTGAGGAAAAGTTTGGTAGTTTTAACCAAAATTGATAAACTTTTAATTATGTTATTAGTAAAAAATAGCATTGATTACAATTAAATATCATGATAAATCAGCCCAGCGGTTTTGAGGGACGCAAAAATTAGTCGAGAGACCGCATCTGTACGCCACTCCAGCCTTGAATCGCAATCAAACGAGGCATTTTGGCAAGTTAAGCGTCGTTCTGTTATAGAAAACCACATTGCCTCTTTGGTGCTCATCATCCGTATCCACAAGGTCAAGATGAGGAATCATCCCGTTGCAAGTTTTGGTTTCCGCTAAAATTACACGCTACTGCAGCTATTTCTTCAAATTTAGCGGTTTCTCTAACCTCCGATTGAGAATTTTTTCAACACTCTTGACGGATCTCCACAACAGTTACAGTCGATGTTATTCTCGACTCGTTGTGCTGTTTTTCCCCTGGTTTGTTTTCGATGGATTCCAAGCAGACTCATTTTCTTCTCTAAGAAAAAAGAATTATTCGATCGGAAACTTTGATGGGTTACACAGTACATTCAGTCCTGTTTCTTGCACGAATTTTTTAGGCCCTCTCAAGATCTTTGGTGTACTGTTTTAAAAAAATGCTAGAAAGATATTTACTTTTTATCGTACTCAATTTAACGGTGTGAAGAACCGCTAGTGCTTGCAAAGTCCGTGGACCTACATTAGCTCAAATTTTTAGAATATTTCTTTCGCGAGGATTTAAAACAATTCGCACCTCATACTTACACGCGTTAAAAAAAAACAGGACTGAGCACGCTACATACAAACCACTTTACGGAATGAAATGAACGATGTCGCACCATTTAGAAATATTCTTAAGTACTGTGAAGAGCATCGTTTTGTATTGAATCGTCCCAAGAGACTACTTTTGGGAGCCTGCAGTGCCCATTGGTAGAACTTCCAACTAAATGAAAATGAAACATTTGGGAGCAACGTGTGTGCGTTATGTCTTGTTTCAAATTACTCAAAAGTTCTTCATAGATGTCCCTAATGCTACAAAATTTCTGTTGGAATGAATAAATGCGCCGGTACAGTGTTTAAACTGATGCAGTTGGTTCAAAACAGGGAGGCCTTGATTAGGAAGTTTATTAAAAGTGGGCAGCCTTTCACGTCAACAGACTACGCTCAAGTCAGCGCAGCGCACAATTTCGTGCCTACAAATCATAATTTAACAGTCAACAAGAAATTTGATGTGGAGGGCTGAAAGAGGTGAAGACCTACTGTGACGCGGAAGATGCCAGATCTTTGGTGGAGGCCAGAGTTGAACCCCGCACCACTACAATGCGCCGGCTTACATTGTTGGTTATAAGTTACTCCTTGCCAAAAATTGAGATGACGGTGCTCCCTCTTTCACCGTTCCCCCGTATGTGGCTCGGGCAACCGTTTTCCTCTACTCTAACCGGAATGAAATTTGAAATAACGTAGATCTGATACTTTCGATGATACCAAAAGAAATTGTGCATAAAGATCATTCCTTAAGAAGCGTTTCTGAAAGGCATTCAAAGACGGAAGAAACGTTGGGAGAGGCGTATGGCCAACCAGGGAAACTAGCTTGGAGGGAACAGTAATGAAAAAGATGTTCCTATAAGGATGAAGTGGTTATTCCAACAATCAGTTCCTTCTTTGAACTCACCTTTTAATATTGCTTTTCCATGAACTACTGACAATAAATTTTGGTTCTCTTGTACATTGCAAAATTGAAATATTTTTACAGACGATAAATTCAAAATCTTTGCTGATGATGACCCAAATTCAAGGGGTTTTGGATCGAGTACTATTTTCCATCTGTAGGGACTCTGGGGAGTATTTAACCCGCGGTCCTCCGTCCGTCGGACGGGACGTTTAAGCGTGGACTCCCTGGTGTTCTTATTTATCGTTGTGATTTTCATTCTTTCACAGATTTGTGTAAAATTTTGTGTACATGTTTCCATTTATAATATGTGTTGATAAAAGAGAAAAATTGCATCATATTGATGTGATTTTTTTGTAAACTGAACACCCTTTTAACACGTAGTCTTATGACATATAACATGTGTTACGTAGTAGTATGATCACTGATTTTCTTCTAAACTAGAAATAGGGCATACATTTATTATTATTTATTGTGATAAATATCTAGGCTTCACACCAAATTGAATGTAAAAAATGCATATTTCATATATTTAATCTAAATTTCGAATATAAATTCGGAAACCCTATCAAAAATATTCGTTAATCCTCGACGGGCGTCCATGTAAACGATTCCATTTTCTCTAAGGCCAGCAGCCTGTACAACGCCAGGCCTGTGCAACGTTGCTGTACAGGTGTGCCTGTAGGTAGAGCTCGTATTTTTGTATCAGTAGGAAAAATAAACCCCCGCAGCCTAACATTCTTGGCACATTTTGCGGGGTAATACGCAAAATAAATGTACAAACATTAATGTCATTTTTAGTAACCATTAACAAGAATCATGTTAAATTACCATCTGCACACTTAATGAATAAAACCCATTGTGGTTATTATAGACTATTCATGAACAAATGGAGTGAATATAGATAGTAATATTCGGTATAGATAGTAATATTGGTGCAATCAATGGCAACCATAACTGCAGGTAATCTAGTGAGTGGTCGAAATCTCCGACGTCCATCATATATGTTCATCTTAAATATGTTTATCTTATGACATGGAAAATTCCATGGTTAAAAAATATTAAAATATTACTTTCTCTCAAGCTGACTTCTTTTTTCCTCGGAACTCGGTTATGTTATTCAATGGCGTAAGGAGTCACACACTGTCTTCCTTACATTTCGGATGCATCCAGAGGTCGATTTTTGACTCACAGGTAAGATATCCTATTCCACTCCCTTTTAGTAGTACCATTTGGCTAAAAACCTTATAGTTACTAGTCACTATTCATTGGTAAACTGTGGGGTATTTCAAATTATGTATCGGATAGAGTTTTACCTCAAAATAGGCATCACTATCCTGTTACAGCTTAAAGGAGGGTAATCATAAAGTAAATTATTTTTGAACTTTCAATAAATATACATAAGGGATAAAATGCTACAAATTGATTTAAAAATGCGAGTGCACGATATAAACATGATGAAATAATAATTGCCTAGGCACAATTGTTTGGATAGAGGTATGGGAAACCATATTTCAGGAAATTTAACTTCAGAGTGAGTTAGAGATCCACACTTATCGTCAATGCCTTGTAAGAACTGTTCTTATAGAATAAGAGAGGAATTTTAATCAATGAACCGATCTAGCAAGAAGGCATGCCTTTTCACTAACCTGCTACAGGACTCTTAACCCAGATGTACGCTTTCTATCCAAAGAAGGTTCAAGAACATCGCATAGTTTCAGAGCCATGTCTTTATTAATCCGGAAAAGTTGAATAAAAACTTCATTTGGCGTAGCAAAAGTACTGTGAGTCTCTGCAACGTTTTCGCTCCATTCTGATTTACTTTGCTTCCTTTAATTATACTTATCGAAGGAGAATTATTCACTGATAATTTTGAATGAACCGTCTCATTTCATTAATTAGCAAAATACTGCCACATAGTGAAGTTTTATCGCTTGTAGATAAGTTTTAACGACTCTTTTTACAGTGGTACATAAAATAATCGGCCGTAGTTGCTTAATTGTCACCTCGAAAGTCGGCATTTCAATTTACCGACTGAAGATAAGTCCTCATATTGTCGACGTCGCCAAAATAGTAGACCGTCGCTAAATTTTTCGGCCCTCGAGGTTGAGAATATTATCATACTTACAAATGTCGATAATAGCCCACAAGAGAGCCAAAAAAAGTTTGTCAACGGTCGAAAAAAGTTACAGAATTTGCCTTTCAGAAGTACATAACTTAGTAAATTTAAAGTACTGCTTATATTACTTATTTTCTTAATGTTTCATTAGGTTGTATAAATACCTACAAATCGGGGAGAGTATGTTGATTTTGATTATTTATGACCCGCTCTACCAACGGCCAATGAAATTCCTGATAATTATAAACTAAGAATCGGAAGTTTAGTTCGTTCAAAACATTTGAAAACAAAATTCCTTATGGATACAGTGTGCAATAATAGTCGCTTAAAATAATATTCTCTCAAGTTAGCTATTTTCTAAATTATAATTTTTAAATTATTGATTCTCTAGTATTAATGAAAATGTGACAGAGCGGTTAATTGAATAAAACTGCTGATTCCCACTCCATAATATACACATGATGGTATATAATAAATTACTGAATTTGTATATAGTTTTACGTCCGTAGCATATCGTTTCATTGTTGAATGATTGGAAGTTCTTACTATTAGCTAGATTATGTTCGAATAGAAATTGATTGGACAAATTTTATTAAAGAGAATCCTGTTGTTCAACTGGTAATTGCTCATTAATTTTCCTCGTCATTATTGCTTAAATATATTTAACATGTATGCCATTCCACCGTGAATTATAATTTTGCAACACTTAAAGGCATTCTATCACAATTATTTCAATTGCATGCAAAATATTTTATATAAAGACCTCATTGCACGAAATGCTCCTTTTTTACTTTAATAAAGAGCTCTTTGCACGAATGAATGAATAAAATTAAAGTAATATGTATTTATGCGGGGAAATTGGCATTGTTTGCGTGGTTTTGGCTGTGGAACATCTTTTATTGTCTTATAGAGAATGAATTTAGCACTAGCGTCTTCAAAAAGATATTTTTCAGTTTTATAAATTCAAGAATTGACATTTTTAACGGGGAGTTAGTGAAGATAATTTTCTAGAAATTCCTAGGGTCGTGAAATTGAATATTTTAAAGAACTATTTGTGAATAGCAATGTGTAACTAGATCACGAAATACTACTTTGAAACCACAAATCTGAATGTAAATTGATATGAGAATAAATGAATTAATTCTGTAAAAAATCGAAAATATTTCATTATATGATTTTCAAAATAATAAGCTGACGTTTGTGCTATATTGCCTTTTTTAAAGAGAGATATTGTAAATTTGCCATCTGTCTTAAAATAGGTTATTCCTCGAAGTCATTTTGCTTGTGTTACTTTTGATTGTGCAATACTTTTTATTAATAACAGAAATTTGGATTCACCACCAGAGCAAGGAACTACCCAGATCGTGCCGTCATCTGTTACCTTCACGCGGTGTGTACCATTCACCGTCCTTCGCAGCTCAGTGGCACGTTTTTCTTAAAACGGAGTTGATATTTTATTGGTCACAACGCCGTAACTACGGCCATCAACAATCTGGTACAACATTCCTCCGTTAGCGTCAGCGTGTCAGGAGGATGTTATCAAATGCATTTTTTACATGCCTTTCGACCTCCATTCAAATGGCTTTCTCCAGCGTGTTCTCGTTTTTCCCTTCGTAACACCATTCATTCGGAGAAAGGGCCAAGCCCAATGACGTCGCCGCCTTCTTTAAGCGGACGGATTAGGTCCACAGAAAGTTGTCGAGAGAGTTCTCGTGCATTCGCGATGCTCGGCTATAAACAAAGAGATATCAACGCTCGTATAGTGGAGAAGGTGGGAGAGATTGGCAAACTTGAATAGAGATTTCGATGCCTGAAGCAGTTCTGGAAGAGGTTCTGGGTGAGCCCCAGTGAGGCCGAGTGTTTGAGTGCGTGTACTGTGGTGAAAAAGTTTCATTTTCGTTCGACATTTCATTTCTTACGTGGAAAACAAGGCGAGAGAATCGGATGGGAGAGGTGGTTTGTCTGTCGACGTCCAATTCCAAGGGATCGGGATCGAAGCTGGACATTGGTTCGGCAGAATTAAAGGAAAGCCGCACGCTTCGAAAAAAAATAACTTCCGCGAGCGTGTAGGAAGTGTCACTTGGCTGACTGAAGAACTAGCTTGGGAGATGTAAAGAGACTTTGAGGCTACACTTTAGGCTTAGATTGCTTGAATCTTTCAGATCACGAGTTTCAGCGCAACACGGAGGGTAATATTTTTATCCCAAGCAATTTCTCTAAAACTGACGGCGAGGCCAAATTAGACAGGCAGGTATTCTTCCTTCATTCCACTCATCATTTGTGGCTTTAACAAATATAGCGTGAAACTCATATAAGGCAATCAAGGAAGGAATTTAGGGTAATCGAGGGAAAGGAAGGAGGAGATAGAGCCGCACTCAGCTAATGTGGTGCCCTGGTGCAAGTATTATTTTCCTTGATCAGGACTCAAATAAATATTTCTATTGCCTTTCAAATTTAATAAAATTTTAAGAATCTGAAATTTCATAACTTTTAAATATTGTTTTAAAAACAGACGTGATAATAAACGCTGCTCACATTTAGGTTTATGTTCCGTTTGAAAACTAGTTACGACGATGAGCAGGATCCCAGAATGTTCACCGTAGGTCAGATAGGTTTTCTCACTACCCACTCCAGATACGGCGCCCATGGAATATCCTTCAAGTTTACTGACTAACAGGGCTGCCGGTTTTTCATTCACTCGATGTGTCAATATTGGATACGAATTTTCCTCCTCGTTTACATCTACGAGACCGTATACGGATTATCCTCAGTTATTTTTAGCACATTTTAGTGGCAACGTCATCAAGCTAATGAATCCTCTACTATCATCCAGAGCTAGCCGATGTGACTATGTGCTTTGAGTTTTATTTCCCCTTAGTTTTGCCTTTTTCTTATTGTTAAATTTAATTCTTCCTCGAAACATGGGAGAGCACGGGTTTGGGAGAAGAGTGAGCTAGGTTTGTTTTGAAGGAAGGAGGCCGGCAGTTAGGATTATTCACGCCATTTAGGATAGTACGGTTCTGGATTTTTCAGGAATAAACTCCACCACCGTCGGAAACTGAACCCTAGATGTCGAAATGGAGAACCTATACTCCATTCAAAGGCCACGATCAAAATTTGTGAAGATGTTAACCCGATCTTACAAAAAATTTGGAATGCTATGTGGGGGGGGGGGAATACGACGTACTGAAGGAGACTTTATTATTAGATAAATTAATTCGTCTATTTTTTCCCTTGACCTTGATAACTGAGCGTAAGGTTACTATTAACGAAAAATAATAAACGGACCCACACGATCATACCCCAAGATTTTGAAATTCGCCCTGTTGGGAGTAAAATCGTGACTACTGGACCATCATATGAGGACTTAAGCCCACCGAATCGAACCGGATGGAATTTTAGCATAAACATTATATCTATAAATATTGTTTTGGAGAGTAAGTAATCTTTTTTACCAAAGCAACTCAAGCACCCATTACCAACATCTATTCTAATTTGTTTTTTGTCTTTTTTAGCCCTAGAAAGGTCAATAAATTTGAAGATACGTTGCTTATGACTGCTTGAATTGTTTTATTATTACTTTGACTATCCCTCCATAAATATATCCCAATATTTATTATTCCTGGTAATATAAGATGAGGTTCATGCTTAAAATCAATACCTTTGAATGGTAAACTATGCGAGAGATACACCTCTCGGACTTTTGGAAGTTTGGAGGTTAACGGAGAATCAGGACTGTTCGAGTGCCCACGATCACCAGTGCATCGGCGATGTGTGTGAGGTTTGTTTACATGGGGTCGGTCGGGATGTATGGTCCGGCGTGTTTCTCGTGCGGGTCTTTCATCTTGCGCGGTGGAGCGTGACCTCGTTGAGAGGAGCTCTTTGCCATCACGTGAAAGACTGATGGCCGCTAATCTCCCTCCCGAGCTTTTCCACGTTCGCCTCTTAAAGATCTGCCGCTCCATACATTATCCTCCGTTTCCCTTGACCTTCATTCTCGTTCCACTGCAATCTTCGGCTCTGGGAGGCGGGTGAGTAGGCGAGAGGTATGCGGGAGAAAGATGGATGTGAGTAAAAGATACGTCTCAGACAGGCTGCCCCACTCTCGCCTCGCCCGAATGAGGAAGAAAGTGTGTTAGATGGAATCCTCTTTATGTTTAACGCAGTGCCAGAAGTAACGTCGAACGGAGGGACACTCGTCATCCGATGGTCAACTGTTTTTATCGTCCTACCTGTGACGCGAACTACTGAAGGGATACCGCCCTCACTGATTCTCGTGGCTGGTGTGCAGTGGACGATGTTTTGACCGAGAGGGTCCATTTCCTTAAGTTCGTTCTACATGGGGCACGATATAAAGCAGCATATTTTTCTCAATCTTGCATACAATAATTATCGAATTAGAGTAGGGGCTATTTTTCTACCTCGCGTTCATGCATTCGTGTATGCCTTCTAGTAATTCACAGCTTTACACGACGTAATTTGACATGCACATTCGTACACGCATCAGATAGCGCTATTACAAGCCCGTAAAAAATGGGATTTATAATCGGTCACTGCAGATAATTGATGTGCCTCTTAGTTTAATATTGAACAATCATCAATGCGAAGGGTCCCTACATACAATGTGATGGCAATTAACAAAATATGGCTAATCAAACTTTCAGGGATGATGAATTGTTTCACTTCCACTCCTCGGCTTCCCCGCCGTTGATTCGATTTACCCCTTTCCGTTGTATGCCTCCATCCATGGCATAGCGTTCTGTGCATCCTCCTGCATCTATCCTCTGAAAGAGCTGTACTATATTGTCTTTTCAAGCATATATCAATGAGAATAATGTCTTGGGAGACATTGCCCCGCATTTACACGGGTAGCGGTTGATAAGACGCTTTCGCCATTCGTGAAATGTTAAATACATTCGCCATATTAAATACATTGCTACCCTAGACGGCTGAGCTCTTCTTTCTCCATGTGTAACATACATACATATGCATAAACTAAAATAAATCTACCAACTGCTCATGAGAAGAAATACTTTATCGTTTCATAGTGACTTTTGAAGATCTCTCGTTCTTAATTTTCATACAGATGCTCTCCTTTTTTGACCTCCTATGTTATTCCAATAACAAATGGCAGGTTTAGCTTCCTTTCTGATATGACTAACTTAGTTTTATCGTTGCTGCGTTTAAAATCTTTCAAGCGTTTTCATAAACGTTGAAGAATTTCTTGGAAAATAGGAAACTCTTAAGAAAACTAGATGCTCTGGTGTAGTTGATTTTTCATTTATATGTTTTTTTAATATTGTAGGTGAATTCAGTCTAGTCCATTAATTTTAAGAGTAATTTATATGTTCAAGGTGATCTGAACCGCTTTTAATAAAATAATTTGTAATATAGTTCAACTTTACGTCTTTTCATGTGCCTTTTTTTTAACGTTTTATAACGCCGTAGTTGTGCTTCTCTGGTATTTTGCTTGAAAAACGCCATCGTTTTTTGCGCTTAAAAGTCGCTTTCCCAGCTTAAGTTGATTGTTTTTCAGCTAATTTTTATCAAATTAACCAGAATCAATTAAAAATCTAACTAAACTTGAATAAAGTTTGAAGTAAACTTCCTGTTAGAAGGATTTAATTTGTTAAAAATCAGTTGATTCTGCGAAATGAAAAAATGCCTCGTTTCCTTCCACAGATTTATTTTCCTGGTGCAACATGTTTCGACACAGCGGTGTCATCATCCGGTACCTTCAGGTTACCATGTCACCATCAGGTACCAGAATACATCAGGTATCAGGCACCGCTGTGTCGAAACATATTGTACCAGGAAAATAAATATATGAAAGCAAACAAAGCTACTTTTCCATTTGTGAAATTCAACTTCCACGTAGTTGAGCCTCAAACTACGGAACAGTTGATTCTGCTTGAAGACATGACTTCATGAACTTGATGGACCATGCCTATTAATAAAGACAGTGAGTATTGAACCAATTTTATTTGAAAAATGTGAAAAGTCTAGCTTCATGGCTGTTCAAGTTCCAGTGATTAAAATCCATCAGAACTCCTGTTTTTGTTTCAGACCCCGGATGTAGGTTACACTTGTTCCTTGTACCCTTAAGGATCCCACTTCCTACCATATAAGAAAACCTTGTGATTCTTTCAAGTTAGCATTTATTTTTTTACCTTTTCGAGTCCATTGCTGATTTTTGGAATGTATTAAGGCCACAGGGTGGAACGATTTGGAACAGGTACGTGTGAGTCGTGGGCGGAATCGGGTGCTCGTGGGTGAAAAGAAAAATCGATTACATTGGTCAATCGATGTGGCTCGCGTGGGCAAAGTTCCGTCAGGCGAAACGTCCATCTCTTTCCACCTTCTTTCGACCCCGCCTACATCAGATTCCATCCATTCTCGCTAATTGCTGTTTTCTCTCCGCTAATGAATTATATCTCTACACGATTGTTCCAGTTCAAAAGACCACTTACCAACTCCAGATATCTTTCTTTTCGCGATATTTATCCGATATTTTCACTTTTAAACGATAAGAGCCATGTTTCTGCTTTACGCCTAGGATATTTGAAGGAGTCGGCTGTGGCTAATGTTTTTTACGTGTTGGTTTCACTTCCTAGACTTTGCGGTCGCGGGCTCGATGCCCATTTTTTGCATGTATTTCGTTTTCATCTTAAAATGAATAGTGAGGGTAAATTATTTTGTCACCGTATTATAAGACATCAAATTTTTATAGTTCAATGTCTAAGTAATGTATCCAACTCGTATCCCATACTCTTTCTGATGGTAATTAAATTTCATTGGTTACCGATTTCCCAATATTGAGCAAAGTTTTTGTGTTTAAATGATGCCATTCTGTGCATAAAGCGATATTTTTCTCTATTTTAATGCCGGAAACAAGGATTTATTCTAGAAATAATTTTTCAGTACATCACTCACAATGGCAGTATGTGTCCAGAAATATAAATGGAGACTATGCTCCATAGTCCCTTGTGTTTCATATAAAGCAAAATAAATACCCTAGAAAAGAAAACTTTTGCCATGACTCTTTTAACTTTCATCTATAAAACTACATTGAGCATTTTACAGTTGCTAAAGTTTTGATTTTTTGCATTTGTCGGTTATTACCGATGATATAAATAAATTGGTGCCGTTTAACTTTTAAAAAATACAGAAAAATACACTTGCACTTGGTTTTTCATTACCTTCATTATTATATTGTACCAATTTAATACATGATGATGAGAATGAATGATCTTTGTATTTAGAATGAAGTAAATAATTGTTGACAATTTGGCTTCATTATACTCGGATCTTTTTTCTAATGTATTATTTAGTGACAATTGAGCTCTAGATCGTAGCACATCCTGTCAAATTCCATTTGAAAAATAATTTTTATTTAGAAGTGAATAGCCATACTTTGGGCATAAAATGCCTTAATGGCCCATTTTTAATTCTTATCCCTTTGAAACTTAGCCAGTCCTATTACATAAAAATCAAGTTGTACGCCTTTATATTATTTTTGCGTGTTAATTTCTTTTGAATAACTTGGCTCATTTACTCCATCTTTGGTATTTGTAAGCATTAGAAGGGGTATAGAAGAAACTCGACGATGCTGCCTGCGTTAAATTGTCCATTTTCGGATAGTAAAATGATTTGGAACCGTTGAGAAAAGTGACTTTAGATATTGAGGGCTTGAACTAAAGGACTCAGCAATCGATCTGAAAGAACATGAATTATCCCGAGAGTGATAAGGGAATCTCGAAAGGAAACGTTTGGATTTTTAAAGCTGTTTATTTCACTGCAGACAAATGCTTGGGCTTGAAGATCGTGCTGGGAGTCGAGAAAGCGGTTGCCGTTGGGTAAAACAAACAGCTAAGTGTTTAGCTAGTTATTAATTCACCCATTCGTCTCGGGAGAAATCGGCCACTTTTAATGCTACAGGTTTTTAAAGCACCTGCGGTCGCCAAGAGGTAATTTTGAGTTATCGGCATTCATTTTTAGTCTTTTCAATATAACCGAAAGTTGAAAATAGGATTGACCAATTTTTAGCTGATAGAGAGGGTGTACTTGTCGTATGAGTTTGTATTTTCTTGGTGGGTACATTAGACTATAAACTTTATGGTCCCAATGAACCTCTGTTAAATATTTCCCTGATCGTGTGAAGGTCATGGAATCGGACTGGTATTGGACGAATGAACAAACAAGTTCTTATATGAATGTAATATTTTATAGCGCCAACAAAAAAATATTTTGGTTGAATTCACCTTTAAAACTAAGAATGACCTCTGAAAATAAACTACTTAAACAAAGGAAGCCTCACGTTACGCATAGATAAGTAAATATTTGAGGACCTGATGATTATCGTGGATCTTAAAATGATATTTTTTCGAAGAGTACATAAAATGGTGGGTAAAATAAAAAAGGGCTATTTTGATAAACGAGAGAAGTGTATGAAAAATATATCTTCTTTCTTTTTCTCCTCTGGAAAAGCCCACAAAAGCATTTATCGCGGGAAGGTTCACAAATTCGTATTCATTCTGTATTCTCCTTTAAAAATTTCGGCAATAGGTGTTGAATAGGCGATGAAAGGAGTCTGGAAGAGTGAATCCTCGCAAGAGTTGGAGTGGAGAAGTAAGCCGCCGTTTCGGTTACACGGGGAACATATGTATAAGCGGAAGTTGGCGGCCGCGCGCTGCCCTGCAGAGGGCGAGTGGGCTTCACCGAAGGAAAACAGTCCTGCGCCTCCCAGCGGCGGAATTCCGAAAGTAGGCGGCTGACAAAGCCACTTCGTGCGGCGAGACATCTACAGTCAGCAACTGGGAGTTGAGGGCCAAATGACCACGCGTCTCCAAGGTATTTGCGAGTAACCAAAGCGGATTCAACTTCAAAACGCTGTGCAGCCAATAGATAGGTAATGGATGTCACAATTACACATTCTGAAATGTATATTTCCTTTGAAATAATTTTGCATCATCGGTTTATAATGCTCTCCGACGTCTACCGGATTCCATTATACACTTATCTTTGTCCTTCCACAGATCTTTCTCTAAATCGTCTCTCAAGCTCTTTTTTTCATGCCATCTGTCCAGCTTCCTCTAGGCCTGCTTGGTTTTCTCCTACCCTGAGCGTTTATTTTGGGAGAATTCCCTTGTTCATCCGCTGTACATGGCAGTAGCATTTGAGTTACCATGGTTTAAGACAGAAACAATGCAGGAAGAAAAGAAATATCCTTATTAAATAGTATGCTATGGGACCAGAACATCGTGATAGAAAAAAAACTTATTCACAGCACCATTATAAAAAGAATTTCAACATAGAGCTGTTGAGTATGGGCAATAAAAAAGGGAACTGAAAAATACTGAAAGCTACTGGAATGGATCGGAAAGCTACTCGAAGAGAATACCATTTTTAGATACCTCTATACATACTAATATTTTGCTGACGATCAGGTAGTAATCTTCCAGGACCACGTAGACTCAAATTATATGACACGAAAGCTAATCAATGAAGATAAAATATGGGGTCTAGAAATGAACACAGGCAAGACAGAGTATATATGCATGCCAACAGAAATATTTTATCCTTGAAAACGGAGGAATACGTAAAACAATTACAAATATCTGGGAATGAAATATTTGCGAGAACAAATGACGAACACAATGGTTTAAGACAGAAACAATGCAGGCAGAAAAGAAATATCCTTATTAAATAGTATGCGCGCGCTTACTTTATGGATGGTAACGCAGTGGTAAATTACTTATTTGACTCCCAGACACTTTTGGTATTTTAGAACACCCTACAGTACCATACTAGCCGTCATATCCCTAGCTCATCTGTTTACGTGCTTGTAGTTCCAATAATCTCTCTTAGATTATAATTGGTAACTATCTATTCTTCACTTTCCGACCGCACGTCTCTGATAATCCATTCCAGTAGCTTTCAGTATTTTTCAGTTCCCTTTTTTATTGCCCATACTCAACAGCTCATTGTTGAAATTCTTTTTATAATGGTGCTGTGAATAAGTTTTTTTTCTATCAAGATGTTCTGGTCCCATAGCATACTATTTAATAAGGATATTTCTTTTCTGCCTGCATTGTTTCTGTCTTAAACCATTGTGTTCGTCATTTCTTCTCGCAAATATTTCATTCCCAGATATTTGTAATTGTTTTACGTATTCCTCCGTTTTCAAGGATAAAATATTTCTGTTGGCATGCATATATACCCTGTCTTTCCTGTATTCATTTCTAGACCCCATATTTTATCTTCATTGATACGCTTTCGTGTCATATAATTTGAGTCATCGTGGTCCTGGAAGATTACTACCTGATCGTCAGCAAAATATTAGTATGTATAGAGGTATCTAAAAATGGTATTCTCTTCGACCTGCATTTTCTTCCCCAATTTTCCAAAGTTGCTTCGAGGTATCTTTTGAAAAGGGTTGGTGAAAGGCGGCATCCCTGTTTAGAGTCCTGTAGTTGCCGTAAATTTCGGAGTTAACTGGTTTCGAATTTTAATTTGACCGACTGGCTCAATGGGATTTTGGTGGCTCTAATGCTTTACATATATTAAAAGGTCAGAAATAGACTAAAAGGATTGTATTAGTAAGCATGAGGAGGTGATACTGAGGCCATATTTGGATTTATTAAATTACAGTCCATAATTATTATATATAAAGGGCGTTACACAATTCTGAACATGCTAGAGTTGGTACAAAGCAGTAAACATATATATTTCCATCAAAGACGCCTATCAAAAAGCAAAACCAATTTTTGCTTGAAGTAATATAACTATTACTTTTATTCTATTTTGTACCTTGGCCACTGTATTAATTAAACTTCCTTTAGAATTTATATTCCTTAATAATTAGAGTTGCTATTAAAAGAAGTTATTCTACCAATTTTGATTTAGTTGAGTGACGGCTGTTTCACTGACTTTAAAGTGAATATTAAGACACACTACTCATCCTTAATATAAAGCACAAAAATTGTTTATAACGTTTTCCAGTCACCTATGCCATGAACGGACGATGTTTTTTTCCCACCATGAGAACTGCGTCAGCGAACCACTTTCAATTAATGTTTATTACAATAATGATAGCATTAATGAAGTATGGAGAGTAAATGCATAAATTAAGGCCAGGGCATGAGTAAAGCTAAGGTAAGGGTATATTCAGATACTTTGGACAGGAGGGTATCTCAAAGGTGGACATCATCCGTTTGAATTTAAAGCACTCGATTAGTCCATGGAATTATGCATATTTCCAGGGGGAATACCCTGCTAAATACTAGGTTACCAAGTTTTACCAAACGAGTCTCTCGGTTAAAGCTGTGAATTTCAAGCACGCCGACGTGTAGAAAATAAAAAATTATCCGGGTGAGATAAAGTTCCGGCCGAGACAGGGTGGAAGTGTCAGCACCGAGCGGTGGGAGTTTAAGAAGTTGTCCCCACCCTTCGCGGCACGCTTGCTGGTGTCACTGACAAGGGTTAGTACCAACTTCTCCGGCTGGCTCGTTCGATCAAAATTGTCCAAAGTTACCCATAAATAAACGTCTTAGTTCTACTGGCGTACTTCTAATGACCTATCTCCTAAATGTCGCTTTATCGCAACCCATTGGATTGACGAATTAATCTACCCCTGGTTTGAGAACTCACAGCGAATGGTACATTTTTTGCAATCTAAATCCTTCCCGCGTAATAAAATGGAGTTTGATTTCTAGTGCCAGCAGAACTAGTCATTGTCTTTGAGTTCGTTGGTTTCCGTGGGCGAAAAATTATTCTCAGCTTTAATTGATCCACTCCTCAAGAACTTTCAGCATTCATCATTAAAAAGATCCGACGTCTTTTTTTTCGTTCATTCTTCTCTTTCTTTTGAAATGATAATATTGATGGCTCTCTATGAATACTGTTGATGGTCCATTTTTCGTTTTAACTGGAGGATAAAATTTGCTCTTAGGTGCGAAAAATCAACTTCTTCGAACAGGGAAGACCCAGCAGTGCTCATCATTAATGACTTATTAGTGACTTATGACAAATTGTCCTCATTTGCTAATCCCATTCACTGAAATCATATAATATAACTATGAACATTGCTATTGATTAACTTCAATCAATCATGTAATATTAGCATGAATTTTTTCCCGAGTGTACCTATATGCATATGCCTTTGAACAGGAGTGAGTACCCTAAATCAAGTACATGCACCCTTATAAAATTCAACCCAAGGGCTCCCCCAGAGAATGGGGCTGTTTTGGAGATTGAAATCGAATAAAATATTGTACGATGGCGGAGAATTGAAGGAATGTAGTGAAAACATCATGGAAAAAACGGAGCCATTCGAATGGTAGGTCAGGATTCTCAGAAATGAAGAGGAGGGTGATAAGATTTGATTAGGATATGAAAGTCTAGCAGTTGCTAGACTTTTCAAATATTTAGGCTGCGGTTGAAATCAGTAAAACAGAAATGAATTCAGTTGAAGCGAGAAGTTGTGAGTTAAATACTACAGGCGAGCGATACGCTCTCCCTTCTTGTTAAAAATCCGAGGGAGGTATGACAGATCTAAACCCAAGTCGCTGTTAAGTATTTCCTTGCTATGGAAATATGTGTATAATATAATATTGAATTTTTGGGAAATTAATTTTCTCTATGGGAAAATCATTGAAAAAATCATGGTTTATCCATAAAACAATTATACTGCACTAACATCAGAAGTTCATTTTATTGGGAAAGCATGAAAACAACATACTAAGTGAGATCGATTTATATTTTTGGCCAGCTTCCGTATGTAGTATTTATTTATCGTAACTTTCATGCTAACTAAACTGATGTGCAGTTAGAATGCGATTGATAGATGCGATTCCAGTTGGTTGCAGAAATATTTTATGATTTAATCGAATCTTGGAAATAGATGGACTTATTTCATATATGCCATTGTGACAGTTAAAAAAATGAAAGCAAATTTAATAGTGAAATATTTTTCTATGTAGTGAAATATTTCTGATACTGGAAAGTAATTTGGAATTAAATGTTATTTCATGAATATTCTTGCCCATTCTGGCCAAGACCCAATCTTTCACAAAAATTATCTCCATTCCACCTTCCGTGTTTTATCATTTCCCGCTAGAAAGCCGGTTTCTCCTCGTTATAGAAACCACTCTGCTCATTCAAACAGTTATAGGCTACCTAAAGAAACTATTAAGCAGCGTAGACGCCTCGCCTCATTGTAAATACCAACAGGAATCATCGACTTGCATCCGCGGCATTGTACAAGAGCTATTTCCAAAGCAACTGAATGTCGACAACAAGGAAGTCTAACGTAGAAGTTGCTTTTTGATTTGATTGATGAAGATACCGCTCCGACCGTTTATTACAAGAGTAAGAAGGGTGTTATATATGAATACATAATGTCAAAATGATGCTCTGTGACAATAGATCACAGGTTTTTTGCGGATATATGAAGATATGCTGTTGAACTAAAGAGCAACCTCTTTAACTGGAAAAGAAAATGAGATAAAATGAGAAAATGTGGCCTTATGCTCTTTCTTCTTCATTGGTTCCTTTAAGTAGGCGCCTCAAAAAAGGTGTTAACTACAGAAAAGATAATTTTGGGCGATCAATTCATAGAAGATGAGGTTTAAGGATTAGAAGTTCAGGAAAAGCTGAATTCATCCAGTGCTTGGATCAATAACGGATTATTCCAAGCACTGGATCTATTTGCAGCTCTATCTAATCGGAAAGCACACAGCGACGGAAAATTAAAGGGATTGGAGTGGGTGGATAGTTCGGGCTCTTGGGTCAAATGGTCGGATAGATAACGGATATCGGGCCGTGGAACGGATTTTGAGAGCGAAGAAAATCCGAGGGAGTGGAGATAATGTAGAATCAGCGACGGTAAAGATTAAGTACAGAACTGAGTACATTTGTACCGTTCCAGGTTCAAGTAGTGCAAGTTTAAAACGTGTTAATAACGTGCTGTTTTAGTTACTGGTCTAACTCTGTGTCCCTGCTTGAAAACATTCTCTTCTGCCCTCACAGAAATCTTCTGAGTATTTATTCGGGTATTTTCGCAAAAAAACATTAATGTATCCCTCACCAGCTAGCCCTTTATGGCCTAGTCATATGGATTTTATTTCTGAATGTATGTTTGATTTTGATGAATTTGATTTATTAGTATCCAGAAGTTAGTTTCGCTGATAGGAAGCAATGAATAAGACCTCAATCATCCGCAAAATATACGCCCGGGGACTAAGCCTTGCCTACACAGTGCCGCGTGCTCACGAAGTTTGCATCGGAATTTACAGAACAGCTACCGATTATATCGTCAAAATGCATTTGTGCTATTTTCAATACCAAAATAATCTTACCTTCCCAACTACCCTCATAGTTTATTTCGGATTTTCGAGCGAAAAATATATAGCTTAGCAGCATTGTTTGGATTCCCGCTTCAGAGCTTCGCTGCTGCAAAGTCAAAACTTTACTCATATTTATATAATACAAGCAGAAGGTATCCGTTGAAATTCAATGATTGTGAAAAATATTCAACTTATTTCATAAGAAAACTACAAAACCTGAAGAATACTGTCAGCGTGGTCATTTGAGGAGTTCGCAACCTATCTTGTACGTTGTGCTCATTGTAGTAGACACGCTGACCGTTTTCCAGTTGCACGCAGAGATAGGTGACTTTTGGTCCCCTTACATGCTCGAGAAGCTCAAAAATGGGCCACGTAGGCTCATTGCAACTTGAATAGCGCCCACGTTGGTTGATAGTCAACTCGTCCCTCCGGTTCTCTTGAGCCGTCTTATGAGTGAATTTACAGATTGATCGCTTCCCTTGTGTACAAAAATATTATTAGCATTCAATGACTTAATTGAGTTGCGCTATTCAACAGTGAAATTTGCGTTAAGTATCTTAATCAGGATCGGAGAGTAGGGTACAATCCAGCGGTTGACAACGTCAAAAGGAGCTCCTGAAGCAGCTCCCATGTTAATTTAACCTGTGAATCTTCCGTCTCCCGGACTGCGCCTTCGGTGTAAAGGGTAACCATAATCATTACTTTCGGTTTCTAAATCAATAATGTATGGAGAAATAATTTCAACGCCGCGGAAACCTGCGAACTAACAATGTATGGTGATTTTAGTGCGCTTGCCGATTTTCATGCTCGGATGTCCTTCATTGAGCAGAATTTCCGTGTTCTTCTTTCGGGTAGTGGTGTCATTATTATTTCCACCATCTTAAAACAAACTGAATTTTCGACATATATGGGTCCATATTTTAACCAGATTTATAGCTGATTACCCGTCCGTGGGTTGTGTTAGGGTGAAATTTTTGCGGTTCTTAGCGTAACCCGAGAAACACCAAGGGGAGGTAGCCAACTTAGTTTCCCATTTTTCTTAATATATCCTTTTTTGTATTACTGTTTTTTATCTTTTTTATTTCATTTTTCGTTTAATTTTTGTAAACACTCATCAACATTAAATCATCTGCATCGACTCATTGCAAAATAGACTTACACACTATATCTACAGATTTTCCCTCGGGAACGTTGATAAAAAGGTTGTTGCCGCTCGAAAGCCACGTAAAGTTGTACAGGCGTAAAACAGTGAAGTTTAAGGCCAGCCACTTGAAGAGTTTGCCCGTGTGACACATTTATTGTAATAGACATCAGATATGTCAAGCATGAAAACTGGGGATATAATGCTGGGAAGTGTGTCTTGCAGCATCCGGATCCCTACGCGCGTGCCACTCTTTAGGAGTTTCATTAGATCTCTGGTGTGCATCTTTCTTCACCGTCATTGAACATCCAAGTTTAATCTTTGTCGTTTTTCTTGCGAGGGCTCATTTTGTCGCAAAGAATACATTCCTCTTCCTTTAGAAGACTATTTCGAAAATATTATTCGAATTTATCGATTTTTTTAATGGATATATTTTTAAGTCCAAGGAATGGAAACACAGTGGCGAGTGAGTCTTGAATAGGCTCCTCGATGATTGAGTGAATTTAGCATAACTAAACTTTAAAACTTTTAAACATTTATAAATAACTCGTAACATTTATGTGGGATATTGTCTAGTAAACATTTCGAAATCGTAATGAGAGGCAGATTGTTCCACTACGTATAATACATCTGAGTATTAAACGATAATAAACAACACTGTTTGTTGTAGCAACAGAGTTATTATTACCATTGCTTATTGCTGCACGTAAGTATCTTGCACATTTAATTGTGTGTGTAGTCTATTTAATTCCTTCATGCGTATCTTTTACTACGCAATTGTTCTCTCATATCCATGCATACTTTGAGAATAGGCATTGAAGAGTATACTTGTAAATATGCGTTGAATTTCTCGATTACCCCCTAAAGACATCTATCATGGGGCCCTTAGGACTTAGGGCACTTCTTATACAGATTTTCTTCCTACATGATCTTATGGGCTTGTACAGAAACGTGATATTTCAATGCTAGCTAGAGGCGCGGATATCCTTGGAAAAGCAAATCTCTGGTAGTCAAGGAAATATGCTATTGTTGATTTCAGAGAAAAATGTGAGAATTTTTCAGGTACATACATAATTTTCAGACATATACGAAGCGTAAAAGAAAATCAATTGAAATAATCAGAAACTTCATTTATTCAGCCATCCGATAAAAAAATCCAAGCCCTCTATCTTGAGTGAAAGTACTTTTAAATAGCAAAAAAATGAAACCACTGCACCGAGCCCAATGCTAAGCATGGACAGCCTTTGGGGACACTGAGAGCTTTTAAAAAAAAGTCTATTTTACGACCAGACATATTTTCTATCTACATGGCAAATTTCAGCACAGTCGGTTTCGTAGTTTTTGTGTAATGGAGCAACAGACAGACACCATTAAATTTTTATATATTAGTAAGGATAGTTCGTGCGTATTGTAGTTTTAGCTGTTTGTTCAAATTGATGCCTTCAGAAGTATGCTTCCATGGTGCTTTGCAATGTGCTATATAAAATAAACCTCATTGTCGGCGTGATCGAACTCTGGGACTACCAATATATAAAATCGTTTATATTCAAACACAATGAGTGAAATTCCCATTAAATGTTTTTCTTTCAATTTATAGCATAAAATAAGACCATTTCTTTTCTCGTAAAGTTTTAATAATTTTAACTTTTTAAGCTACATTCTCATGAGTATCATTTCGCTCATCTTTCTTCAAAAGTTAATCTTGATCATATTTTTGAACTCTGTGAATTAAGTTCCAAAACTATTGATGTCTGTATTCATATTTATTACCTTTCTATGGGGTTCAAAAATTTTTAGATCTCCATAATAGGTACAAGAACTCATCAAGAACTATCCTTTTTTTCTGCCCAAACAATAAGTGGCAGTAACCCGAATGTAAGCTCTCCGGAAGAATTTTATTTGCTCTCCAATAACTATAACAGCTTATAATGATATTGGTGCCGCTTGAGTTACTGTAAATTGTTCATGCTTCATTAAATTGATAGTTGTTCTTACATCGCTTTTTTAAGGGTAAAACTGAGGACTGGCTGATAATTTGGACTCCATCTGCTAAACGCTTAGAAAGGTTTTTTTTATTATATGAGCATTTCATAACCAGGATAATTGAGAGTTCCCGATACCTTGTGCACAGTCTCAACAGTTACGTGATTTTTCAATTGTTATTGATGCTGCAGGGAGAAAATGTGAATTTATCTATGCTAGTATTCTATATTCATAGGTCTTGATCATTCTCATTTATGGTCATTCTGAGATTAATGATCATTAAATAAACACTAACATTTTTTTATATTGCTAATCGAGCACCTCTTCGCGTGGCTGCTAATAATGCTTATTGTATATTTTTAAGAAAATTGGTACTTGATAGTGAAAAAAGGCAAATCAGAACGTCATATTTATGGCTAATGGTGATCTTTGTCAATTTTTAGTCATGAAGTCGTATTGGTGATTATTTTCCCTCTCTAGTAAACTGATTCAAGAATTGCTGAACTAGTAAACACCTGTCATTTGCGCAATATTTAATGTCTGTGCTCTAGAACTGAAATGAACGCGCTTGAATTTGAGGATAAGAAAAGAATAAGCATCCTCCCCATTTTAAAAGTCCTTATGTCATTGAAAATATAGACGCCTGATTTTTTTCTTCAGAACGGTACACGTATACCTTCCATGCTTCGCTCTCCTACTTGGAGTTCCAGAATACCTGAACGACTGTAATTGGTGACTGATGCCTGATCAACTATGTCAAAGCGCCTTATTTCGACCGTGATATGCTCCTCCGGAATCCAGTTTCCCCGAGATTCTTGGAGTGCGGTCAAATGGGACAAATTTTAAGATTTCCCCGCGAGATGCGAAAGACGCATTCTCTTCGACCCAATGGAGCGGCAAAGGCGCGCCGGGTAGCATTCGGTTCTTCGTGGCCGCGCAGAATGCACCCATTATCGCATATCGACCGCTTCGTCTATTTCTTCTTCTTGGTCCTCGGCGAGAGGCATTTCGAGCTTCCGGAAAAACTTAAACGTTTTTGGGAGAAGCGTTTCTGACGAAATGGATCGCCCCCTTTCCTTGCTCCGCGCGAGGAATTCCCATAAAAATCGCCGCTCAACGGTCCCGCGATTACCAGTGGCGGACCCACGAGCGAGCCTTATTTCATCGGAACGCGTCGCTGCAGCACCTCGCCGTTTTCTCCGCCTCCGGGCCCGGGGATAAATTTTCCCACTTCCCCGTTGGGATGTTTTACGGCGAAATCATTCAATTTTCCCATTTCCGCGGTTTAGGCAAGAGGTATAGCGGTATAAATGCGGCTTCCCTCCTCTCTTCCTTACGTAGTAGCGCTTCGCCAGTAGATATTTGTCTGAAGACTGTTTAACTGTAACCCTCTGTTCTTTTATCTTTTCAACTAACCCCTTCACTTTTTGAAAGTCCTCATACAAAAAAACACCCTTCGTCGTGTAAGGGAAATAGATTGTAGAACAGATAGGTTTAAAATGTTTTTCCCGCGGTCGATAAGAGATCATAATTGCTGTGTTAAGATTTTGAATTAGGTTAGTTGACAGGTAGTGTAGCTGATTGCACCCTAATGCATGTTTCTAAATCTACCGAGTAGTGCTAACACCATGTTTTGCGTACTCCCTGCATGACTCTTGTGTCAGGATTTCATGGATACATTATGGATTATTTTTTTAGTTTCTGTAGCATTTGTAGTCTACCGATAGTGTGGTACTTGATGGTGAAAGTAAATTTCTTCACTAGTTCATGTGGTGATAATTCACCCCTTGCCAAACAATCTTGTGGTGGCTTGCAGAGTAATGAGTAGATGTAGATGTTTTCCTCACATGTTTCATTCTTGGTCATGCTTGTCACTTCTTCCTATTATGTATTCCTTTCAATTATTACCTTAGGGAAGCTCTCATGTCTCATTTTGTAACGAATTAATTAATTAGTTTGCGTTTTTGCTTTGCTTATTTTTATGAGCTTATTTTTCACCTAACTTGAATAATATTGATAAGAGTTGGTCATCCCAGATTATGTTGACGCGATTTTAAATTTCCCAATTTCATGGTCAACTACATAGTCGCAGTAAAATATAGAGGGAGAAATGCCGTCAAAATATGCTAACATTTCATTACCTTCTCAATTTATTCTGCAATAGGCGCTACAAACCAGTCGTAACAACATTTCATGTTGTTAATTTGAAAGTAAATTACTGAAGACCATCTATTTACGTTAAGTTAAAACTTTAATATGGAGGGTATCGGTATATTGGTCAGACGATTGGTGTTTACGACAAGAGAGGGACAATAGACAGGAGGTACTCAAGAAGCCAGAGTCGAGATGAATAAACTGGATTAGGTAAATAGTGAGAAAGACAACTGTCGGGGTATGCTAATAGGGCGGGGAAAAACTAGTGGTTAAGATGCGCTGAAGAGAGCAAAAGTAGTTGGCCCTTATGTGAAGAGGGAACGGTAAGTGGAAGACAGGTGAAGGGGAATTAATTGATGAGCGAGGTAGATGAATGGAAGGGAAAGGAATTTGAACGGTTCGAGGAAAAGTTAAATGTACGATGAACTTAAGTTAATTGAGGGAATGCATAATTATGACCTAAAAAGTTTGACGCTGACTCGAAATGAAAATATTTAAGTAGGAGCGGTCCAAAAACCTACCAATAGATCATTTGAATACCGGGTTATAATACCATATTACCTCACAGTTAAGCTTCCCAAGGCAATTTAATTGAGCGCATTTGTTTCCTGAGTAATAACAATTAATTTTCGTATACATCCCAGAGTTTTCACTTGTTTTCTTCAACAAAACCTCCCACTTAGTCTACCATTAAGACAAAAAGTCATCTTTTCCTAGGCAAACTCGTAACACTCCACCTTTTGATTGTTGCTTCCATTGGAAATCTTTTATGACTAATATTCTGGCATTTTTCTACTATCCTTCTCTAGCATTTGCTGTTCATTCTTTGCTCTCAACTGGCCTCTATTTAATTCGTTGAGTTCTTATAAATTGTAGGACATCCAACCGTTTTTGATTTCATCCATGCCATGAATTATTTTTGTTTCCAGTCCGTTACTTACTTCAACTAAGAGACGCATTTTGACTTGCTTTCGAATTTTTCTCGGGCTTCTCCTTGTGTCAAGTGTTTCTTAATGACCATCTGCTCTCATAGTTGACTTTTATTATCATTTTTTCGATGCCTAATGACATTGTTTCTCAAATTTTTGTACTGTTAGCATAATAAGCCTTCATCTTTGTATATGAAATATTAAGGATTGGATTGGATTTTTGGGACGGCGACCGACAGCTAAGGTCATTTGCGCCATAGGGGATAGGTAAGGCAGGAAGAGTGGATAGAAACCCGGCATCGGCATTAGCCTGCTCTTAAGGAAAGGCGACTAGGGGACCACGGTTTAACGTCTCATCCAACAGACGGAATACTGTACTTGAAGTGCCCTCCACAAGATACTCAAGTAGGGATCGGGTTTCCGCTGAAAAACATCCTCCTCTGCAGGGATTTTAACCCTGGCTGTCCGTATGGTTTGCCAGTACTCCAGCCACCACACCAACCCGATCCCCTTTATTCTATTCTATTTAGGATTGTCTTACCCGTGTGCCCTAAATATCCATGGTGTAAATTTCATATTTTGACACTTTTTTCTGACTTATTAACCACTTCAAATGATCTGCATTTTATGCAATAATGCAGTAAATTTTCTCTTGTTCCTGTTGTCGAGATTTTTTCTGTTTGCCCCATACTAACTGATATCTAAAAGAGCTCTTTTTGTCTTCAATCACTCGTTAACTTGATCTAGTTACTATCGTGTCAGCGTATCACATGTCTGGATTGTGTTATTTATGAATGTTCGCTGCTGATCATGACTTCTATTGTCATAAAATATGAAATACGTTACTTCCTGGATTTTGTAACCATTCACTGCTGAATTACCTTAGTTTGGCTCACCCGAAGTTTGCATGTGGACGATTAGGCAGAGTGGTTGCCCTTTCCAAAGTGTTGAAGAGCTATTATTCTGTTCACCCCTATAACTTCTAGGATAACTCGGTAAACATTGACGACTAATTGTTTCACGCAAACCTGACCGTTTTCAATGCTTTCACGTCATTTTTGGAAAAGAAATCAACAAGGAGGATTAAATGTAACGAGGGATTATATGGCCGAGAAGATTATGTGGCATTCCGATACTTCGAAGGAGCCAGCTCCATAGTTGTTAAATAAAAGCAGAATGTCGGGAAGATTATCAAAAGTCTATACTATGTGCTCACTTAAGTAAAATGCTATGTTTAATCACATCTTGAAAATTTTCTCCATCTATTCGCTGCTGTTGGATAGTATATTTAATAACCATACCGCAGTGATTTCTCTGAGCGTATTTTTTGTCACGGAGTTATCAGTAAAACCTAATTGTTAAGTTTCAAGTCCCTCTCGTATGCATAATCAACTGCCATTTTAAAAAATCAGTCCCAATATTTACATTCCATTTCAAATTCATGAGGTCAAATATAAGGCGAAAATAACATAACAAAATGGCTAGGTTCTACTCATTTTTTTTGATAATGATTTATTAATGAAGTAATCGGTTATCTAAATTTTCAGCCAGCCACTTTAATGTTTAATGTCGTTTAATTTTTACGCTCATTTTCTTGCATTGTTTACTCAAAAACCATTGTCATAATATATGGCCTACACGTATGCGTAATACCTGGCCTTTGAAAGTTTCAGGCCGGCGGATCCGCTCTTGTACGCCATGTTTACTAATTGCGCACGATTTTTTTGCTTTGATCCGCTCGGACACATTGTTATCTTAAAAAAATGCCATTGGTCATTTTTTAAGGGAGGGAAAGATCGTGAAAAATTAGAGAGGCTAATTTTCATCGTAAAATGGTGGAGGACAGTCCACCTACGCATAACTGATTAACCGCAGTTTGATGTTTCTTTTGGAATTAAAACCGCGTGAACTCAAGAACGGATAATTAATTAAAAGCGTATTGAATGTCCATTGATTAGTCGTCACAGAGATTTTGTCCCGCGAATTAATATATTTCCTGAGGCTTAATTGTTTTGGAAAGGTCAATCGCAATCATTTTTGATGAATAAAATATGCGCAGAAATAGGACTAAGGATTTTCCGAGCTCCAATTATGTATTCGAGAGGACTGTTAAGATCACCTGATACTTTAATTTCCGTTAAATTTCGAATAATACAATAGGAGTCGATGATCTCAGAGAATGACTCAAATCCGCGAGGTTTTCTTTTTTGGCAGTTGGCATTTTCATACGGTCTGATGAGTATTCCTTTACTATTAGTCTAATGGGTGGTTATGAATCCTTGTGTACAATTTGGAGCCTGCGGTAACTTCTTCAATATTAAAAGGTGGGGAATTGCAACAGCTGAGTTGTTCCATATGGTTTCATCATCAGCAATCCGTGATAGATGTAGCTCTCCATTCCAATCTCGTCTGACTCAATCTCAGATGACTGATTCATGCCTTTGCAAGTCCACATTTTGATGTCATTTCACATTTACTTGATGTGTTCCATCCTCGGTCCACCTCCGAGTCAAAAATATACTTGTATGTCACCCAAAACACCAAGATATATTTTTATTATTAACTTAAATTTCACCATAACGTGACCGTCCTAAATGTAAACAATGCCAAAAACTAACCATTAAAAGATTGACAATACACCAATGCTTAATTTGTCCCTTGGAATTAAAATTCGAGATTAAATCTTTATGCTATAAACAATACTTCTATAGTCAGAATATTAGAAAGTAATCATAACAAAGATTAATACCAATCTACGTTAAAAGGGAAGAGACATAAAGGTTTCATGAGAAAGTCATAATTAATAAGTTGTAAAGCTTACTGTAGACATTGAAAATATATTAATGTCTCAAAATTCACATGCCTTAAAAGTATTGCCTTTGGAGTAAATCAAAGGGAGGGAATGAGCACTCATTAATTTAGGAAAACCAAAATTTAAAAAAATATAATATTTGAATAATATATAAAATATATAATGTTTATCTTCCCTCTCCCTTAATTCTGCAACAACGCATGAGTTAGGAAGCTTGTCATGACTACTAATTAAAATTTAAAGTTAGTCGTCAATCCCGGGAGTTATTCTAGGCAGTCGAAAATTGAATCCGTAAAAATAAACTGAAGTGCTTAATTATATCATGAGTTTACATCAGTTCGTTTTGTTTTGCGTTATATAATTTTGAAAGTTTACGTCCTACAGCGGTGAATTATGACGATCAATATCCCGTTTTCATTAATTCCCGCACACGTCCTTCTCATAATAAATGCACATTAATTACGCACGGATTTCATTTGGTTTCATCCGTGCCCGCTCGCCGGTTGACTGAGTTACAATTAAATGGAGAAAACAAGAATTTTACGCCCCAATACCATTCCAGCTCTATCCTAGCTTATATTAAGTACGTGTGATTATGTGAAACAGTGCTAAGTAATGGCTACTCGACCGCGACTTGTATACAGTTAAATCATTCCAGCCATTTAAAAAATTCTTTCATTGCTGTGGATTACATATTATTGAGGAAGGCTATCTGAAACGTTAGATTATTTCTGTTTTCATAGACAGGTGTATTATTTTCCCGACCCAGTAATCGTGCCTAGTGGCGGTGGAATTTTTTTCCCCAGTTATCACTGAAACATTATTAATGCGGTATGGTCAATGGGGCTTAGGTACATCCGGTATTACAGTCTGAGCTATCAGAGAAATAAGATAACTTCCCGTTCGGGGAACGGTTCTCTCTGATAAAAAAGGCATTACAGTTGATGACCCATTCAATATGCACCGATGCTGGCGGAACTAAGATGACTCTTATCGAGCGCAGTACCCTACCGCCACCGAGTCAATCTTCCGGCGGATCGGTCTGTAATATGTATTCGATAGTCTGGGAAAATATTTGAGGACACAAGTCCGATGGAGACCGATGTGGTGGGCGGAGGTGGAGAGAAGTTTGGGAGGTGGGGGCAAGCCTTTGTGACGCCATGGGATGACGTCTTCGATCCCATGCCCGCGTTTCCCAGGGGAAACTGGGAGGTCTTTGCGCAAGACCCCTAGTTGCAGCTGCGTCGGAAGTTTGTGGAGAAGGAAGGAAGAGAAGGATGAGAAGGGGCGGGTGGGTATCACGGTCGAATCGTAAATGTTTTTACTTCCACGTGGTTTGTTTGGCCTGCGTCGCCATGACGGGGAGTCGATACCAGAACGCGTTCCAAATCTCTAGGAAGTGGAAACAATTCCTTTGAGTTATACCATTCTCTCTGTTGGGCGAGGAAAAATATATTCTTTGTTTCTATAAAGGAGCGTGGTTACTCCTTTGTTGGAGGAACGATACTTCTTCAAAATGCATCACGGATGTGAGCGAGGAATAAAATTGACTTAAACTATCCATTGACAATGGAGTTAGAATGCGATCATTGTACTCGTTGTTCCTATGCCATGGCCATTTTATCAACGGATTTATTTGTACGCCATTGACGCCAATAAGCCCTATCTGAGCAATGCGCGTACAAATTCTGTAATCTTCCAAGATTCATACGGAAAATGTGATGTTTCCAACGCATAGTAAATGATTTTGATCTTTATATTAACAAATAATGCTACATTAGTATAAATTTCGACATGTCTCCAAAAAGAATGTCAACAGTTTAAATTCCTTGAGAGAAATACTACCTGAACAAATTAATTGAGTTTTAATTTGATCTTGAAAATTTGAAAAATAAATGATATTCTTTTTCCCCTCGTTATGATTGTTCGTTTATACATTATGATTATATCGCAGGAATCGACTGATGTATTAGGATCTTCGTGATCTCTAAATGTTAGTTTATAGAGGGAAATTAAGGCAGTATGTTATTTGCTTTCAAAGGTTCCCTGTGTTTTGCCGTCTTTTAAGAAACTAGTTAAAGATTCATTCACATTAAAATGTCATGAATACCAATTTGCTTCAATACGGAAGTTGATCTCTAAGTCCTGCAATATAATTTATGAAACTTTTTTACTCGTATCTTTTTAGTAATGCCGACCTTACATAACCATCAGGCTCTTTGGATGTTCATCACACTTATAATGTAAACAAAGCATGGAATAGTGCTGCAGTTGATCATTCCGTGAGCTTTCTGGAAGTCTACTAAATTTGCACGTTAGGACTATAATTAAGATTAAAAATTCGATAAAAAAAAGGTTGCGAGACACGAAAAAATAATCAAAGTAGTCGAGAAATCCTCTCGACCCCTTTTATAAGGAATTCATACATACCAATCACGCCGTTCCCACAGTCACTAAGTTTCACTCATAAAGACATATTTGTGCACCTAACTCTGCCTCAATAATATCCTCCATACCGACCTATCCTTGCAAAACTCTTTTGCTTAATTTACCCCCATACACTGCTTCATACACGCCCTCCAGTTTTTAAGACTCCTAATATTCCTCCTCCTAAGAATTTCCTCAACCACATTCAACCACAACTTTCTCGGCCTACCTCTACCTCTCCCGCCATTTATTTCACTCTTATATCTGTTTCGTTATTCGACTCTCATCAATTCTCTCAACATGGCCAAACCAACGAAGCACACTCCTTTCATATATACCCATTACTGGAGCATCTAATCCACATTCATTTGTTACCTTCTCATTCCTGACCCTATTCATCCTACTTTTACCGCAAAGACTCCTCAGATAACTCATACCCACGGCGTGTAGACTACTTGTATTTCTATCCTGACATACCCATGTTTCACTATCATACAACAAAATGGGGAGAAGTAGGTACGCTTTTGTACGCAGCAATTTTCGCTTCCTTAGACAGGCACTCATTCCTTGATATGTTCCACATGCTACCTACCACATTCCTTCCAGCATTCGCACGTCTCTTTATCTCCTCATTTATCCGTCCATCATTTGCAAACATCTTACCTAAGTACACAAAATCATTCACTTGTTCAATTTCTTCGCCATTCGCCCTTATCATACAGTTATTCTCCTCATAAATAGGAAAATTTAAGCAAAAAGGCATTCGCCGAAGGGAGCCTCTCATTTTATCCGTCCGCCCACCGGCGTTCTGGACACAACATGCAAACAAAGCGTAGATCAGGGCCTCAACGAAGAATTCCGTCCATCACGTGGAGTTTCGCAGGTGGTGGTCAGTTCGATGCCCGGAAAACAAAGGAGTAACAGTACTCGGAGTCGCCGGACGGTAAGGGGGGGATTGGGAGAGGAGGAAAGGGAGCTGGAGGGCGAGGAGGAGGTAGAATGTGGGGAGGGGGGAAGAGGAGACCAAAAGAAGAGTGTTGAATCACTGTGGGACGCGGTAGGGCCAATGGTGAAAGGGGGCGGAGGAAGGGAAGAACAAAGGAGAACGCTGGAGACCGCGTAAGTTGGAATCTTTGAATCCTAAAACCAGAGAATCAGTTTAGTGTAGTTGAATTCTAACATTTGAAGACATTGTGTTGTCTTCACATCCCATGGGGCTTGGGTTCAAATTTCAGCGGAGTCGGAGATTTCTCATCGATCCTCACTGGATATTTACATGGCAAGCACTTTTAGCGCCACGATCTGTCCATCGGACGGAACGCTTAGGACGCGCACCTCGGTGAATGTTGTAAAGTTTCGGTTGGCGACTGCTTGCATAGGGATATGGTCATTGAAATTCTGATTCCTTTTTGTGGAGACCCCGCGGAACGAAATAGTCCATCCAACGGATGGAACGTTAAACTGTAGTTTCATTTCCGACGTTAGTTAAGATTGGGATACGTCGACGTCGGGTTTTTCACCGCCATTCCTCCATATCCCAGATAATACTTTGCTTACCTGCTAAGCCACATGTTATCAATTACAAAAATGACCTCCGCGGTAAGTCGCTTCTTCTAAATAACCAGCCATTTTTAGGCCGTGTTTGGTGTTCCTCCTCTCGAACTCTGCCCTTTCAGCGACGATGCTGTAAACATTTCAAGAGTTTGTCTAACACCTGTCACTTGTTATTTTAACCCCACACTGCATCCTAAGAGTGACATAAGCGACAAAATGAGAGTACTACAGTGTATAACAAATGGGAACAAACTTTTCCTCTCCTCACTCATTTTTATGACTGCATTCAAAATAGATCGAGACTCTAATCCATTAACACATATCTCACTTTTCTTCTATAACACATCCTATTCATTTTTCCAATTCTTTAGCAAGTTCTTTTGGGTCTACTCTAGTATTACGATGTGACTTTCAGTTTTTCCACGCTTGGAACATTCGAGGATCTGCGTTTCTCTCACGTTGCTCTGAGCACTTTTAGATGCGAAGCTTCCCTTTTCCCTAATCCCTCCCTTTTTCGTGGTTTGTCTCAAAACATCCCTTGCCGTATATACGACCACCGAGAGATAATTATTTCCCGCTCATTTATACGTTTACAATTTAGTGACGACGATAATTTATGCCTATCGAAAAAACGATAAAGGTACATAAGTCTCGGTAGATTTAACTATTTGCCTCGTCAAAGTCGTTATTTAAATACACATAGTTATTTATTTAAATATGTTACGAGGTCATTTTGTGCATGCATAAAAACTGAAACTTTTTACATTTATCATCGCGTGATTTAGAGCAGTAGAAAACGTAGCACATCTGTTGCGGAGGTGATATCAAATGATTTTAATGGTCGAGATGACATTAAGCCATTGGACATTAAAATATTCCGCTGAAATAATGATGTGTAATTTAATATAATCGTAGTTGGGAATGCATTGTAAGAATGCTCTTTCTGTGCGAAGTAGTTTGTTGGGCGATGGTATTTGCCCATGCAAAATATTATGCTACCCTGAGGCAGAGTTAAGGTTACTGTTATTATCATCCTTAATAAATAATCCGTTGTTGTAGTGGCAAAAACTTCATAGCGAGGTAAAAACCTGCTAGAAACCGCTATGTTTTCATATCCCGTGAATCTGCCTTCTCAATGGCAGCCTTCGCTACTATCACCGCCCGCCTGTGACTCGTAACGCCACGACCGAGCGCTCACGCCTTGTCTCTCGGTGGTCGTGCCGTATACTCCTAGGTAACACATTTGTCGGCAATTGAAAAAAATGACAAGTCCAAATTTCGTTGTTTTGTAACAAAAACTTATAACTTGGTAAATTAACTCACCATTGATCTCACATTATGGATGTAACACGTTAATTTTTTTTATACAATGCGTCAGTTTAACAGATTATCGTCTATATTTATAAGCTATTATGTCCCAAAACGCCGGACTTTTTTCAGGTAAATTTATACATAAATTAGTCAATATTGTTGGTTTTACGAATGTGTACGCGAATTTTCTTATGTAAGATTATTAAATGAAGACATTTTCGGAATATTCCTTGAGAGATCTTTGAAAAATGTTTGCGACGCCGAAAATTAATGTGATTTTTCGATCGTCGCGACCCGACTCAGCACAGCTGGACCCGGAAATATTGGGTCCTGTTGGATTTTTAAAGTTATGTGGACCTAGGCTCCTCAAATTCGCCGTTTTCAAACTATACATGTGGTCACTGATTTCCCAATATTTTAAATGGAAGGTATTGCGAGGATATTGAATCTAGGCCAAGGGTCAGAGCTCGCGTAACCTCCAAGACGGTTATCAGATTCTAGAGAAGTGAGAGGCTATATATCGTAAAATGAAATCCAGCCTCTCCGTTTTGCGGCGTAGTTTCTATCATATGCAGAGTATAAGTGAATTAATATAGGAAGCATCACTAAGAGCCTATGTCAAATTATAATTTGATACACGTTTTAAGACAAAAAGGCCCAAACCTCTGGAAAAATAATGCGATGCTAAAACTTAGGCTATTGGTATGTTTCGCCTAGTACAATAAACGTATAACAAATTCTTCCAAATCCGCGATCCTCTTCAATTCTTAGTCCATTTCCCTTGGACCGTAGATGGAGTTCATCAGAAGGTGCGAGAAACTCGTTATAGTTAAGTACTTCATGCCCTAAATATTACGTGGTCTTGATATCATCTTTTCAAGCCCTCGGACGTAACAGTTTTTATGCAAAAGTGGATAGCCCATCCTGGACTAGGATATCATTCTCCTTTAAAGTTGTGCACAATATTTTATCTGGATATCAGTGCGTGCGTCACTATTCGCCTAAAAATGATCAAGCTATGGAGTATTAATTGACCAGAGGGTCAACAACGTCTGATTGTTGAGACAGGAGAAAAACAATCAGAGAATCCGGTATTTTATTGGTTCTCGCTCAGCAATTACGTCTTTTAGATATCGATTATTTTTATATAAAAGAATTTTCAAAGGCATTAAAATAAAACCCCAAATGCTTCGCTCATCATCTGTGTACACAGCTGATGTATGATTCATCTCTTGGGCGTGAAAACCAATTTTTAGTAAGCTAACTCCTTTCCTTCAAGATGTTTGTCCGTATTTATTTGGCTTGAATTATTCAATAGCAAAATTTCAATAGATTAATAATGTTTTAATAGGTGCTTCGCGTTATGGTAATGTCTAAAATGCAGTTTTAACGATTTGATGAGATTCAGTCTAGAGCAGCAAAACCGGTTTTCCCGACTTACCTGCGTCGCTTGGAGGAGTCGCGTGGAAGAATCCCTCGAATCGACATTGACTTCCGGGTAGAAAGAGAGGAAGTAAATGCTCGTTAAATTCAGTCTGGTCAGAAAAAAATAGAAGAATGGATGTAGAGCTAGAATTAGTATTGTAGAAAATTGTTGCCGAGGAAAATAAAAATGGACGATGTCTGCATTTATATTACTCCTTACGATTACTATTACCCTTTTATATTAGATATTAATTTTTCACTTGGTAGTATTAGTTAAGTTCTTGAAACCAAAGAATTTGGCGGTATTTTATTCTTTCCAGAGGAACCTGTTCTGTAATTGATAGTCGCCACGAGGCTTATGTTGTTAGAGTTGGGCAGGGAGCATTTGATTGGGTTTGTTGGCAATTCGGGGGAGAGAATCAACAATTAAGGATAATATGCGCTATTGAGAACAGATTTATTATTAATGCAAGGTTTATCTTTGAAACAGAGGAAATGTGGAGAGAAACCCTGCTTCCAAATTAATCTAGTCTTCACTGGCGGCGCGAAGGGGTTCACAGTTAAATATGTCCTATGTATGTAATTTAGAGTACCAATTCCTGGACTCGAAATATTAGCTGCCGTATGAGAAAGCAGCACTTCAGCCACCAATTGAACCTAAACTCCGGATCATTACGACTGCACCCATTTCATATTAAAGAGGAAAGTTTTCTGAATTTATATGCATTTGTAATCGTAAGTTGTGGTTTTATTGATGGGAAACCTTGTCTCGATACTGTTGCGGTAACGAAATGTGAATAATATATGTAAAAAAAACCACTGTATTTGGCACTCAAGGACTTGAAGAAAGTCTACGACTACGTTGAGTGGAATAAGATGATCGGGCCAAGACCGCGACGCTCCCCTTCCCTTAACGGTAATGCTGTACTAGCAGAGCACTCTAGCGGTCAGGCGCTTCCCAACCACGATGACCCCGCCAAATTTAAACCGAAGCACTGAAACCTTGAGCGATAGCATATTACATGACTTCTGCATTCTTCCGATATTGGTCCAGATCATGAAAATTCACGAGGTCTCCTGATATTTGATATTGTTTCTTAGGTTTGGTACATAATTTCCAATGAAAAGAAACCAAATGGAATTCACACAAACTTTAAAGTGAATAATGATACTGAAGACACAATTTACATTATTACAAAAACTTTAACATAACATTTGAAACAATGAAGTGGAATTCATGTTCAAACTTGGCATAAAATCACATAAATCCTCGCACAGCCATATTATAGGACCATAGGCCATATTAATTAATCAGATGTAAATACAAAAGTAAAAGCAGGCTTCGGTCATAACTGTAAAACATTTTACCATCTTATTCACACCATAATTACCTCGATAATTCACTCGGGAAGTTGAAAAATGCAATTTTTTTGTCTAATCTGCAGCCAGAAAAATAATTGCACCGACTGGCTGAGCAATAATGCCGCCCGGGTGCTTCTCACATTCACGACTTGCCGCCATGTTTGTTATTTTGATACGGACCATGCAGGCCATGTGACTTTTTCCTAACGAAATCATAACATAGTTTTTTGTTAAAAAATTCACTGAGTATAAACAATTAAAATAATTATTAATAAATTAATAACCTATTATCGTCTTATTCAAAGCTCTTTTTTAATTTGCGCCTGAAGTAGATGACGCTAAAGTCACTACATACGATATATCGCAGCAAGCGACGTAGCCTTGGATCGGGCTGCTGGAAAACCTCGGAATAGATTAAAGTGACAGAAAAATAATTTAATAACTACAAAAGAATCAATTTATTACAATTGGAATGAGGGACGGAAGAAAAATAGAAGCTAAACTTAATAAAAGAGTAATACAAGGATGCAACATCTCACCAGGACTGTTCAGCATACAACTGGAAGAAGCAATTGGAGAAGTTCGAAAATAGGACTGAGCTGAATTAAGATTAACGGAGAAAAAATAAGCATCCATCCAGAATAAATTGCAGCCAGAGCAGAAAATTACGATGATCTTAATAGGTCACGTAAAACGTCATGGACTAAGTTCTCTAAGAATATTACATGAAAATAATAAGATCAAGTCTTAAGTCCGGGCATGTGAAAGAGAAAAGCTTAATACATACATCACTTGGAGAGTAGAGAGATTATAGTAAGTGGATTACTTCACCTATCTCGGAAGTACCATCACATGGAACAAAATATGTAAAAAAAACATCAAGCGAAGAATAGCCTTAGCTAAGGATGCGTTCATAGTGTAAAAATAATGGTTATGTTCCAAGAAGATAGGACTACTGACAAGGAGGCAGTATGTGAAACCATTCATTTGGAGCGTGGTTGTCTTCGGATCGGAAACATGGACCTATGAAATAACAGACCAGAAATGACGAGAATCTTCCAGAACTTGGTGCTGGAGGAGGATGTTCAAAATGAAATGGACTGACAAAATAAGAAATAATGCATTTACAGAAGAGTATAAGAGGGAAGAGACATAAAGAATACTATACAGAAAAGAATAACCAGATGGATTGGACACATCCTTAGGCACGATGGGTTTAAGAAGAAAATAGTTGAAGGTAAAAGTAGAGGGAAAAGTCCCCAGAGGAAGACCTAGGAATGAATACATGGACCAAATAAAGAGGAAAGTTCATCGGAAAAGCTACCAGAAGGTAAGGGACCAAGCATTAGACATGGGAGGTTGATGGGCTGCAGCCAACCAATTGTAGGATTGAACCACGAATGATGAATTTTCATTCAAGTCGACATCGGTTTAGGGAGTAAATAGAGGATGCACGGACTGCATTTTTTTGTAGTTTGCCTATTCCTTAAAATTCAAGAGCTAAATAGTGGTTACGAGGGTCCCCACAGTACTTATGTAGTTATGTGGATTTTTATAGGCCATTTTGTTACTATTACATCGAATCAGTATTGCAATGTGATACATGTTAAATACTCGAAAAAAAACGACCATTTTCTTGATTGGGATATGAGTCCAGATCCCTTGACGCTAATTCGTTTATTTTATTTAGGCCCCATTGGTTCTCTTCAACCGTCTATTGCAAAGAGGCTCCATTGAAGCTTAATCTTCCAACAAGGTGTTATGGTTGCAATGCAACTAAATAGTTCCATTATTGAACCACAATACTCGAGATGTATAGGAAAATTAAAACGTGTGCGTTAAATGTATTGGACGCATTTAATCAAAAATGAGGCGCGTGTATGAGGGAATACTCGAAATTTTCGAGATCCGCTATTAAATACGTCATTCAGGGATATGTACCCGAATTGCCAGGATCCACAATTACACAGCCAATTAGGGCGAATCACATTTTTCATGGTAAATTTCGTTTGTTGTGTTGTACCTCCGTAGCTAGTCCTCGTTACTGTCGCAATGCTCTTCGTTCTCTGCTAATTGACTTAAGAGATTATTTAATTCACTCATGAGTTTTGGTAAGATTTTTGTCATTGGTATATTCATAGCTAAAGTTGCTTGCTGTATTAGGGATTCAGTCGAAGCAACAAGTCACATCTTGATTGGGTGAGGGGAGTTGCATGTGCTTCTATCACACGCACACACAGCTAAGCAGTCAAGGGGAAGAAGCCTTAGACGAGGAAGCGAGGGCGACCACGCCAGTCTCTTGAACTCTTCACATCCCCTTTCACTTGGCAGCGGTGCCAATCGTAAAAGCCCTCTTTCCAAGACCGCATTCGAGCCTCGGCGAAGAGAAGTATCCATAACGAGACGAGAAAGTCCACCACGCGTGGTATTGGAGCAAAGATGATTCGAGGAAGATCAGGAGTGGAGCAAGGTGAGGTCATATGTTAAAAGCGACGCATGTGATGAATACGATGTTCATGCGAGAAAGCGAAGCGCTCTACTTAGACTTGAGCGTGGTGAATCCCCCGTAAAAAGAAGAGATAGCATATTTTTCATTTATGAGAGAGCGTTACCAGTTCCTCTAACGCTTTGAATTTCCCCAGTGACTTTGCTGTTGAGAAATTCTCATTTTCCACAATTGGTTATGAAATTTAGCGTGACTTGCGCGAGTAGCTAAATATTGTAGTTACCAGGAGAACCAACCATTAGCTGAGATATTTTTCACCATTTCAGGTCGGTAGGTTGGTAGATAAATGAAGAATTATTTGGGTAAAGCAGGACGAGTGGACACGTACCCAGCGCCTGGAATTAGCCTACTTCTAGCGCAAGAAGCCCGAAGAACCACAGTTTGATGTCTAAAGTAAATCCTAAGTGCCCACATTTTACTTATTCTTTTCGTAATACCCATGAAGGGATTAGGAGTACAAGAAAATATCCCGGTCAAAGTAAGCGTTAGCTTACCTGCCCTTGACAGAAGGCGCCAATGACCGCTTTTAACTTCTCTACCGATGGAGAGAGCGCATAAAAATCAAACAAGGATGGCAACAAACACTGAAGTCCATGCACCTCAGCCTGGGTTCGAATCTACATCGTGGGAATTGAGAGCCTCCCATAATCTCATTCGCCGCAAGGAGGATTCATAGCTTCTTCTCCAGTATAGAATTTTGCTATGCATGCTAATATGCATGTATATATTGTCTTGGCTATTGCGTGATTTATGATGGATAAAATATGCAAGAGTCTTGTGTATGGATCATGAATTTGAGTCTTAAACCGAAAAGATATATCTCCCTCGGGTATGAGAAAGACGAGGTCACGTGAGGAAAGGATTCTAACTTGATTCCGTCATGAATTTTAGATAAGGGTGTCAAACTATCGCAATATATGGTACCTATGTGATGATAAAGATCTGCTAAAAAATCACTAACTCCTCGTACAAATCGGTAGATTTCCACTGTCATTAAGTTTATCCTCTTCTGATACTCCAGATAAACGGAATTAATTATAATATGAGCACAAAGTGTCACACCTCTTGTGATTGATTCATGCCAAAACGTACAGTATGCATTATTAGAAGTGGCGTACTCTTCAATTTCCCGTCCGTTTTATATTTATAAACCTCAATCCGTTTCAACTCCAGTCATCAATTCAAAAGAAAAATACCTGATAATAACACGCTAGCATTATCCAGAAGTAGCTGTTTTTTGTGCAGTGACTTATAAAATTAGTGATGGGCTGTCAAACTGCAACCAGACAATTCTCAGCTTGTCTAAAGAACATCCATATGCGAAAATTCTTATTCAGAGATGGGTCTCACATCTTTTGGCACATTACGATGTCTTATTTTCCCCAATTTACATAGCATCTTGTTTAATTAGCTCTTATTTTTTCATTACCATGACTTCCTACGCAATATAGCACAATATTCAATTTAGATGACTTGAAAGCGGAAGATGTCATAAAAATTTGACTTAAACCAGATTCCTAAATGAAATCGTTCTTCTGCTGCGCCACGCTCCGTGCCCGCGTGTCATGGTTTAATGAGTTGCCTCTGGCTGAATTACCAATGGGAGCCTCGCTCAAGAGATCTCCCCGAAGCATAGCCTCCTCTCGAGTTGATTATAATGCGCTGATTTGTATGATCGCTCCTCTACGTGGATGAGATGGCCAATTACTCCGATCCCTTGCTTCGCCTACCTACTTCGCGCCTACTCCATTGCTCAGGAGCTCTGGGATCAGCCGTTTTCCCATGTGGCACCAACATTTTCCCTCGTAATGCTGACGTGTAATCAGGAAGGGTAGTCAATCCGACTCCTAATGAATATCCTATCGGGTGATCTCGTGTTCCCCATAACCCAAGGGAAGATTGCGAATCGACTTCCGGCAAATAATACGGCTGCAACGCGGTATCATTGGTGATTTAAGATTTTAGTATTAATGCGCAAATTGCTGTTTACTTTCTTTTTTAAAATTACCTGTAAAACTTGTAACGCAACCCAAACATGCATTTTCATACTATTTTGGAGTATAAACTTTAACTTCATCCTACTTGTAATCAAGATTTTTTCAAAGTTCTAACCATGTCTCTGAGAAATGTTTGTTAGAGGAATCGCTAATACAAAAATTATTTTATGGTACTAATGGCTATCACATAAACCAAAGTAATACGGAATGACATTATGTTTCCACTTAGTTATAGGCAATAACAAATTTATGTGATTAGGACTGCTTTTTTAACGTTGCTTGTATATTTGTTTAGTCACTAGATTATCGGTGGGAGCATTGGAATATATTGGCAAATGGCACAAGAAGGTAGGTTTTGGTTGGGTATTATACATATTACTTTCCGAAACGACACATTAAATTGGTCTGGTTCTTTAAATTCCCTTTTTGAGTACTTAATACCTCCCATTTTCCCCAATTTGCTTGAGAAATTCAGAACTGGTGTGTTTCAGAGCAACACAGAGAATATTATCATTACGCCTCACTACATCTCTGGGTCTGACGGAAACGATTAAATAAGAGAGATAGATTGTCGAACAGATAGGTACAAAAACTCGTTTTTTTCGCACTTAATAAGCGACCTCAATGAAAATTGAGCTCCACTAACTACTCCCCCATATTATACGTCACCATTTTACCTCCCAAAACCTTATCCCTTACATCTTTAAACTCCCGGTGTCCTAACACCCCCTGCCACACGCCCATGCGGCGGCTCGCAGGGTAGTATAGAGAAATAGATGTATATCAATGATTTGGAAGGCTTTCTCCCCCATTCTGTCTCATCTTCTACGTCTATCAAACGCCCCTCGTTATATGAGAATTTCAATATCCAGTTCCTCAGAGTGCAAAATCTGTTGTAATCACCTACCATTTGGTTCTTATATATTTCCCCAGCGGACTTTTCTCATTTCCTATCCATTCCCAGGACTTTTTCGTTCGTCTTCTCTTCCGTTCCACCCACTTCTGCCGTCTCCTCCAGACCCTTATCTGAATGGCATCGGTCAATCGCCATCAAATTTTTTTTCAAAGTTCAAAAATGCATACATCTTTCTCTAAACCAGTGTAATCCAAACTTTTTCGAGCCACCGCCCCCTTATTTCCACAAACCATTATCCTGCGCCCTCAACCATAAGCTAAGCATGAGCAAAGTCATGGACTGCATGAAAAAAGCAAGATGTTTATAAAAATAAAGCTAAAACAATTGTGATTGAACTTTTGTTTATTTCAAATCCAACAGAGATATAGTTACTCATCCCAGGACATGTATATTCGGTATGGGACCAGCCTTCAGCGCACCCTTGCAGCCCCCTAAAATGGAAGCACCGCCTTCCAGGGGGGCAGTATCGCCCACTTTGGGAACCACTGCTCTAAACTGTCAATTGGCTCTTCGTAGGTTTTTCTTAGCCATAATTATGCATGGTGAAAGTAGTTGTGGAAGTTTCCCGCTGCCTTCCTCATAATTATATTCTCTACGTCCCTTACAACAAAGAGGCCGCCCCACTGGGCTCAGACCCTTTTAGCAGCCGATTGACAGAGGAAGAAACGGACTACTTTTCGTACGATTCATACTCTTTGATGTATCAATACTCAAAGGCAGGGGTCGGCAAACTTTTGAACAGTTGAGCCATATTTATAAATATTAACAACTTGGCGAGCCGATGTATTTGTAATGGTTATAATACAATAATCCACTTCCACATTTTAGTAGAATTACCTTTTATTTGTTGAACTTCTAATACAGTTTAGTAAACAAAACTCAAGAATATGTAATTAAAACTAAATTTTAAGTTACAATTGTTACTGCATACAAACTAAAACGTCCTTAATGGGATTTGTGAAACTGCATTCCATTCAAAATTTCAACCCATTTTGGTTCAAATTTCGTTCCACCAACTTTCAGAATAGATTTTAAGTTCTCGTCGGTCAGTCTGGACCTATACTTTGATTTTATGTAGTTCATTTTTGAAAATGTCTGCTCACATGCGTACTTATATTTAGATTAGGATTAGAGCAAACCTTTTTAGGCGAGGGAACGTCTTTATTTGAAACCATATTTTACCACGTCAGTACCGTCTTGGGATGTAACCGCGGGCCGGATAACACTCCCTCGCGGGCCGCTTTTGGCCCGCGGGTCGTAATTTGCCGACCCCTGCTCAAGGGGATACAATGAGCTACGAATTTCAATGATGAAAAAGGTGGTTAAAATCTTATTATTATTGAGTTCTTACCTATAGAACAATAATTGAACCCTTTTCCTTATATGAAGCTCATATCGGAGTATGTGGGTGAAAAAAACTAACCGTAGAAATAATGACAATTTTTACGGTAACGCCTTGCGTTTAATTAGATTCATAGACGTGCACCAATAATGCCTTCCGATGGAATTTTCACGGTCATTTATTTGCGTAGGGGTTTCATATGATGAATATAAATCATCGCCAGGAATTGCAGTAATCCTTTTTATTGAGGCTCGATTGTTGAATTAAAAAATCTCTTATTACCTTAGGGATGCTTGTTACGTTGTATTAAAACGTATCGGAGAATCCAATGCAAATTTTGTAATCACACGCCTGTAATCGATGGCGTTTCTCTCACTTCGACTTTAGGTCATAATTGGGGTCGGTATTGGGATCGGAATACTGCACGGACCGACTTACGAGACCCGTTAACCGTCGTCTCCCTTCGACTCCCTGGAATCCCAGGTGGTCTCGCGAGAACTGCCGCCTCTCTTGTGTTGACGCTAGCTCGGGTTGCAGCCGAAGGAACCTCTCGCCACCACGACAAACATCGGCAGGCGCCGCCCTTAGAAGATGGCTCCGGGGTGCGCGCCGCAGGTGTGTGGTGGGATGCCCTTTGTCACCTCCTTCTCCTCTAGGAAGACGAGGGTGGGGGAGGAGATGCCCTGGCGGAGGGGGTGCGGTGAGTAAGGGAGGCAGTTGACGTGATAAGGTCGAGGTTCGGGAGGAGGAGTTTCCGTGTGATCGCGGGGGAGGGGGGAGTTGGGAGGAGAAGCAACCGCCTCCGTGTTTATGGAAAACCGAGAGAGGCATGGAAATGGGAGCCAGGGGGAAGGAGATAGGGCAACAATCAGTTGCCGGGCGCCTTGAGGCTCGTGTTCTTCGACTCAATAAAAGCCTCGAAGGAGACTTGTGGGAGAGTCAGCAACGCTACAAGACGGGATGCTGTCGCCTCCCCTGTGAGTGTGTTTGTTTCAAGGGCTCGGCGAAGGATCACATCTTTGTCGGTGCGCGTCTGAACCCATAACAAACGAGCTAAACAAAATACCAACGAGTTCTCGCTCTGTATCCAAATATACTTCTAATGAACAGAGAGTTTAACAGATGAATAAAAATTAAATAGAATAATCACGAGCCGTAATTTGAGACTAAAATGGAGAGGAGAAATATCTCAATGAATTCAGGCAAAACTTGCTTTAATGGTGAACGTAAAATTACTGGTTCGCATAGCTGCACTAGGAATAAGTATTATACATAATTAGTGCTGTGCAAATCAAGTTTTTTCATTTCTAATCGAACCGAATCGAATCTTCTAAATGATATTTCGAATCGAAACGAACTTTTTTTAAATTTTGGTAGCAAATCGAATCACCTTAAAAAATTCGATTGCGAATCGAAATCGAATCTAAACAAATTGCCAAAGCTTATGCGCCGTTAAAGTAATAAAGATTTTCTCAATATTTCAGGGCCTTACATTAGCTTATATATCTATAGTGGCACAAAGAATAGCACAGTACATATAACATGTGGTCGTATAAATTTTCCTTTCACGTGAGGAAAGCATCGTCTAAACGGACGGTGCACCTTTTCTGGATAGTTTGAATGCATGCAACGTTTCGAAGGAGAATCTATCAGATTCGAATATTTCGAATCATTCGGTTTCAAAGCATCCCATTTCGCAGGTGAATCGAATCGAATTAAGTCTGATTTGAGTCGATTCGAATCGATTTCGAAGCATTCGTACAGCTCTATATATGTAAGTTTATCACTTCGTCTCTTTTCTCCTCTACTGACAGTAATTAGGTCCTCTGATGAAAACATTAAATAATGCGACAGGAATTCTCTTTAGCTAATTAAAACCGTTGAATTCGATATTAATACTCAAAAAGATGTGACACGTAAAGTTCTTTGGTAAATGAAATACGAAATTGAACAGTAGTGTATGTTTATTCCATTACATATTCCATACAATTGAATTAATACCAAACTAAATTTGTGTACATTATATAACTCGATTGATATAAATCCCTATATATTGTATAATATCGATAATAAGTCACGAAGATATCGAAAATAATTATCAATATGAACCTTTAAGTTTTTAAATGTGCAGTGTTCAGAATAGATGGAGAAAACATGAAAATTCTATCTGACCGAGATGATAATTTGTCTGATATCTATGGGAATTATAGAATATCTAATGTGGGAAAAATGTGAGCTTCCATGAGAGGATTAATAAATATTAGAGAAGCACAGCCACGGTCGTGGGATACATAGAAATAGAAGAAGCACCACAGGATACAGTACAAAAAAAGATTTGAGCGTAGATAATATTCCTTCTGAGCTACTGAAGAATTCAAGAGGCGAAATTTTCCGAACTAAAGTATAGCATATATTAGAAAAGAGTACGTCCACAAGGAGAAAGAAGTTTTGGCCCTCATCCCAAAAGAGAAAAATTCCTCGGATTGCGAAGGCTACTGAGCAAAAGCTTCTTCCAACCGATAATAAATGACTCACTGTCAAAGTCGTGAATAAAGGATCGAAAACTAGAGCAAATTACTACGTGGGTGATGAATAGGTCGCGTTCATGGAGGAGAAGATAATTCGGGATACGATGAAGGTGTCGAGATCTCAAAGATAAAGGACTTCACAGTATTATATACACGCTTTTGCTCATTTAGTAGATTTCAAAAAGGTATTTGGAAGATTTTTAGCTGAAAAATTAACTAAGGTACTAGAGAGTATATATTGGAGGAATGGAGGAGGAAAGGAGAGGAAAGTATTGGAGAGGTATGAGATCGATTCAAAACTTGTTCATGAGCTAGACGTCACAGTTGAGAGTGGCTGATGGAGAATGAGGGTAAGCTGTTACAGGTCGTGGGGTAAGACAAGGGTCACAATGTCATGTATGCTTTTTAAAATTCATGCCGAGGACTTTTATACATACTTTTTAGCATTTATACATTGATTCTAGTGCCATATGAATAAAATAGACTTAAAGGAATTGTAAGCCAAAGGATATAAAGGAACCTCTTGAGGACAACCTCTCGGAAAACCGATTTGGATTTAGGGAGAACAGAGGTACCAGGTAGGCCAAACTCTGCCTTAGATTAATGATGGAGAAAATAATGCATGTGAATAAGCCATTGCATATCGCATTTGTGGGACCTGGATAAAGCGTTTGACAATGAAAAGTGAAACAAGATGTTCGAGCTGCTGGAAAAACTCGGAATGGCTTTCAACAATAAAAGAGTAATCTACAAACTATACAGGAAGCAAGTCGTCACAAAGAGAACGAGAGACGTAAGTCAGATAGAAGCTAAAATTAAAAAAGGAGTAAGACAAGGATGCAACCTCTCACCAGCACTTTTCAACTTGTGCTTGGAGGGGGCCATGAGGGAAGCGCATGAAATTGGACTGAGCGGAATAATGATAAACGGAGAAAAAAATTAATATACTCCGCTTCGCAGATGATAGCCATAGCTGGAAATTACGATCATCATAAACCCTCATTTGGATTCCTGAATTTTGTATTGCAATATATAAGAGGAAGTATGAATTGTCTTCTGTGCTGGCTGGATATAGTGTAGACTTAATACCGTGGATAGTCATAGGATCCTTCTCACAAAGTCAGTAATTATCCATTAATATTATTCAATAAGGCAACACCACCACGGGAAAAAATTCCTCGTAATTTTACCTCTATGATCACAGGTGATGGAGAGACATGATCACAGTTACACTGATCTCTGGTTTGACGCAGGCATTCCGCGTACTAAAGAAGTTAAAACCCACAGTGACGTGATTCCAAGGCATGAACTCCAAAGGGCTTACACCGGTTCTGCCACTTAGTATGCATGAATTTCCGCGGATAACGTAGATATCCAAGAGATTCACACGGAGTTAGTTAATACATATATATACCCGAAAGTGATCACCCGACCTCAAGTAAATAATTCTTTAGCCACTCTGCACTTCGAAAATTTGATTTTTTTATTTTCTTCTACATTCTTCACATGAAGTCGTTGGATTTACTTTAACTTCGTTTTTTATGTCTTTCTCCTTATATTTATTTCATTTTTTTCATCTTATAGCTGTCAATCAGTAGGTCAAAATTAAAAAAAAATTACAAAATGTTAGTTCACTGCGATTTTGCCATCCGTTGGCAGCAATATAAGTTTCTTCATGTTGTGCTCTTTTCTTTAATCGCACTATTTGTTATTAAATTCATCGTTCCCCAAACTACTCTTACTTCTTATTATACGATGAAATCATATTTTGGTCGTCTAATGAAACAATCAACACAGTAATGATCATTACAAAATACCGTTGCTTACTGAAGAACCATTACGTAAAATATTAGCCCACTTCTAAACCCTACCTTCGGTTCTCAGAATCAAATAATCTTACATTTCCCAAATTTTTGGTTTGCAGGGTAACTCATCCTGACCGTAAGCACCAAAAGTATGAAATCAGAAGTTGAACCTGTTGTATGGTAAACGGATGTCATGATTGAGGAAGCCAACTCTTTATAACTACTACCAGTTTGTGGAAACCACATAAATTCTTTTGCCAAACCAAATTAATCAACTGGTGTTTACTGCATTATTATTTTTTCTGAGAATACATATGCAACCATGTTGTTTACATTGTAGGATTTTAGTATACATTCTATATTAGTAGAATTTGCTGCTTCAATTAAATTTTAAAATCGGTGATCTGTTCTTTATCAATAGATCTACACTTATTCTCCATTGCGACACAACTTCTCAGCTTCTGATCGGACCTTCTCGGCTGATGATATCACGGTCTTCCCTGCAATGCAAGAGCATGCTCCACTCATTAATTTTAACAATATGCTTCCCGACAACAATCCCTGTTTTGATGGCTGTTAGAATATTTCTGCTGGTTGTTATAGGCTTAGTGTCTTCTTTGAGAACCACTACTCACCACATCTACGATTTTCGGAATCAATAAATCTTACATTTTCCAAACTTTTTGTTTTACTCGACCTCGCCATTAATTCATTGCCTTTTCCATTCATTTTATTGCAGACCTGATTTCAAAACGGCTATTTCTTCTTAAGGTTTTTTGTAGTACCAGAGTGATGAAAAGTAATAGAAAATAGCAATCATATGAAGCAAATTTCATCAAATTTGAGGTTTAATAAGCATTAAAATGCCTAAGAATAATATTGTAGCCGTTGTCGCCTTCTTACTCGCTTTGTTAGTGGGAACAATACATACATCGACTCCAAGGATACATGCAAATGTCGGTGGCCACCGCAATGGAGTGCAAGGTGGAATTCGGATCGAATTTAAGCGCAGAGAAACTTGGATGTCGGGCGCAGTAAAAATAAGGAAGTGAACTTCTCGGCCCATTTCAATACCTTTACAAACGGGCGGTATTATCGGATGAAATCGCCCTCTTCTCATGAGGGTCCGTCGTGGATTTCAGTGCAAGGCGATCGTCTAGGGGCGAACCTTTGTAGCGATGCGAACCAAGAGGCTGGCTTGAAAAGGGGAATTACACGTACCTTCTCTGTAAGATTAAAATATGCTGCTAAGGACGTCTAGTATCTTTTATGAGCGCTATTTCATTTCATATACCCTAATTTCGAAGTTTCTAGGTCATTAAATGTTAAATTTGGAACCCTCCTTTGTAATTTCTAACCCCTGGTAATATTAAATGCCATAATAGCTCTCTAAAAATAAAGCACTCTTTTCCGCTAGACTCAGTGAATTGCATACTCTAGTGAGATATTAGGGCACTTAATCATTCTCAAATTAAATTTCAATCTCCAAAAGTAACGATGAACATAGTATTAATTGAAAATGGTAAATTAAAAAGAGGAAAGTAATTAATTAAAGAGTAAAAGTAGCAACAGAGACCAGATTTTCATTGGTAAAAGATAAATTGTGTCAATAATTAGATATATTGGACAAAATAACATATTAAGGAAGACAACTTCAATTGTAGATTATAAAGAATCATTTTTATAAGAGTAAAAATGTCGGACGTTCATAATTTAATATGGATTTCGACATTTCCCTTCGTCTGGAACTAATACGCCTGGAACACAGTGAGTCAAGCATTTTCATCACATATCACAGTGTGAAAGGCTGCAATTGGTATATTTTAAACTATAAATTCAGAAAATTCTGACGGTCTTAAATAATACGTCATCAATGAAAGTCATTGAGTAATTAATCTGATGACTCCAGAACTTTACGCATGATTTATTTGCAAAGAAATATTAATTTAAAGAATAAAATCGTTCGTCACTCTGCAAAATCCACTCAATGTGCGATACCATCCGTTTCTCTCTGAATCGTCTCTCTTTGAATAGCTTTACTTAGGACACATTCGCAATAATCGTTGAACCTATATATTAATGTAATTCTTTAATAATATTTTTCCTACAAATCGCTCGTTTCCTCGTCGGCATATGTGCCTCAAATGGATCCACTACATTGTATTTTTTTCTTGTTTTGAAGCAGTAATAAACCGCTAATTTAGCGCTTCGATGATTTAAAAGAGAGAAGAAATTTTCGGAAAGGTGATTCATGCGAGGTCGTTCAACGAGAGGTACCTTCACCGTCTTCTCACCAAGTAAACGAGTCTGAGAGAAAAACAAACCCGCGGCTGTGGAGCAATGAGGGAGATTAGGGCGAGTATCCCCTCCATATAACTTCCCCGTGTTGCTTCATCAGACGGCGGAAGATAGTTAAACTCTGGTATTCATTTCCTAGAGCTTCTCTGTTGAGCAGGGTAAATTATTAGAATGATTAACCGTGCTCCGCTTGCTAAAGCCAAACAACTTTGCCACAAAGATCAAAAAGCTTTTGCTGTAGCTAAAGCTCGTATTTCGGGCATTAGTTTCTCCGAAGATTTCACCTTTTGTCCAAAAGAGCTAAATATCCTAATCAGAGGTTGACAAATATTCCCTTTATACAGCGAGTCTATTTATATGTAACTTATTATGGTGAAATGTAAATGGAGAGCATATTTTGTTGCAACATATATAATGAGAACATATATTAGGAGAATGCTAATATTAGAAACTGCTATAAAATGTGTGTACATATTTATACACCACTTTCTCCAATCATTGTCAATTTAGCAAAACTAATTCTCATAATTTGGACATTTAATTGACTTTTTTTGACAAAAAGGCAATTTTAATGGCATGTGACGCTTGAAAAAGAGTTTAATTAAACAACTGCTTGATATCTAATATGATGAATTATTAATTACTCACAGAACTATTCGTTAGGAAGCTTTTCTGCCAAGGCAGTTCTCTTTAATGTACAAGGATAACTAGCGTTGCATGAATGATACGTTTCGAATGGAATGAATGAGAAAGGAAATACAATTTATAATAAGTCGCAGCTGACCCAATGCTCTCTCTTGATTTAGTCACTGCTCAAGCCCATAAATTACCCATTACGCCAGGAAACCTTAAGAGTACGGTACGACTAAAGCAACAGGACCTACAAGAGATACATGAAACAGATGGCAACAGAACAAGACAATAGATAAATAATAGTTTATTATGTTTTTCTGCACAGAATACGCGTGGAAAGTGCTATTGCTGCTTACTGATAACAATGAAGTAAGATAAAGGACCTAATTCGTCAACTGCTGGGTGGATGCATATTGTAATCTCGTTGGTCGTTCAATCCTAAGATTAGTTGACTGCAGCTCTCCATCTTCTCCTATCTAATACTAGTTCCCTTACATCCTGGTGTCACTTTCTGTGTACTTTCCTCTTCATTTGGTCCATGAACTTATTCCTGGGTCTTCCTCTGGGGTCTTTTCCCTATATTTTGCCGTCTATTATGTCCAACACAAACCCATTGTGTCTCAGGGTGTCCAATCCATCTGGTTCTTCTTTTCTGTATGGTGTTCCATATGGTTCTTTCCTCTTCTACTCTTCTGTATACTTCATCGTTTCTTATTTTGTCCGTCCATTTTATCTTCATTATCCTCCTCCAGCACCAGGTTTCGAAGGCTTCTAGTCTTTCCTGGTCAGCTTATCCAATAGTCCATGCTTTCGATCCATTGAGTGCCACGATCTCAACACGAATGTTTTCCAATACTGTTTCCTGATTTGTATTCCTATCTTCTTTGAGCACAGCTGCTGTCGTTTTCCCATGAATGTCTTCTTGGCCTGGGCTATTCTCCACTTGATGTCCGTTGTACTTCTTTCATCCCACGTGATGGTACTTCTGAGATAGATGAAGGAATCCACTAGCTTCAATTTCTCTCCTCTCAGGGCGACTTCTACATTCAGCTTCTCTCTTCCTTCCGCATACTAGGATTTTAGTCTTCGACTTCTTTATTTTCATGTTGTATTCTTGGAGAACTTGGCCCATTACGTTTGATGACTATTAAAGACCATCACGATTTCCAACTATGACTGCGATATCATCTGCGAAACGGAGCATATTCATTTCTTCTCCATTTATCTTTATTCTCCTCAGTCCAATTTCTTGTGCTCCTCTTATGGCCTCCTCCAAGTACATATTGAACAGTGCTAGTGAGAGGTCGCATCCTTGTCTTACTCCTTTGTTTATTTAAGCTTCTAACTGACTTCCATCTATCATTCGTATTGTGACGACTTCGCATATTGTACATTTTTTCATTATTCTTGGCGAAAAAACTCAATTTCTTACTTCCGAGATGAAAATTACAGTGCATACTGACAGCTCCACCACGGGTAAAGCAGATAGAAATATGCATTCATCGGGCACGGTAGATAAAATTTACAAAACGTTTGTCACTTTCATATCCTCATGTAGTAACCATGTAAATTTCAGGCTTACATAATTTTGCTTCAGAATTATTTTTAAAAAGCGATGATTTTGATTTTTTTTTCTCTCTGAATGGTAGCGGATTACCTATATCAAAATTAAAGCTAAATATTCTCCAAATAGAACATGGAGAGCACTTGCTACTGGATGATGAAAAAATATAACCTCACCTCGTCTGAAAAATGAACAACTTTCGTTGAATTGACTATTTGTTTAATAGAAATGTATACCTTGGCTACTTTTTAACTTTTTGGAAACATAATAATCCAACTAAATGATAATCGAACAATGAGTGGATTTAAAATACATTTTATTTTATTTATTTTATTTATCTTCACTATCCCAAATACAGCACAATGTGCCAATTTACGCCGGGTGGATAACAGTAACAACGGACGAGACACAAACACCCATGTCCTGGGCAGACATCTTTTTGGGTTCTCTCCACCTTGGAGATACAGTCTAAATAAACAGTCATCTCAGCTAGCTGAAAATTGGAAATCAGTAGGCTTAAAGGACGCAAGTCAAAATGAGTATTGTCCTTGAATAGAAAGACAGTCAAAGAGATATTTACTATTGAAGTATATTTATTTTGATTTTTAAAGAATGAGTGATATAATTTAATTGTAATACGCACGAATAAATAAGTACACACACTCTTGTTTGACTAATATGGTAGCAATGGTATGACTCAAGGCGATATGCACTCGTAGGTAACGGAAATTGTTGATGCGTGAAGTACATAACTACCATGTAACTTTAGCATAGTAACATTCAAATATAATATCTTAACTAATACAACACCGCTCCTGTTTCGAGTTTTATGATATAAAGCCGGTGGATTCGCTTGAAAAGAAACCAAAAAAAGGCGGCGGTAATTTTTACTGAGCAATGCGATGCAAAAACTCGACCTGGATGAACAATTTACGATTTTATCGCATTCTATCCGATCCACAAGGAGAGAGGCTGTGGTTGGAGCGCGCCGGCAGAAAGGAATTTCTGCATCACGATCCGGTGAAGTGGAATAAATGTTACAGACTTTTTAATGTTTTGATTTTTTACAAGAGCATCATCTATATTACTTCTTGTGATTGCTTATCCTAGATTCCACAATTATTCACGAGAAAGGTTTTCTTAAGTCTAATGGATATGCTTATGATAACTTATGAATAAGTTTTTTGCAACATTTTGAATGATAATGCATACTGTTTATGAAATGATTTGATAAATTGTTTAGATTAACATCAATACAACACAAATGTACAAAGATCATTAATGTTCCTTAGTAAAAATAAAAGAAATATTCAACTTTAGTCTCACAAAAATATTTATTTAGTGAAATCATCTTTAACTTCATCCTTACGAAGCCTATTCTGAGTTGTAATAAAGAGGAATCTTAAATATATTGAATAAACAAACTCTTTGGTTGGAAAAAGCAACATTTGCTTCTCCTCCTCGAGTAATAAATGCGGGGTAATTTTTAACATTACACTTAAGCGTAGTTGCCACGCTTCTTGCCGTTCTAAGGTCAATTTGGCAACGTTGAAGCTCTGCTGGAGGGGGGCGTGGCTGCGGAGAGCGATTTCCCATTGGGCTTATGGGAGTGAGGTGACTGTTTATTTAGACTGTGTCGGCAAGTCGATTTGCATGTTAGTTTAGATTTTTTTTAATTTACCAGTCCTGTAAAAGTGTATTAAATGTGTTCAATAAAGAATAACTGGTCGAGAAAAGCGTCTCCTTCATACAATATTCTCACTATTTTCACATAAATGGATGACCGTTTGATTTTCTTTTCCTATCAGGAGTCATCCATAATTGCCCATATCAGATGAAAAGGTGGGTAGTGTAACACTCATGGGTCACTTTGCAGCCGATTACCTCAAAGAGAGGTTGCCAAACACCAGTGCGTCGAGAAACCCCTATTCAAGTTCTTTGTCATATGGCGACAAATGACCCTCACATCCCACTTGCCTTCCGTAAAGCGTCGAAGTGGGAGATGGGAGATAAGAAAAATAAACCCCGACAAAACAGCCGTGGCGATGCCATGTTTTCTCCTCATTCGCCCGATATACATCATCCTCGCACGCAGCCGGCGCCCGGTGTCCGGTTGACATATATATTTCTCCTGAGGCCGAAGTTCTCTGAAACCGCCGAGAAATTCTATTGTCCCACCGGTCCACGCACGACCGACCCACTCCTTCCACTCTCCCATATACCTCACCAGACTCAACGCACGCCCTCATCCGCTCTGCTCCTCCTCCCCAGTCCTCCTCAATCACCCGGCCGAGTGGTTGGTAACTCACATTTATAAATGGCGAGCGTTGTAGTCTACCCCAATCCTCCAAATCCACCCGTGTAAATTCAACCCTAGTAGTCACTCCCTCTATCACCCCCTCTACAATTCCCTTCCTCAAATCTCTTTCTGTTGTACCCACTTCTAAACTATTCTAGCGTTATTGTAATGGGTCTCTTTATCCATTCGTCCGGTTCTTTATTCTCTTTCATTTTTTTAGGAACCAAATTTAGATACACAGTCAGTTTTTAACCAAGAATTGCATAGGATATTGCAGTTTTGAGTTGAAATGACTATTTTTCGGGACGAAGTAGAAAAATTGAGCGATTTGGTAAAACGGTAGATGGTAAAGTAGACGTCGTTATTCAGCCTGGGAAAGATCGATTGATAAATCCCCCTTGTTGCGCTCCTGGATGATAAACTATAGGTTGTGGACTGATTGATTTTCCTATTTATTTTTGATCGACAAATACCCGCGGTTGCTGACGGTCATGATTGGAATATGTTTTGGGACAAGTGGCAAAATTGCACGTTTTAGAAATACGTTCGACTGTTACGTAGACGTCGATGTTTAGACTAGAAACGATCGGTGCGAAAGTTATTACATAATTCCCTGACCACCCCATTGTATGGCAACCGTCGTGGGTCGGAAAGAGTAGTCGAAAATTAGAAGGGAAGTTTTATCAGTCTAGTCTTTTGAATTTCATCCTTATCTCAGTCTTCAGTCTCGTGCAAGATTCTCGTCTGGCTTCGTGTTCAAAATTAAGATAAATAAATATTTAGTTCAGATGAGAGCTGGTAGTGTAAGCACTGGTTACAGTACCTCAAAAAATTATCACCGAATAATATAACAGAATCATTGAATCTCTCATAAACAAATGCTTAGAAATTTTAAAATTATGCTAAGAATAATAACTAAGGTATACATCAATATTCAACTTAAATTTTAAAAATATGAAATTAACTTGTAAAGTCGATGCAGTAAAACCATCAAGGTGATTCAGAGAAATAAAAATCACGATATTATTTTTAAAAAGTATGATTAATTATTATTAATAATGAAATTTTTATGGCTTAATATATCTTTTGGAACTTAAATGACATATACAATCAGTACTACTATTTGTAGGGTTAATAGCATTAGCTTACGAGTTCACGTTAGGCAAACTTCCTATATGTCAGTAAACTTTGTGAGAAAAAACCTATACCTCCTTCCCCATTTCGGAGATACCGATATGTTTTGATGACTTCCTTCTCTCGAAGTTTCATCCTACGGACGCCTAGAGAGTAAAAGAACAATTAATAATCTACGAGAGTAGAGAAAAATAATTCTATATTGGGGTTTCATTTCAATTTTTACATCATTAGACCATAATAAATGTTAGTGAAAATAGTTATATGTACCACCACAGAGTATTAATCTATGGTGCCACATAATATTCCCAAGGAACTCCTCGCCGTGATAATCTTCAAAACGACTGTATGTTTAGAAAAGTGGGAGTGGAAATTCTACATAGCAATTAGTTTATCCATAATGCTTGTCGTTAAAGGGCAATAAAGCCATATTATTCTCAGATATAAGATTTTCTTCTGGAAGAGTACCACCAAGATATTTCCCTTTAGAGCGCATATGATCCCAAGCCAAGACCATTTGCTGAGTTCAATGAGAGAGATATGAAAACTTACCATCGCCGACAACATTTCTTCAATAACCCATTCCAGCCGAAAATAATTTATGTAAAAAATTCCTATGCTTAACAATGTAAAATAATTCAGTAAATTACAGAAATATGAGCCAACATATTGTACATGTAAGTTCAAATGCGCGTATACAATGTGACCAATATTTCGCGTGGAATAGTATTTAGTTTAAATTTGTCACCGTGATTTTAGTTTAAGTTTATCAGTGGTTTATCCCCTGAATTTAGCTCCAACTTTACTCTACCCTTCATCCATAAAATTGGTATTCATTCCATAGCTGGTAATTTTATAACATGATAAGGCAAATTTACCTCTCTATAACATCAAGCTACTATTTTTTACCAAATATAGAACTTAGAAAGTAAATACTCCTTTAGGTGAGAAATATTTTATTTTGATACGCTCGGAAAGAGGGGGGAAAAGAACCATTCACAAAGTTATTCGTTTATGTCGCCACGTGAAGCGTAAAACAGTTGATTATAGAGCTACTTGACAAAAGAATGATGTGAGAAATGCCGATCAGAGGTACGGCTTCGAAGAGAGATAAAACAGGTCGATTCGATAAATAAATCAAAATGACAGAAAAAAAGAATATAATGAAATATATGCCGACTTCCGTGGCATTTCCTCTCCTGTTGAACGCCTTGAAGAGTGATAAACCGGGAAATTCGAGCTTCAGTGCCTCGTCTCACTTCCCACCTCTTCAGGCGGGCTCAAAGTGCGCTTTTCATACGATGCGAAGAGCACTCAACGATTAAAAGTGGGCGCTCAAGGAGCATGAATTTGGCGGCTGGCGCGACGCGACGGCGGAGGTATTGGCAGGAGAGGGACGAAAAGGAAAAAAACCAAGCAGCAGAAGTGCGAATGCGCGTCTCGTAAGAGATGGTTGTGTCCGTAAGGCAGAGCCAAACGGCGAAGGAAGAGTAACTAAGAGTGTCTAGGAATGTAAAATAATTAAAACGTAAAAACAAACCATCAAAATATTTCATCGACCCGAAGATTGATTTTCGGCTGATCTCTGCTGCGTTTCCTTCTCATCCTACCGTTAAGAAATTTTACAATTCCTCGTTTTAAAATTCTTCAAAACTTACTTCACGTATGGTTCTTCAAAATTTGCTCCTATTAAGTCTTCCTCAATCATTTGTCTCCTATGTTATTCCCTACATTATTGCTAACAGGAGGTTATTATGTATCGCAATGGATCCAAAAAAAAAAGCAGTTTTGATTCTAAAGTGTTTGTCTCCAGCTTTTTGCAGAAAACTAATCATCAGTATTCTCTACATTCCCTTACTTAACCCTCATTTTAAGTAGCTCTATATCCAGGCGCTTTTTCCACTCCACGTAGCGACATTAATCAATGATAATTAGAATGGCTTTTCCCCCTCATTCAATTTTATCATGATCACTCTTCGATAACACCTTGCTCCAGTGCCTTCCAATATTTTTTCTTCTTCTTTGAATGATCTAATCGATAATATCTTCTCATTGTTTTTATCTAATTTTTTCCTAATTGCTAATACTCTATAATTGAATTTTTTTATTTTGAGGACATTATCTGCAAAATTAAACATTTTAATAAGGAGAGCATTCGTAAAACTAGGAAATTCCGGAAGTATTTCATATTGCTGCAGGAAATGATCTAGAGGAAGAGAAAGAATACAAATTCTTTTCCTTAAAATGGAGATCCACTGCGTTATCATTTTACATTATGAGTTTGACCTTGCTGGTACCTATCCGCTAGAACTTTTTATTGCGTTTTTAAAGGCAGGAAACAACATAAGTCATGTCGGCGAAAAGGAAAACCTTGAACTTTTTTGGGAATATTTTATTTCTGAGCAGAGCGTGGAACCTACTTTGTGTATTGAAAGCTTTTGTTTGATCCTTTTAAACTCGATCCGCTCTCAAAGTCGGTGTGCATATTTCATGCACCAGGCTTATTTCCTCTGCTAAGTTGTGTAACGAGGAACTGCCGCTCATAGGAGATGTTCGGGATCTTATTTGCATTTTGGAAGAAAACGAATGCAACATGAGCGTGTCGTACAAATTTTCACGATAAAAAATATTGCCGGCGGTGATGGGAAATGCTACAAAAGTGCACTCAACTGCAAAAGGAGATTAAAAAATAAAATCATTCTCAATGAATAACCATCCGTAGGCTCCATTGTTTCCGTATAAAAAAACACGGTTTTGTTAGGGCAGAGTGATAAATTTTCCATTATCTCAAACCGCATCAAACATGTTTCACTAAAAGAAACTCTCCTCTATTTTTCCAAAATCGGGCGTAACTTATTCTCTTTAAAATGTGAAACAATTTGTGACTAGTTAGAGTCGAGTTTTAAAGAAAGATAAATAAAAAATTGTCACAGCCCTCCATACTTTACTGAAAATACCGATACCTGCTAAAACATAAGCATAACTGGTTGGCAGGACGCTGGTGCATCATTAATAGGTGTTTACAATAAACATACACAACGATCAGCTCTAAAAAAATTGCTCCCCTACACCATAATTCTTTATTTTGCATAAAAAAACTTTTACTTCAGCAGAGAATTCAAATGATAATTCCCAAGACAAACTGCTGTGGCGAATCTTCCTTTAATCGTCATATCTCTATACACGGGTATCTCTATACACGGGTAAACTTCAAATAAAATCACAAATATTTTGTCAAATCGGCCAAATGTAGATCAAGAGGAGAATAGTGGATTATAGCTTTCAAAATCATAGGGCTGAAGAGCGTCAAAAGATACACGTTGCTGCGATTTCAGCGATGACATGTGTAACACCAACAAATGTCTTCTGGAAATAAAATAAAGCTACTCAAAACCAAATAAACAAACGCGTAAGGAAGGATTTGTTCACGATGATTTATGTCACACTGTGTCCAGCATACACGTATCACTGCTGCATCGCCGTCCTGCATGAATTAAATCGACAGTTTTGCGAAAAAGTCTTTGTACATCTCTCTAGTAAATTAAAGGACTCACGCTGAAAATTTGGTAGTCATACGTCCCAGGGCTTATGGAAACTGTATGGGAATCGCCAAGGCATCGGAGCCGCTCTTTCTTTGTACAAGTGGTATAGGCTCTTATACACTTGAAAAACCGTCTCTCTGGATCAATACCAATGAGACTGAAAAATGAAACATGGTGTTGAGCTGATAAAAAGGAAGATAGGGCCGGCTAAAATGATTACATATTTGTAAAAAGGATAAACGAATTCGCCCATGCTGCATAGATTGAAGATTTAAGTCTGATAGCATGAATCAGGAGAATCAAGCGTTTGCATTTATCACCTCCAAGATCATCGCAGATAGTTCCCTCGCGTTTTATAAGTGAAAAAAATAGATATACTGGCATTTTTTATAATTATGATTTCACAGATGACGTACCGTGGGTAATGGGAACCAAAGGTGAAATATTACAAATCCACGGGCATTATTCGGTAAGAACTCGACATAGTCGAACCTCGGGACCTGCTATTGATTGAAATTGATGTGATCTCACAGCCTCCTGACAAATCTCAACATCCAAATGGCCTAATTTAAAATTTTCGAGGCAATACCGAACAACCCCCATATTAGTCTAACAAATTAGTAGTATATCTATTCTTTCACATTGTAGAGCTGTATGCCACGGGAAAATTACTCGTTCTCCAATATATAAAATATATTTGATTAATTTATCAGAACAATGATTGCACTTTTCGAACAGATTTTAATTATAAGCTCTACGCGTTTTGGCTCACAGATTTCATCATTTGCTCAGGTTTCGTACCTGATGATGCCTCTAACAGTCGAAACATCTACAACAGTAATTAAAAATCTGTGGAAGTGCGATTGTTGTCCTTATTATGACGAACTTACGCTATATTACGCCTGGACCTGCTGAACAATTCATAATTTTCTATAACTACCTCCCACCCCAGAATTTCCTAGAATCCCTCCTGAAAATTACTTTTATGGCGCACTTTGCGTAATGACTCCCTTTTTAGGGCAACTGTGCCAACAACGAATACGCTTTTCCATCCCTTAATTTTGTCCGCAGCGTCGATAAAAGTGAAGTAACGAATTTACATGTTAAACTAACTCCAGTTATTTGCTTGTATCTAGAAACGTATTTCAGGTTTAGTCCCGATATATGTTTTGTACTTTCAACTTCGAAGTCAGGCAGGCGAGAAATTTCATTTGTTCAATGAAGAAAAAGGATTGATTTATTCATAAGTGCAGATTAAAAACTTTTAATGCATTAAACTACACAATTTAATGTTGGTAAGTGAAAATGATGCCCGTCGAAACCTGGATTAGATGAAAGGAATTCAAGTGGGAAAAAAAGACGATAAAAAGTTTCTCATCTGTTATGAATATAATGCAACTGCACAAAAATAATATGGAAACCATTTGTTTTCATGTTTTCTGGTTTTTTTAACTTCTGAAAACTCCCGCAATTTCAAGTTCTATTTCTGCAATAAATAGTACAGATTTGTAGGATTTTGGAGACGTTATTATAATGGAGTCAGGTTTTTCTGTAAGTCGCACAAATACGGAAAAAAATGCATATATTTCATTTCACGGTGGTGCTTCCTTAAGCTGTGGTGGCAGTGCACGTCCCTCCCCTGACTATTGCGATGCCGAATTGGTGGAAGGAGGGACAGTAGCAAGCTGTTTTTTCGCGGGGTCAGAGCGCATTAAGGGGCGCACAGATACTTCCCGCGCCCTTTATTTTTCTGCTCCTCTGATCCCCACAAAGTGGCCGGGAGAATGGAACGGGAAGTTGTCGCGAACATTGTCGACATCATGGATACCGTCCATTGAAATGATGAGGAGGATTCGCTGCAAGAGGAAAAATTCAACGGAAACTTAGAGGTCTCTCTTTTCCCATAGTCTCTGCTACTCTCACAAGTCTCGCTACATATATTGCGACACATAAAACCCGAAACAATGCCATCATTATTAGACCGTGGGTTAAAATTAATAGGAAATATGTTTATTAGAACAGTGTCAAGCTTTGCGTGACACTCTGGTTTAAACTAAATTAGGATATCTTTCTAAGCCATAAGTTTACATTTAATACATTCTCAAGCTAACCTAATGTTACCAAGAAAAGGTGTGACTACTTTATACTTGCTATATACTTTCATTTCTCAATTTTATCCTAACACTGCAACTAGTTTCAGCATAATATCAGTTGGTACTGGTGATGACCACTTCCAAATCATCAGCGTGTTATTTTAAAAACTCATGGTTGATAATAAAATAGAATAAAAATTATGAAGTAGCTATTTATTATAAGTGAAGTTTTTCTCGCACTAATAGGATTACTGACTTTTTGAACTAATACATGTCCTTTATTTCAGTTTCAACTATGTCTTTAAAGGAAAAATACTGGCGTCTTGTTAAAACATTTTGTACTTACAATGCAATTAGTTTGGTGTCACCAAGTAATGATAAAAATTGAATGGACGGTGAGAATCATGAACAAAAATGTCCTACGAAGAGAAGAAAAGAAGCACAAAGAACACTCCGCAAACAGAAGAAAGAAACTTAATGGACACGTTTTGCGACTGTCTTCAGTACTGCTATCACGTGAACAGAGAGAGAGAACGTTCAGCTCTCATAAACCTCCGTGGAATTCGTCTTCATAAACTAAGATGTTTTGATGGTTTTGCTGGCTCTTCTTAACGAGAATTGGGTAGTCTGGATCATAGTTACGGTCAAGTCAAATAATTATTTCAAGGCGAATTTCATATATTTAAGGTACCTATTACCATTCCCACGTTCTTTTCCCTTCATGATGCATCTATTTACCATGAGAGCCGCCGCAGAGGCTTGCGGCGGGGGAGTTTGGACTCCTGAGAGAAAATAAGGGAAAGGAGATGGAGGTAGACTGAGATGAATTGTATTTTAACGATACGTCATTTGCCTGCTGTTTTCGCTGCGATCATGAGAATTGCGCGGAAAGAAGAATTTCGTGCCTATCAGTTTTCTTTGAATCTTCCTTGCATATATTGTCGCTTCCATTTGTTACAGAGGTAAAGCGCGAGGTCAAAATAATATCCTCCGAGTGGAACTGGAACTGTTGCCTGATCTGAATTTTTTAAGTAATTTAAGGTGGTTGGAGCGTGAATCGTGGGTCATTGAGTTTTCATAAATTTCTGAGTAAAAAATTTCTTTGACCACCTTTCACTCAAGAACATTTTTTGTTCCCTGGAATTTCCAGGGAACATATTTGTTCCCTGGAAATCACTTTATTTTGTAATATAAAAGTTGCAAGAATTATATTTTAAAAATTTTGTCTTAATGAAAGCATTGCTATGATTTGAGTTTACAGTGATAATTCAAAATTTAAGCGAAAATCGTTGGGAAAAACGTATTTTTAGTAGGCATCCTAACAAAAAATTTAAAGGAGGAGCCATAATAATAACATGGCTCATAATATTTCGCGTTTATGAGCAAATCTTTACATATGCCATCAAATTATTTCCAAATATTCGTCAAGTTCCATAAGGCTACGTGTTAAAACAGCATCGAACTGCCATGAAACCATGTTGGTAACGAGCATTTTTTTTCATTTTATCTATACGTATTACTAATAAATACATGTATCAAATTTTGAGGCAAACCCACGTATAAGCAAACATCACTCCAATAACATTTAGCCTAGCATTTTTCCCCAGCATCTTTAACCCTCTTAGAGCCATCGAAATTTGGTGGTACCAGCAAAAAGTGCCAGCATGAATTTGGGAGTTTTGTAGCACCCTATGAAAAAAAAACAATATGAAGTTACTATTTTAGATTAGAATGTAATTTTTTTTATTTTTTGCTAAAAATGAATTAATTTTTATTTATAATATTCTGATAAATTTCATAAAGGATAAATATAATTATTACAACAAAATTAGTTTGAAAAATAATTTGTGCTCTAGCCGATATATCGGCCTGTGGCACTATGAGGGCTAACATTGCCCAGCCTTGTCCTTTCATCAGCTTTGTGATGCTTCCTTTCCACTCACAGCTGCCTTCAACGAAGTGTGCGGCTTTGCACTGTTTTATATTTCGTCACTAATTAAAGTTTTCTTGCGGATGAGGTCTATAGGCATCGCAGAAGCGGATATTACGTGTGACTGAGCATGAACAAAGGGGAGGCCCGCCGGGGGACACGATTCGAGAAATTAAGAAGTGATTCCGGGGCACGATCACTGATACTAATACCACTCCTTCCGTGGGAATATTTCCCCATTGCGAGGAGGATATATAGAAGGAATGCGGGACCAAACGAGTAGGTAGGGTGAGTTGAGGTGTTAGTTCTCGGGAGATTCGTCTCGTGGGCGTAATCAATGTACTTCACGTGCATATACCTATGGGGACGCATCGCGGCAAGATGAATATACCCGGTGGCCAACGTCAGGGAACGTCTTTTCGTTGAATCCTAATTAAAACGCCATGACTCCCTCCCTAATGCTCGTATAGAGAAATTGCTAAATATAAGCCACGGACCCCGTAGACTTAATGTGTGCTCGCTAGAAGGTAGTATATTAATACTGTGCCTTTAATTATATACTCTCCATTAACATCCTAGATGAACACCTATGCTTAAGCTGGAATGTCTGGATCAAATTTCAAAAAAGCGGCGGGCGTGATAATATCCTTTCAGAGAATGTTTAACGCTGACCACGTATTCTAATTCATGAATCCGGGAAGAAAAAAGAGCCAGGTAGACCCGCATCTAAGGGCACTCGCAGACAAATTTCGAGGTCAAAAAGTCAACATTTAATAGCATAGAGTATTATTACTCTTTGGTAATATTATTACTCTGTGGTAATAATTGACTTACAAAAGCGTATAGTAGGTGGGACACGAGTCCCACCTACAATACGGAATACAGAAAAAATATTCTACTGGTTCATCAAGAGCATACTTCCCAAAAATATAATGAAGGATGGATGGAATTTATCAGCTAATGATGAACAATGGTGAAACCTGGATAAGGCATTTGATGAAGCCCTAGACGTAGGAACGAAAGGAAAGAAGATTATTGGATAAGAATCTAACCTCCTTCATTTTGAAAATGACAACGCAGTTGAGGCCGAGAAATCAGATGACCCACAATCACCTTGGAACAAAATAAACTACGTATGATAGGGGTACAAAGATAAGGTAATTTTGAAAGAAAACAGAATTTGGAAGAAAGACAAAATTTGCATTTGTAAGAAATGAAATTAGGACATTTATCCCAATATCACAAAATTAGTGCCTAATTTTTTCAGAAATATGCTAAAAATTGGCCCAGTAATAGTATCGGTCGTTCGATCTTGCGAGCATACGGTGGTGAGGTCAGATATCGCTGCAGAAAGTAATTTCACCTAGGATTTACACAGCCACTTATCATTAATCAGAATTACGGTTTGTGATTGAATACGTTTGAATGAATCATCGAATGTGGATGTCGACTGAAGATGAGATGTTCGCCTCCAATAGAGTGCCAGGCTTTACTTTACACTCGCTCGCGAATCCGAGAAGTGTGGCGGCAGGCTGGCTGGTCAGTCCACCAGTCGCCGCAAAAGATAGCCTACCGCGACTTATCTAACGACCGCTCAAAAATAAAAACATCTAATTGGCTTCTAGCGTGACCAGGTACTCTGTTCCTACATTCATATTTTTAATCATATTTCACAAAAATTTTCAATCATGCTTCCAGCTTTGATAACTGAGACTACGTTCTCGACCTCGCCTTCTCCACTAATAATTACTCAACCTGATCAGAGGGGCGTATACTATCAACCTATTTTCATTTTAAGAGGTTTTACAAGCGCACTCGAGTTATGCAGTTAGGTACTTATATTAATGGCATTTGATGCTATATATATAAATCGAAATAAATTGGCTTTGATTCTGCAACATTCTTGAATATGTAGCTAGTAACAGGAACATTATCACCATAAAATTGTATCGAGCTTCCTAAAAAGTGGGAAAAATACAACAGACAACGACGCGCAGCATCTTTTGCGAATGTGTGTAACAGACGATTGTGTGGAATATTACGTCATGAGGAATATATCAGGTGGAAGAGGCGTTGGGTGGAAGATGAGAAGCGAGAGGAGCAAATCTTTACTTACTAAAGACTTACAGAACAAGTATTTTCAGTTGAGTCAGAAGTTACTGAAATATATGAATGAAAATGAATGCCATCCTCTTAATGCGATGAATGCGAGCTCACAACTATCGGAGAAATTTCATTTGAACAGTGGTGCATTACAAACTCTGGTCATTTATACATATGAATTGAATGATAACCATTTCAATGTAAAAAATGCATTAAAAGTTTATCTTTATAGTGAAGTCACTTCTGCGTCATCGCAAACGACGGTAGAGATAAAAGAAAGCACGAATGCAATGCGTAGAATTAAATTTTTGGTCTCTCCCCCGTGATTGTTCGTCTTTTTTCGTTTCACGCATGGCAATTTTCCAACGTGCAAAAGTCCATCCAATAGTTTGCGTAACCTCAATCTCCGAGTAAAACTGCCTCTACGTTCCTTTTTTCTTGACTTCCCTTAGAGCGCTGTCAGTCAGTCGGGATCTCCTCGCCAGCCGAGTCAACCACAAAGCAAATATGTATTGTATCATCGAAAATAGATTATTTCTGCGTGATTGGCACATCGTTTTCGGCGTTAAGAGATGGCCATTGTTACGCGGGTGCATTCTAGAGCAGAGCCCCTCTCCCTCCTTTCACTCGCCGAATAAATGGAATGAATCCCGCCCTTAACGTGCAGGCCGATTTCTCGCAGGGTTATTTTGGGAGCACAGTGGCGAACAAAAAGTGGACGGAGACTTGAGAACGGTACTTCCGCTAACAGTTTGCCTCCTCAGTCACTCCCATAACTGTTTTATTTGCAGCGCCAGCAATGTCTTCTCCAACAGGAAATAATAACATTTATTTTTATTTCTTTGTGGTTTGCTGGGCACTCGAATACCGCACGTGAAAGGTATTACCTAATTAAGTTTGTCCAATGCCGTGGATTACCTCGAATCCAGCTGGTGATTATGATGCCGATGGAAGTATTCTTAATTTAAGATAACCAAAGTAAAATAAAAACGATAATATAGGAATAAAATCGAAAACTCGACTACAACTAAACATGTTTGTAGATGTTATCACTCGATTTGGCATCCCTAGACTGATTACAGCGGATTGAAGGACGTTGGATGAAAGGACAAATAGCAAGTGAAAATAGTTAAAAGCCTGTTTGGAATAAAAGAAATTAATGGACTTAAACCTAGCGGTAGATTGGTGGTACTAGGTGGTACAACAAAAATGTTCATATTATCCATGAAGTACACTTAAATCGTAACATGACTGCAATATCTTCAAATTAAGGCTGTTGCATTGCAGGATGTTCAACAATTGAAGATAGGAGTTGTTTCACTCAAATTTTAGCTCTATGCAATAATTAGGAAAAACTAGTAGCATATATGAATTTTTATTGACAGTTACGTATATTTTTTCACAGATTTCCTCCACGTGAGATTTTTGCATTAAGATTTCTATAAAAACGTAATAGTTTCGACATATAAGGACAAAAACGAAATGTAAAAATCACTAGAGAGTGACAGAAAATAGGTAGTATTGACTATTATGTCTTGTACATAGTATGGTATAGGTGAAATGGTATCATTCCAATTGATTCCTGCTACCTATCGCAACTCAAAGGATCTATAAGCAAGTACCTATCGTAACGCGCCGAGTGTACAGCATAGGGGTATGGAATTGGTAGATTGAATACGCAACATTCGGTTGTGTAATGGGTCGATTATTACGCTGCCATAAAAAATCCGATGAAGTGCATATACCTCACTACACCTTGACCCTCAAACTGCTATCGTCGTAACGTATTTGACCAGAAGTAATTTTTTTTTGCTGTAGTGGTAAACGGCCGCTTGCAGCAACCTTGGCTACAATGCAATCCTAGGGGGCGGGACGAAGAGTGGGAGAGAGCCAGTTGAACTCGAGACAGTGCGGGTGACAGATGTTGTTTACGAGAAATTCGAAAGTGTGTACGTGGCCAAAAACCACGATAGTAGTTAAGGGTTAAGAACTAAAGATGCTAGCTCAATAGAACTTAGTTCAACGGGCGGTAGAATTTTGATTGGATGATTGAAAATCCAATTATATTGTTCCCCAAATCGTTTCTTCTACTTTACATTCACATTTACTCGGTCATTATATCACACATACCCGAACAACTAAATTTTCTATGCACTAAAAGGAAGTAAAAGCGTTTCTCTATTCGTCATCTTAACTCCATTACAATGACAGGTGAAGGAGCTCGAAGCATTCCTTTTTATCCTAAACCTAATTCCTAATTCAATTGAATAGTTCAATAAGTATTTATGAATTTTTTATTTATTTTTGATGAGACTAGATAAGACTATGTTTAATAAGAATAATTCCCATTACTAGTTAAAACAGAAAAAAATTAGAATACTTTTCACAAAACCATTCTTTTCCGCTTGGTCTTTAAAAGTTGATGAGGTGAACTGACAAAATATATTATGGACCTTACTTCTGCGTCAAAACTGTTGTAATTTAAAACAGAAAAATTTCGTCTCCAGGATAGATACAGTCATACAAAATGCCTACAATAATTCTTGAATGTGTAGTGAACATGGATCACGTTGCCTTTACAAAAATTATGTTTAGTACGTGTAAGGAAGACAGCGTCAGTTGAACGTATACATACTTTATTATTTGGGTAGGGAGTTATTCGAGTAGATCATACCGTATTCAGTTCTCCGGACTTTCCACAATCTTAATTCCCATCCTTGTTTTAGACAGTGCCTAATAATCATAATTACTATTGAGATCACGACCGTAAATTTAAACGAACTGAAAATCCTATGGACCCATTTATTGAGTGACGTGTAAAATATCCATAAAGTTAAGCCGCAGCCCTTCAATTTTTTCAACAATTAGTCAATTTATATCAGAATGATGAGGGTAAATCGTCTCAAAAAATTCCCAAATCCAAAATATTACATCCAACCCTTAGAACGGAATTACGGTGGTACTTTTGACGCTTGCTAAAGAAGAGTGGTGAAGATAAATTTGGATGAAAAATTCTCTTATAAAAAATATAAATTCTCTTCTCTTACAAAAAAATTGCTCATCCATCAGTCCCACTGAAATTAACTGCCTTCTATGCTAATATGTCATTGGTATGTAATACAATTAATGTAATATAATGATATAAAGTAAAAAAAAACAAATAGAAGCTCTCATCTTTTCGGTAATGCCCGAGAGAATTTCAATCACTTATGATTAATTCACAGGAAATAATAATTCTCCGAAACTGTTAAATTAATCATTATCAAGAGTATGCCCGTTAGCTATTGAGAATTATTGATTGTAAAAAATACTAAAGAGTAAAATTTCAAAACACTACATGTAACAAATGATGTGGTACGAAGTTACTCGCACGGGTGCATATACACCAGGGTTGAAATTCGCTATGAAAAAATCATTTGACTTGACCGGGATTCGAACCCGGATCTCCGAATTGCCGGTCAGATGTGTCAGCCAGATACACCATCAAGCCATCTTCCTTCAAGGCGATCCGGGTTCGAATCCGGGTCAAGTGAAATGATTTTTTCATAGCGAATTTCAACCCTGGTGACTTAAGAGTAAATTACGGGTGAGTTCTCGGATCAACGGAAATAATGCTCAATTACAATATCTGGTGGTATTCTTCATAACTGAGATTGGAAAAAATTCATCCCAGTCCTGGTTATTAGTTGTGGGATTTTGAGTTCATGATATATTCCGTGGGACATCCCACCACCCCAGTTTCGTTAATCGTTTGCACCGAATCAAGCCAAGACACCGGAACACATCCACGAAATTTATGGTGGGTAAAAGTTCAACCGGCTAAAATCTTTTAGGACAATAGGCTGCAGAGGCTTTTAAAATATAGATGGGGAGGGGGATTGGCATACGAATGGAGATGGGAGTGTGGAGCATGAGGTGAGTGGAAGAAGGGCTTACCGCGGGACAGAGGTCTATCGCCAGAGTTGAATCGCAGTGTGTGTGTGGAGCGCTAAATAGGGCTGAGCCGGTGGTTGGGCCTGCAAACGGAGGACACTGGAGACGGACAACGGCGAAGTGAAATATGGGGGGAATCAGGGGAGAGGGGGTGGACATCGAGGCGGGCAATGCGGTTTCAATGGCATTCAAATGAGGTGATATACGGGCGGGCACAAACACGGGTCGGATGCCATGCGCCACCCTGCCAAAATGCGATCCGTTTGCATAGAATTCATAAAGAAATCAACCTGGGAACAATGGGCATTCGTTTTTATTTCTATCCAGCTAAATTCAAAGTTTTGAGCTTCCGTGAGTTGTTCCTCTAACATCACTTACCACTTTTTTGTGATTGCATGTATTGTGATAAGAGAAAAATTATTTGAAAAATAACCGATGACATAACTAAGAAATATTGTTAGCAATAATTCTAAAACTTCTGGCCCCATTTTTATTAAATATACTCGATGAATAATTTATCATTGGTTCCTGACACTTAATAGCCTCTTTAAATAATATTGAAGGTAGAAGTAAAGGCGAACCCCAAGGGAGACGATGCAAGGAGAAATGTCTTTGCCAAGTGCATCCCGAAAATTATGAGGGATATTAAAATGAAGACTCGTGCAGGACTTAATGCGGTTAGCAGAGAGTAAAATGGAGTAAATGGCTGTAGTAGACCAGTCCATGGTTACTATAAAAAATGGTCGTAAATTACTATAGCCAAATAATTTGTGTGGAATATCAATATGACATATATTTCACCACGTTGACTATGATCCGTAATTTACAGTCTCAAGCAGATAATTTTAATGCTAGTAATGATGAATACGTATGTTGCATATTCTTGGTAACTGTACTGAGCAACTATGTTATAAATTTGTTCTTAATGAATAATGCGCTGGGATATTACTCCGCTGTGGACCCAAGCTATGCATCTTATGCTCCCCATTGTCGTAATTACTCGTATATATTGTAAATTAAACTAAGAACGAAGAACATAGGAGCGAAATGTGTGGTGGTCGTAAGAACAAATAGTTGAAACATTCAAGGAAAAAGGGCCATAAAAAAACAAAATTATTGAACCTATTCTGAAATCGGCAACCTCAAACCTAACTTCGGAGGGAGTAGATGTACCAACTAAGATACTTAAACTCAGCAATCCCAAACATAATTATGTAATAGTATGACGGGGAGATTTTAGCATATGACGAAAGAGACAAATGCTTGCTTTATCAATGCAGAAAATAGTGGACAGTTAGACATCATGTAGACATTAATCTACAGTAATGGAATGCATCAAGAATATGGATCAATGGCTTATGGCTCCATTTGAATGGTTGAGCTCTGCACTAACATCTTCCAATTACAGACAAAATCGACAGAATTGTGTGGTGCGAGTGAGAAGTGATACCACGGAGGAAAGCATCGACATTTAGAATTCCCATTAAAATGTTGACAGGCAAAGAAGCAGTCAAAATTTAATTATTGGTTCTGCAAGGCGGAAAGGCTGGAGAAGGAACAACGGAAAAGTCCTGTTACATGGGCGTTAGCTTAGGTTTTCCGGTGATAGCAATTATTACATTTATACTATTTCTGGGAGGACATCAAAATTATTACCATTTGATGCTTTTAAGAATCTCTGTTACAAAGAATAATCAATGGGTTCAACAATCTTTAAATATATGGAACAAAAAAGTAGGTATTTGAAATTTCAATGGTTAACTAAGTTTTCAGCATTGTCACATAAATAGTCCTTCCATTGATGAAATGAAATTAAAATATCTGACAGCTTTGTCTGATGGCAGCATAATGCTTCTCTGGTATACATAATGTAATAACACTTCACAGTTAGCAGTCGTCATTTAAAAACTGGGCGTAATTTTGACCATTTTTTGCACATTCAGAGATGGAAAATATATGTCTTGTTTGGTTCATCGCCAGCGTTAACTCTTACAAAGGTTGGTTGAGGCTTTCATTATTCGATTCCCCTCGAATGAAGAATTATCCTCCGAATTTCATTGAACAAAAAAGCCCAGCATTTGAATGGAACACAGGCTCCCCACGTCGAGTTGCATGAGCTCGGTTGTCGCGTGAACTCGCTCCCCCGATCCTCCGAACACAAGAGCGGTGAAAAATAAGTCAAACGTGAGCTGGAGCATGGAAAAAATCGAGCAAAGGCGGTTACACGAGACCCAGACGACTTTAAATCTTCGACGGGAAATGAGAGAGGGAGTGAAGTGAGGCAAGGAGAGTCCTACGAAACCTGGAATGAAAACGAATACCAAATCCTAGTCAGAAGAGATAAAATTGGAACCGTTATATCCTTATCTGTAATGAGAAGAGGCATTCAGCGCTCGTACTTTTCACGTGGACGAAGTTCTGTGGGTATCTGGAACGCAATTAATAACCAGCTTCGAATCAATATCCCCACCCGCAAATCTTCATTGTACCATTTCCTGCAACGAATATCCAAAGAAACTAGGGATTCCTAATCATAAATCTTCTCGGGAAACAATTTTCCTCCGTCGCCGTCCATTATTTGGGCGAAACATTCCTTTGGTCCTCTCTGCTGCACATTTCTTTGCTCCTGGATCTTTTCACGTGTAACATTGAAGCTAGAGTCTTCCTCGGTCGGTTTCATTGGTGTTCTCTTCCAAGTACCAAGTCATCAGTCAGAGTTGGTGGAGGTGACAGACAAAAGGGAGGCATTACACTTCTGTTATTCTTTAACATGTCCCATAACTAGAGGTATGTAGTTCAAAAAGCATTTTTTCGTAAAGGCATTTAATATTCTCTGTTCAGTTTCATACATATAAATACATAACATTGCGTACTCCTTTGTGCAATGTTTTCTAAACGTATTAGTTTACTTTTATGAAAATATTTGGTCTTATTTTTGTAACATTAGTGTTAAATTTCATTTTCACAATTAACATATATTATTATGTAGCACGGTGCACCATAATTGAAGGAAATGAGTGGCTATATGGTTTTTCCAGTACATATAAAACATTTTATGTGCTTACGATTTTTAACAAGAACTGCATTGGTATGAAATGATAGAAAGCACCAAGACGGACTAAAAGCGAGCCCAGGAAAACAACTTGCTAACAATTATAATACAAATGAGCACCTGTTCAGATGTAACTACCGCTATATTGTTCATCTCCTTCAAATCAATCCAACTGTACGCTAATTGTGAGCACTGGACTATAATAACCTATTTACATTCATAGACAAATTTAAAGCCCTCATTACTTTGGAAATTCTTGTATACAGGGAAAATTCTTGTTTCACGTCATGTCATAATTGATTAAAAACTTCTATTCAGTTATTTAACCAAGTCAATGCAGGTTTTTAGAGGACTTTTGGACGGAATATTTAGAAAAGAGGTACAAAATTGCAATGGATACTGAGAACCTCTCTCATGATTTTCATTGTTCTATGTTTCATAATTTAGAACACATCAACAGACAAAAGTGCTTTGTTTTAACTCTTTTTTTCATAGTATGACAACATCTACGCTAACGCAATTAATTTGAATGATGGACTAAAAGTCTTTGGATTCACTTTTTCATTTTCCAGCGAATCGTCTAGCTCACTTTTTGTTTTAACCTTAAAAAATTCATGTCTCATAAAATTACTTTTTACACAAAAATGATTATAGTAGAAAATCATCATTTACGCCTCCCAGCTGGGATCGGCACCCGCACTTGCTATGCTCTGAAAAAGAAAATTAAAAAAATCATTCAATATTCAGTATGAAACTAGATCGAGCATATACAGATCTCTTAGAACTAACCAGTCAATTATACAGAATTTTAATTCATCAAAGCTTAAAAATGCTTTCTTGAATGAGTTAGAGCCATTTCAGATTAATAATAACAGTAATTTTTGTCGAATTCTTTAAAAATAATTATCACCACGATCAGGACATTTATCATACCGTAGTATATTCAATTCACAGAAAAAAATTTATATCGTAACATTTTTTGGATGTTCAGACAAAAAATTACCATCACTAAGGGCAATATGGATACGTCTATTCTTCACACAGATACTATGGTGCTTCAAAATTAATTAACAGTGATTTATTTAATCAACATGGTTGATGATACCTATATGTTACTCACCTGTTAATCAATTATTACTAATTTCATTAGCTTTACATTTCAGTGAAGCGCTCAGATTTTCATTGGACTTTTTTTCATTTTAATTAATTTCCTACACATATTAATTTCACAATCCTTCTAATGTGAAATTGAATAAGAAAATAGATGTGCAGCACTTATGACTTTGCCAAATTAAATATTTCAGATTCATTTTTTAAGTATGGCTTGCACTCACCTCCTTCTTGATGGACAGCAAAGTCTTGTGAATGTTTCTTAGAACAGTGGTGGGCACAGACTGCGTAAGAACACGATCAAAATTTTCATGGGCTGCTAAGCAACGGAAAACTTGTTTGGCATATGTCCTAAAAAATAATGAATCATAAAATAAACATTTTCGGCTAGTTTCATTAAATAGAGCAACTTTGCATGTCATTGAAGGATGCTGTCAATTTTAGTGAATCAATTGGTGATGCATACAAGATATTTTAATCTTTAAAGGGATCAGAGAAGTGTCCTTGCCTCTGGGATTGGCTCTGGCCTGAACAACTTCTGCAACATGTGTTCAAATATTTGTCGTCAGAATTCTTGGCAATGGAATTGTAATCCCCGGCCATACCATGTCATAATAGCATAAGAAACAAATATTTAAGCATCCAATATGACCTTTGAAATCTTTCTCTTAAACTCCCTACAAACAGTCTTTGAAAGCAATGAAAAACCTCTTATATGCCTTGTGCCTTGGGGAACAAATTTAAAGTAGGATTACTGTTCAAGCTATAATCTATAGATCAAAGTTTTATTAGCCTATTTTTGATCAAATTAGTTTCTATCCTACCAATTACTTTATAATGGCAAATTTATATGAAGCATTGAGGACTTGGCTTTTGTGTGAGTCCTCAGAATCAGTGTAGGAATGAATTCCAGCACACCAAACACGCCAGAGCGTTCACGCTAAAAATTCACAAGTGATACGTGGGAAGGGAGGGATAGAAGAGATACTAGTAGCAAAAAATAGAGGAAAGAAGAGGGCAAGTAGAGATGAACGAAAAGGTGCAGCAAATAAATATCTAGGCTGATCAAAATTATTTATGATAAGATTAATCAGTATTTACCTTGTTTGTAGACTCCCTTCCATCAAAAGATTGGCCCCAGACCGCAAAACTTTAGCCCGCACATCCTTGTTCAGCTGAGTCATTACTCGCTCCGCACCCAACTTGGCAACGATGGTTGCCAGGAGGCGAGCCGTAACTGTTCTCACTAAGGCGTTCTGATGCCTGCGTGATGGATAAATAAGAATTTAGGCATTAAAGAGAATCCTGGAACCCAGAATCAGCTGTCTCTATAGAGACATTTTCCTCTACAATTCTAAGCTTTAGATTTCATTTGAATGATTCAAATCATTTAAACCTATCTCATATTTTTATGACCTCATAGTATAATGATTATATTTTTCCTCTGAAGTTATGTCTAGGATTATTTATTTCATTTTTTCCTCATCAGCCAACGCTTCGCTTTTTTATTAAACCATTCATTGGAGGCTCCGAGAGAGTTTATAGTGAATTTTGATTGCACACAGGATATAATTAATATTGGCAATTATTAATTAAATTTTATAATTATAATTCGCAAATAAATCTCTCAGATCACTGATTATGCTAGAAATTAAAATCAAAACTGTATCTGATGAGAAAGAAGTGAAAATTATTATTCTTCAATCTAAACGCCAGAAGAAAAAATAAATATCTATACCTTATATTCTCTATAACATTTACTTTTCTAGATCCTTTAACATGTGTTTATCTTTTGAACAGCCTACAATCTTACTCTGTTGGGCGGGATCTAGACAAAATGGACACGATAATATTTGGGAGACTTTGGGAAATTAAAATACTTAGACGGCCTGAGCAGATAATTCATGGGGTAAACATGCTAAAAGGATAGGTAGAAGCTAAAGCGTTGCCGCAGTGCGGTGATTGATCCATGCATATTGCAAAAATTATGATTGGACAAAATATTTTCATTTTTCCACAGTTAAAAATATTTATGACCTGGGTTTTATTGTTCTAACATTATAATCAGGTGTAACAGCACTAAAATCTGGGTCTTCATAAAAGGTTCAGCAGTATAAAATTGCACGACTCCAGTAAGCATCTACAAGTTCACTTAGTATAAAAGATTTGGCCATAACTTCCTGAATTTTTAAGACATGCTAATTAAACTTTTTTTTTAAAGGCTAGGCCTAATTTTGGCCAAATACAGACTTCACTTTCTTGGTCCAGGACACGATATGAACTCATCTTTGACACTGTTTACAATATAAATGTACCATATTCGTCCTTTTGCAGGATTAAAATCAGTATAATACATTATCATCAGATTTATGTTAAAGATAACCCAATAATTTTCTATGAAGTGTATGTGGCAGTATTAACAAACATGGATCAAATGTGTTAAGGACAACAAGGGTCAATGACTTTATAATCCCATGTCATCACAAAGGCTAGGAGGCGAACTGCATTTGCAATATACATGCGGCCGTTTGGTTACGCTTTTGTGGATCAGACCCAAAATTTGAAATTAAAATAAATTCATCATAATCTTTCTGCCAAAATATATATTTCAGGACTTGGTTATTTTCTTCTCCATTTATCTAAGGTATAATTAATTTCATGACTTCAAGAAACATCTGGTTTTTTGCAAAGGTATGAAATGAGTAGTCTTCTCCAGTCTCAGCCAGGTCAGAAGGAAGATATAGGCGCTCGACTTCGAACCCGGTCGTGATTTAAAATAAAACCTTCGTGTAACACCAAGTTTTTTTCGATTTAAGTATGAATAGGTTAATACAAGTTATGCCTGATACGTCGAATAACTTTTTTCATCCTAATATGTTATAATATTAATAATTCATGCAATAATTTACGATATTTCTTGCTAATATCTTATAATATTTATGTTTTTATGATTTTAAAAATATATCGGTGGTTCATACACTAATTCTAAAAAAATATTAGATAGGATTGCCCTTTATGTCTGTATAGTTTTCCGAATCCGACATAGCCTTTACACTCAGCAATACGATGTCCTCAGCTTAATTTTAAAGCTCTTTGTTACTTTGCGTGGCTCCAAGCTTTTTCTCATATAAGATCTCGTAAAAGTTTTTGGTAGAGTGGTAAGTTATGGATGAGGTAGGCCATTGGACGGAGTAGTGAGAGGGAGTGGAGAAGAAGTTGAGGAGAATATGAATAAAAGTATATACTTATTTACCATACTAAAGATGTGTCATGCCATGTTAGTCATATTTAAGGAGATTGGAATACACTTAGGCCCTATCTAACAGATTTTTAGCTGCCCTCAGTATGAGTCCAGAAGATAATTAACATCCAGATCTTAAGTATTCCACTACGCAAAACACTACATAACATATATTGATATTTTTTGTTAATCTTGTTTTTGTGTGTTGCTTAATTTGCTGATGTTAATTATGGATATTTAAGTATCGGGGTATGCTTCCGGTGATAAACTGCGTTGACACTTTAATTGAAATCTTCGTCAAAATGATCATAAATCACCAGTCTTAGTCAGAATTCCAATGCTTAGGAAGATTTTTCTCCAATGTCAATATTTTGGATGTTACTGAATATTTTCAATATTCTGGATGGCTACTTATAACGTGCTCGATGCAACTAAGGAGACGGAGAAAACTGTAATATTCAGTATTTCAAAAATTGGTTGGAATAACTGCAAAAATAATTATGAATAGTGAATTTTGATTTCATAATGACATTGATAAAATATGCATCGGAACGGATTTTTCTCTTACAGCCATTTAACCCTACTGCTCGCCCTCTACCCCATGTACAGTCTCTCACTTTGCCTCAGCCCTTGATACCTTCTCTCTGTATGGTAAGTGTCCTAGGAAATGCGTTCCCTGTGTTCCTCAAATAAGGGTTCTAGATTTGATGTAAAGAAATCAATGTGTCAAGATATCTAAAAGTATCGTCGAGTGGAAAAACTAATGGCATATTCGTGTCAGGATGATTATATTATGTTAGCAAGAAATAAACAACAAAAAATAAAAATGTTTATATTATAATTTTAGCAAGAAATAAACAACTTTTTTTCCGTAGTGTAAGGCTTTGGATGTTGTATGACTTGAAGTTGTATGACTTGAAGAATAACTCCACTTTTGGGAGGGACACTGTGTGTGCACTCACGTGACTCCCTTGGACAGGATGGGTCCGACCACCCGGCTGGGTCCGACTCCGGCGACGAATCTGTCGAGCGCCGCGACGCAGTCGTCGCGTAGGAATCGGTTGGTGTCAGCCGAGCGGTGTAGGAGGGGCGCGGCCACCTCCTCGAGGTCGGCCTCCAGGGCCCTCCGCAGCAGCGAGGTACTGGAGACGGACGAGTCGGAGGCGAGGGAGGTGGGCGATGCGGGGGCGACGCGCGGCAGGGCCAGCTCGCCGCTCGCCTGACACGCCGCGCGCGCCACCTGCGAGCGAAGGTTGCGGATCTGGCGAGCCAGTGTGGCGATGACTCGCGTCAACTCCGACTGCACGTACGACGGGTGGTGGCGGATCAGGCGAACTAGCATCTCCAGGCCCTTCATTGCCACTTCCCTGGTCGTGGCGAGAGCAAAAATAAAGAAACGTTGGTCGATCATAAGCATACGAGCTGGCATCGTGGACACAATATCGTGTGAGCCACCCCGAGGTAGTTTGGAACGGGGTGGTTTTACGCTGGCAAGTTAATTGCGTAAGTTATTAGCTGCATGCGACTTGTGACGTTATCTGCGGGTGAATACGGCTCTCGAAATATTATAAAGAGTTTCCGCATGTCGCTTAAGGAAGTATATTTTTGGCAGTGTGATTGGTGAGCAATCTTGTTCTGCAAGAAACTACCCAATTCAGTAAGTGTCCAATAATAATACAAGGCGAGGCTGAAGATTGAAACTTCTAGAGAATACTAACTGCTAGAGTAAATTTTCGTCCAAAAATATTCCGCGAGTTATCAACACCGCTTGTGGGAGCAACTAGCGGAAATGACTTGAGAAAATGATTTCGGCAGTAGACACTCCTACACGATCTCTCAAGGAAATAACTTCCCAGAGTAAACGCAGCCTTTGCACACTTGATATGAAACGGAGAGAGAATAGAAGAAGGAAAAAGTGGAAAATATAAATTGGGAGATCCTTCTATGTCCGAGGTCTGAATACAAAACTGGCGGAGGAAACAGATAGGTAATGGGATAACGCTGCTAAATTACATCAGCTTTCAAAATTGGAAAAATTAAAAAACGTTTTAGGCTAAAAGCTTTTAATGTTCTCTTTTCAGTTTCATACAATCAAATACACAGCACTGTGGATTCCTATAGGAACGTATAATAAACTTCACTTAAAAGTCAAACCTTAAATGAACGTATTTTCGCACATTTTTTTATCATTAGAGTGAAATGTCATTTTGGCAATAGGGGCATATGTTTGAATACACGACGGTGCATTATCATGAAAGGATAATTAGTGGCTAAACGTTATATATCCAATACAGGACAACATTTCACGTGCTAATGATTTTGAACTCAAATGGAAGTAGAATAGTCAAGTACTAACCTGGGAAAATGGCAACTTGAATCATTTTCTGTAATACAGTAACGAACCAAATCAGCAGAGAACACTTTTTTTTGTTCTGCATTCCCACTTCCAATAAGACACCGCAAAATTATGCTCATAATGGTAAAATTTACTTTTATTGATCAGAATATAATCGCTTTTAATTTTGGACTCATTAAATTATTATTTAACTCCGAATTTAGCTTTTAGAGTTTCATAATATTTATGTGAAATATAAAATGGCATCAAGTCAATGATTACAATTTAAAGGTAAAACTTGATTTCTATGGAACTCAAAAAGAAATCGTCACACAGATTTCACACACAATTCAGAAAATTTAAAAACGTTCAGTATCCCAGATATTAATGCTATCAACTTTATATCACATGTACTATTTATTTCATTTATTAATCGCTTTGTTATTCTATTTTTAGCACCTTTGATTTTCCCATATTCGATAGCAAATATGAATTTCTAGCTTTAATATCTATTTACGAAGCTAACGATCCCATATTTAAAAGCAAAACCTACTTTTCCTCCACATCTTCTCCAATTATGGTTACATTTCTCATTTTCAGAACTTATTCTACGTAACCGTTGAATTGCTGCAAAATTTTGGAGAAAGAAATTTGTATTTGCTTTCTGCATTAATTTATGAGTATTTCCAGTTTCAAATTAAGGCAATATTGGCCTAAAAATTGAGACATGGAGCAGCCTCTTGAAAAATTAACCCATTTCTTTGGAGTTTTAGTTTGATTCACAAGTGATAGGTGACTGTCTTGGAGCTGATACATCTCATAAAACGTAACTTTTATTTTCATTCACTTCAAGCTAAATGGAAAACTCAGAAAAAGGCCATGTAACTCTGCCACATGATTCAAAGTTGTTTTTTTTTTCAACTATCAAACGGAGTAATTCTGGAAGGAATGTTTATCTATCTAAATCATGAAGTAAAATATTTTGCACAGGGTGAGAAATAAAAATATAATTCATCAAGCTATTTTCAAACTCGGTGGTAAGATACCAAGCGTCCCCAAATGATAAGTTATTTCCTAACTGATGAAATGATACCGCTGTACGTCTATATTGTGCTTTCCCAGTAACGCAAATATATTCTGGATAATTGATCACAGAGCCCCGATTTACAAGGCGTTCGCGTACGATTCACAGAATCTAACTCATTTCTCCCCTCATGGAATTTCCCACCAAAATTTCATTGAATGTATTTTCATTGCCCTCGTGACTTCATCATCGAGGAAAAAGGACACTGATCCCATTGGTACCACACGACTTATTCCGTTATTGACAAATGAAGGTTCATATTTATTGCTTAATGACAAAAGTCATTCAATATATCTTTAAATTAATACATAAAATATTTTACTGATGGAATGTCAGTGGGACTGTGCACTGGAATTCATGTTGTCTTTTTTTTTTAACTTCAATTTTAAGATTGAAACTCAACTTAAGGGCCCTATGTCAACTATGAATTTACTTATAAACTTAAGGAGAATCTAAACTCATAAATACAGCACATTATCTACATAATTATTCAGAAAATTGCATTGAGTTTTAGTAATAAATAACCACTACTTAGCAATCAAAAGTACTCACAGTAAGTACTCTTTAAAGGAAATGTGCATAGAAGTAAATCTGTGCACAGATTATGCGCTCTTTATATTTGTGTGGCATTTGAGTAAACCCCTTTTATGATGAATGTAATAATTTTCCCGCCACATGGTAGCTACAAGCATAATGTCTTAAAAGCGATTTGCATATTTTAAAATGTTAGAAAAAATTATGCTGACTGGAGAAGCAGTAAGGGGTAATAGCCAATCACTTTCCATAAACTTTAAACATCGTCGAAATATAGAGCTCACGTCTAAATCTCGCATAGTACAATACCCTGTATAGGTAATTACCGAAAACACAAAAAGAATGATTTACTCTCACACAAGAACACTTGAGCGCAATTCAGCGAACTCTCTTGTCTACTGATGTAACATTCACTGCGGTACAGTTATCATGAACTTGGATTCAAACCGATCACGACCGCGAGGAGAGATTAAATGCTCCCGCCAAGGCTGAGAGACAGTGACAAAGAGAATGTGGGTTCCTCACCAGTCGGGGTCATCCATGTTCTGGAAGGACTGTCTAAGAGCGTCCTTCGGGTTCTTGACGGGCGGCAGCGACTCCGGGAAGAGGGACGTGGAGGTCGAGGATGAGCGGCTCGGGTGGACGGCGGGCGCCGAAGACACCGACGAGACGGACTGCTTGGACGATACTCCATTCCGGTTGGGGAGGGAGCGGCGACCCTCCCTCTGCGCCTGCTGGCTGCTTGGCGCGAGGAGGAAAAGTATTGTAGTAAGTAGACAATAAAGGAATGGTCAGCCATTGGACTCGGTCATGACCACAGTTTGAAATGAGATTCTTTTTAATGTTATTAGTTTTCAGTGGACATTAGTCTCTAAGTACGATTTAAAGAAATTGAATAGAAAACTATGAAGTATCAAAACCAACACTCATTTTCATAAATAATTACCTGCAAAATTCTAAATTAAGTATCCACTTTAAAACAATGGAATTTCTTTGGGTGGAAACATATCATTTGATTAATTTAGATGGGGGAGAGTGCATCTGAGTCTAATCCTGTTGTAACGTCCCTTAATTTTAAATATATTCCCATTTCATTGATCCTCAGGTCAGCACATTACATTTGAGCATCCAATTGGAATCTCTTTATTATTGCAAAAAGTGGACAGCATCAGTTTAACGCAAGGCAAATCCTAAGCCTTCATCATAGTGATTTTCTATAAATAGTAATTTACAACAGTTTCTTCGATTTATCAAGCTGTGTTATTGTGATAATTAACGTACGTCAACACATTGGACTTGGATAAAAGAAATTCCAGTCGATAGGGGATTTTTATAGAATATTCAATGGTTTGGAAAGAACACATATGTATCATTTTTTCTACTATGTTATTGTACTGATGTTTCACTGTAATTGACATGTCAATTTCCCTTTCTGAGAGAGGTAAGTTGACTATTTAAAACCAATTCAATGCGATGTGTATTAATCCACTTTGACTGGTCCAAAATATTTCTTACTTAAGTCATATTAGTGAAATAAACAGTGATATCAAATATAAAAGGCGTATAAGTGCGCTTAAAAAGGAAGAGACATCGGATGAAGAAATGTCACTCTTTACTTAGCAGGCACATGGGAGCGACTATGCCTCAATACCTCACCTCCAACGAACTAACCTACAGTGTATAATAAATTCATTAAACTTTGAAATAAGTACCTACTGGATTGCGCTGGATTACATGACACTGATTACCTTTAAGTATCACATCAATTTATTTCTAGGTAACTCACCAAAATAATAAAAATCGCTTGGAGCTGTCCTCGAGAAACTCATTTATGTAACGGAGTCAACAGTTTCAAGAAACTATCAAATTGGCTAATTTTGATTCTATGGGCGCCTGATGAAGGTATTATCAATATTTTGGGCGCAAACTGAGAGACAATGGAAAATAAGTGAAACAATTAAGAATATTTTGGGTTCTTCTCGCGTCGCAGCAATTAGTGGACTACCGTTTCGCCGGCATTCCTGACCTGATGATGCCGACTGGAATGCCGTCGAAACGGACATACACTAATATACTACAACACGGGAATAACCCTAAAAATTCTAAATTACAATAAAACCGCGGAAGCCTTTGTACAAGAGAAACAATATTTGAATATACTTAGACTGATAGGTGCCTCTCATTTGCAATCTCACAGTTTTTTTTGATGGCACTAAATTATTTAACCTAAGTCTTTTTATTTTTGTTACTTTAAATGGGTTCTCAAAAAAAGTTTTCCAACTTCCCTCGCATAAGATGAAAAATATTGGTGGGGAACCTCTATAATTAATACATTTCTATGGCTCACTGATTGAACTCAATGTTTTCATGTTAGTTTCGGTTTCGAGCCAAATTTCTTCGTCAATTCTACTCATTCTTCGATTTCTAGTTTCATACAATGCTGACATATTAGTTCCTCTTTCGGGCCAATTGCATTTATCAATCCACTCACATTTTTCCATTCCTTGTTTGGCCATACTTCGATCCATATGGAGCGCTCGGGACTGTTGATCCTGGAGTTGTGGCATCACCTCCTTTATGGTTTAAGGGAGGAATGACGAACGTAGCTGACATGGGATCCTGAAAATAAAGAAGACAGAAGAAATAATGATTTTTATCCTCATCTCAGCAAACGAATGATGGAATTTTAAAATACATGATGACACTTGTTTCATAACGTATGGTAATAATAACATTCACAAAATACCTTTCATATTACTACTTTTTCGAACAGTTCAAATAGGAGCATTTGGAAATTCAAGATGCTATTCAAGGTGATGACAGCACATAGTGTTTTATCGAATCCAGCCATCATCAAAAAAATTTTGAAAAACACCAGTATCGACATGAAGGAGCTAAAAATTTACGTCACATTTCCAATGATCTTACGAAACGAGTACCAAAAACAGACACTCATTTGTGGTTATTGATAAAACCATGGCAACAATCAATGGAATATATAAATAATGGACGCGTATTTCAATAAGGAAAGAAAATCAAAAAGATGAACCGCTCTTGGCAAAGATTCTGCTAGTAATAGCGATAAGGAAAAAATTGGAAATTTTTCTCGGGAATTTGAGAATAAAGAAGGTATCTCATTATACAATTATTGCAAGTGGCCATTAGGATCAAATCTGTAGGCCGTCAGGCGATTTCATTGCCGGTCTTTGATACTCATTTTTGTAATCTTTCCTCCCCATATGACGACAGAATTTGCACTATTTGGACGTATATTAACGCCATATAACTACTAAAATGATGAATTAATGTCTATAATAGTAGCCAAGTGAGTCAACATATCAGTTCAGCAACTTCATATCCGCAACGTTGGCAACTCTCAATTTTTTTCTGGAGAATAAATATTTCTTTTCAAGGAAATTATAGTGTTATATGTGCACTTATTGGCTTGATTTAATTATATATATATATATATATATATATATATATATATATATATATATATATATATATATATATATATATATATATATTGAACTGCCTCCCCGAAATAACCTAACCCTGTTTTTATGTTAAAACAAGGTAAAGGCATATTTGAACTGAAGGATATTTTTCCCTATAATTCAATTCCTTTTAGACATACAAATGGGAGCTATTTCACTCATGCCCGTGACTTGGAGACTACATCTCATTGTGGCACATAGAGCTCTTAGTGGGAAGAAATTGCCGATATGAAGTTTTAACCAAAAATCAGCTATTTGTATCAGCTATCAGTATCAAAAATCAGCACACGAAGTGACAAAGGGTGTAGTTACAAAGAAATTGGTTCCAAGTGTAATTAATCAGATATCAGACTGAGTTACGATTTTATTTTCATAAGGGAAACACTGGTGTGCCCTCATAAGTTTGGAAACCAAATAAATTTTCCGATAATTTCAAAATTAATTTTGCACTATTTTATAACTAAGTCCAAAAAATCATGAATCAATGGTGAAATTTTGCCAAAATTAAGGAAGGTTCTCAAAGGTTATTGAAGTTTAAAGGAGTTCTCACAGCTTGGGCAGGATTTCAACAAAAGGTAGCCATCCTGATTGAACTGACGCTACGCTTACCAATCGAACTCAGATCGATATGATCTCGGACCAATCTGAACATTCCTAGCCAGCCGACTTGGATCGCCTTGATATACCAATGCGAAATCGATTGAAACATCGATTTAAATCCAGCTTCTCATAGCGATCCCACTAGCCCTTTGCATTTACCATACCGAGCTGAACCGGCCAAATCGATCTGAGTTCGATTGGTAAACGTAGTGTGAATGGAAAAGAGGTCCGCAGTGGCCCGCACTTTGGATCGAAAAACTGACGACGATGTGATGGATGGAATTACCTCTTGAAGCAGTTCCTCAGGTGAGAGATGGAGGGCCCCGCTGGGGTACGAGCAAGACAGATGCTTTGGCCTCGGCGGCGGGCTGTTGGGGATCTCCAGCGGGAGCGTGGTGAAGGAGAGTCCCTTCTCTCCCGCCTCCCTCAGTTGTTCGTCAATATCGGCGCCCAGGAGTCCCACAGACAGGTCAATGGGGACTGCAATTGATGGCATTTGCATCGGAATTAGCGATTGCCGCTGCGAGTCCGCGTCTGGAGCACCGCATCTGCGGAGCCACACAAGTGCCGTGCATCGGGACTGCGGCTGCGGCGGCCCCTCAAGACCGCCAAGGCGTTAATTACCGGGGCACACGTTACGACGTCAAGGGTGGCGCCGCAGCACGTGCTGGCGGTAATTGGGTGAGCAAATTGCGGAGAGCTGGAGTTGCGCGATCTCGCCCGAGTTATGGAAGCGAACGGATTGGTTGCGATTCTAAAACATTCCTGGGTCGGACGAGGTGATCACGGCAATTGTACGACTGTGCGAGAGCGATCTTCAGGACGTGATTATCACCAGAAACGAGCGTATCATATGCAATTGGAATCGACGGCATGAATACCTAATTATTTTACGCGCATCGCAGCTGAATGATTATTATTGTCATGATTACAAGGTATTATATCGGTTAGGGGAGGTTTGAATGGAAAGGAGTAGGTATCCTCTTGATTTATACAAGTGCATGACCCTATCTACCAAAAACCATTCTCTCTTCACCACAGTATACATATAATGTCTCACAACTACATATAGTGTCTCACAACTTTTAGAGGGATTAAGATGGGAGCCCCTAGAGACTCGAAGGCTATACGCCAGGCTGAGGTTGCTTGAGAAATAAAGAACTGGTATGTTTCAGAGCGACACAGAGAATATTATCATGACGCCTCACTACATCTGAAGGTCTGATAGAAGCGATAAAATGAGAGAGATACACTGCCGAAGAGATAGGTCCAAAAACCGAGCACAATAAGCGACCACAATAAAAATCGAGCTCCATGTAATACACTCCCATAATACACGTCACCATTTCACCTCCCAAAATCTTACATCTTTTCACGACTGATGACCTAACACACCCTGCCACACGACCATGCGGCGGCTCGCAGGGTTGTATATCGATGTAGATAGTATACGTCTTACAATCCTTCATCCTGGCCATAAATCCTATTCTCTTCCATTCCCTTCCTCGCTTACCCAAAATACCTTTATCTGGAACATAAGGAACCCTTTCTCTCATAAACAAACGAGGATGTGCTTGGTATGGCGGGTGAGGAAACGAAAGTTCAAGATATGTTCTGAAAGAATCAAAGGAGGTTGGTAGACCTATCCATATGACTTTTTTTAATTTGTCATAAATTGAATTGATAATGAAATTGCCCACAATCGTCTCGACCACAATACTATGCTCTGAGCATGCTTACGTGACAAAAATTTTCCAAATATGTGCAGAGACTAAACTCCAGACTCTCCTGAATAAAGGAAGTTTATGGTGTCGCTCTGAAGTTATGCTGGATAATGGGCAGTTCACTCAAGCCACGCTTTGCCGAGCCGCAGTTTAGGGAACTCCTAAGCAGGAATTGACAGCGATGGATGCGCGGCCATTTCTCAGCCAAGTCCTTTTATCAACGAAGAGTCCCATACGACAAAGTTTGCGAAACCTGAGAACAAAATTCTCGAACTTTGCAAAAACTGGAACGCAGCTTTTGTTAAAAGTGCATTTGACCTAAAAATCCATACGGCATTAAAATTACCACGCTTGATAAAACCTGAATCCGGCGCTTTTTTGTTGAAAGAATGAGATATATTCCATAGTATATTTCTGTACAATAAATTGCTCACTTTAAGATGTTTACACTAAATTTAACACATTTAACACAATAATATTAACTCGAAAAGTTTTTCTAAAAACTATTATACTCCATAGTAGGTTGCTTTACACCTTAAAATTTGACATTTTGATGCTACGAATATTGGATACCATGCGGATACAAACGCAGCAGGAATAACCTTGAAACATAAACCATGTCATTAGGTCACTAAAATATTCTGTTTCAACGTTTTACAGTTCTAAATGTAAGAAATAGCCTAATAGTACACCAAAGATAGAATTATTAGACCAGTTTCAAGCAAATTTTTATGCATATAAATTTTATATTTTTTAAACTTTACACCTTCAGTCGTCACTTCCTGGGAATATTTTATATTCGAAACCATATTGAAAATAATTCCTGTACTTTTCCATAGTTATATCGGTCCATTAACATAGCATGGAAATAAATAGCAGTGGAAAAGTACCAGGATTATTTTCAATATGGATTCGAATTTATATTTTTTAGTTTCATGACGGATTCTGTGAGAGGCAAATAACTAACGTTGCCTCGGCACGTCAAAATCATATCATGTATTCACGTCAAACAATGTGGTGAATTTCTTTAATCTCTTTTCTTAGAGCTGCAAAGAGACAGACGCTTTTCATTAATAATCATTTTGAAAGGTAATCTTAATGATTCTGGCGATTTAGGTCTAACATAAAATGTAATGCGGAATGCCACACTGTATTACTATTATGTACTTGTATTAAGGGTCCAAAAACATAAGAGCATGGGCACGGGTTCATCCTTCATGACACATTAACGACTAAAGAGGACCAAAAAGCCTCAATCGTCTACGTTCATACAAAACGGAAACTCATAAATTACTGACCATCATATTATGTTCCGCATATTACTCTAAACGCGCAGAGAAATATATTTCCTCTGCAAACTCAAGCGAAGAAGTCTGAATCATTGTTAAAAAAATAAACACCTACATTCTGTCCATTCCACAAAAAAGAGAAATCATATGGAATTATCCCGGACTCAGGAAATGAAATTCTCTCCCGGTGAAACTCCCCATGTATATTCCGGCCCAAGTTTTAAATGAAGTCGGATAAATTACAACGCTCGCCGACAGCATCACTCCGGAAGGAGCGAATAAATTAAAGAGGGTGAGCGGCGCAGTGCGCAATGCCCGCAAAACACTCTTATTGAACACGACGAAACCATGAAAACGGGGCACGTGTAAACGCAATGATATATGTTTATTATCGGTATGCATTTTCCGGCCCAGTAACTCTTTCCCTTCTTTAAAAAGTATAGATCGGGAGGCTAGCTGATGGAGTTCAACCCATACCACCACCACCACGATTATGTGACCACATGAATTCACGACCACTTGAATATACCACCCACGATTATAGTTGGTTAAAAAATAATACCTCGGATAATAAGTTGTATCAAGAGGCTAAATTCAAAGATTCGTCGGTGGATGTAGTTAAAGGCATTACTTTTTTTCGGCCCAGTGCATTTAACTAAAATTAGTTAGTGTAATGTGCTGATATAGCGAAAACAAAGACTACTGTTGGCTAGCTGGTTTATTTTTGCACGAATACGCACCAAAACCTATTATGTCTTTAAAAATTTGGTATAAGACAATACTATGAAGTGATTTTTTTCTTCTCTGAGCGGCATATATTTTTCCCAATATTAAATTTAATTTAGAGTGCAATATATGGATAAATAGCTCTAAGAGGTAGAGTCCAGGATAATAAATAGGGGAAGACACGTTCTACATGTAAATGTGATAATCTTGCGTGAGCATCTACATGTGTAGTCCTGTGTTGGCAATAATACGATATATATATAGCTGGTGGGACATCAGAAATAATAAGGATTTTAAGTTTATTTCGAGGAGATACGATTGTCAAAATAGCTTATCTGCATGTCAGATGATACGAATATCCCCATTAAACCTGGACACTTACTTCAAAACAAAGATTCCGTCACTCGAGTTAGAACGCCTACGAAAATGGTCTCAACCAAAAACCTGAAAAGCATACGAGTAGTATTTCACTGTATCCATACTCTTTAACTAGTAAACGGTAAAAATCATAACCATTATTTTTTATCAAACGAGTTTAATGATCATTAAATGTAAACTCCTTTAAAATGTATTTATCAAAATGCTGAGAGCGAAACTCATATTCAAAAAGTTCAGAATGGTCTTTTAAGATTTTTAAGGTGTTAAAATGGACAAAATCTGTCTTTTTTAACCAGAGTTGTTAGAAACTCCTACACTTGAGTCTGAAAAATAACCGCAATGGAACCGAATTCAAGAAGTTTCGGGTAATTATTTTTTCACCCAAGATTTACACTCCTTAATATACTTTTACCCGGTTTTAAATTGACTGGTCTGCATTATCCGAAGGATCAAGTACTGCAAAACGGGGTGACTTTGATCACGACATTTCTGCATAGGATTTAACTGAATTATCTAGTATTTTAGTGCCAACTTACGCCTCCACATGTCGTACCTTTACTAGAATAAGAGTATGTTCGAAACTCAGTTTAATTCCTAATAATTTCAGCGTGATCAAAGTCAGCCCATTTTACGGTAGCCTTATCGCCAACTTAATATGTAGTAGCTGAGAGTTCCGGTTATAGATTATATCAAACTGACAGCTGACTTCAGCGTTCTCGATGGGAGAACGTATAAAAAATCGGTGTTCATACTGATAGAATATTTAAGCCGAACAATTATAAAAGTTGGCCCATGAGTATATATATTAAAGTGTAACTCACGCGCGGCGCCCCCGCAGTTGCTCTCCTTTGCGGGCGGCGTGGGTTGGAGGTCTTCGTCGCCATGCTCCGTCTGCTGCAGCGGCACCTCCTGCACCACCGCTGCGCCCTTGGAGCCCTCGCCGCTCCCCGCGCCCTCCACCCGACCGGCCACCTCCACCACGCCCGCCTCCTTCTCCTGCTTCTCCTCCACCACGCCCTCCTCCCCTTTTCCTCCACCCCCCAACCCTTCCTCCTCCTCCTCCACCTTCTCCTTGCCCTCGTCCTTCTTCTCATCCCCGACCTCCTCCTCCTCCTTGACCTCCTCAGCCTTCCCCACCTCCTTCAGCATCTCGTTGTTTGCCTCCTTCTCGCCCTTCTTGCCATTGCCCGACTCACCGTCCGAGCCCTTTGACTTCTCGCCTTCTCCCTCCCCCATCGCATCCCCCTCCACTTTCGTAGTCTCCGCGTCGACCCGTTCCGTTTCCTCGGGGACGCAGGGGTGTTGGGGCAGGCCTCCGACCGAGGGGGAGCCCTTCTCCTCCGCCGCCCCCGCCTCCGGTGCTGCGGCGGCTCGCGGAGTCCCTGCTGGGCTCCCCTCGGCCGCCACGATCGCCAGCGCGGCCCCAAGCGCGCTGCCCGCCGCCGCTCCGTCGACGTAGTCGGATGGGTCAACACTGTAGACAAACAAACAATAACACAAACCTTAAAATTTTGTGAGAAAACGCTTCATTCAAAATTCCCTCATCCCGCTGACTGACCGCTCAACTCCATACATGTTGCAACGTGCATGCACACTACCTAGAGCCGTTGTATCTTATGTAAACTGTATACCTGTGGCAACATATCATGAGTGACTGTATAGAAGTTGTATCAACAACAACTAGGCTGTATCTTATACAGCTTTGGTACAAATTATCAGTCGTAGAAAAGGAAAACTATTTTTTATAACAGGTATTGATTTTATTAACAATATTGTTGTGTTAGTTGGATTCTATATTTGGGCCAAATTTCATATCTCTATAGCTTTGGGGAAGTGGGTGAAAATGTTGGTAAATGTCGGCAAAAATGAGTGCCAAATGGTTCATTCGCCGTGAATATTTTCGGCGTGCATTGAAAATCAAATTTACACAAATATTTACGCCATGCGGGGTGTTGGTGCTCGTCGGGTCGGGTAAATAGGGTTGAGAGGCAAGCTTTCGAATGGCAGAATCGCCAAAATCGGGAACGTGAATTCGGAAAAAATCCATTGTTGTTCGTCAAAAACCCAACTCTGCCCGGATCTTGTGCTTTGTCTTTGTCTTTGAATGTATGATGAATTCTTGCGCACGTTTTCACGTCCACATGTACAGAAATTCCCAAGCATGGATAAGAATTGATACTATTTTTCGTGCTCGGCGCAAGTTTTTATAGGGGTGGAGGCGTCTTAGGAATTCAGCCGCATTCAGAGTCAAGACGAGGTTGAACAAAGACGTTTAAATAAGGGTTTTACATCAGATAATATTTCTTGAATAAATAAATATAAGTGTAAAACTGAATAACTGAATAAATTTCCATCGAGGAGAACTTATCCGCCTTGACCGAGACTCAAACCCAGATCCTTCGATATTACGCCTAATACTTTCGACGGTTGAGCAACCGAAGTCGCTTTTTACTCTCACATAAGTTTACACTGAAGAAGGACGCGTTGGTGGACAAAAGGCTTAGAACACTCGACGAGGCATCGAGATAAACGTGGGTTCGAGTCCTGGTCAAAGCGGATGTATTTTCCTCGGAGGGATTTAGCGTCCATTTACTGGTGACTCAGCATAGCAGATACAGAGGCTAGCTAGCGGTACCCCAAAATTGTTAATTTCGGTTGGTTAGAAGCAAGTTGGTAGCATTTGTTGTTTTGGCCGTGATAAAATTATTTTAAATGAGAAGAATATCACACTGAATTTTATTAGAAAAACACTCTTCTCCGTTACCCATCACTCTCTATGAACTATGAGGTTGTTTCTCGATTGAACCTTGGTGAAAATATGCTGGTTATAACAGGAAAAGTCGTCAAGCCAAGTTTGTAAACCAAAAAACTCATTTGAACTTTTTTAGCAACCCAATTATATGAGGACGGGGAAGAGCACAGGTCGTACACTACTGATGCAGTGTCATTGCGTCACACTATCGCAGAAATGGGGAGGTAGATTAAAGAGCAATTGATAATGTTCAAAATGAAATTTCTCCGCTTGTAATACTCCCCAATCTTTAAACGTCATCCGGTTTCATCTTGTTCTCCTAATATCAATGGGTACTCCAAATTATGACATGCGGTAATCACTGAACGTTTGGAATCCTATTGAGGTTTTATTTGTGCATTTTAGTGGATTATTTAAGCCAGAATGTCAAATTGCACAAAATAGGAAATTGTTTGCAATTAATTAAGACTTGTCAAATTATTCGCCTGTATTTGTTTGATTGCTGATATCGCTCATGGCTATGGTAATACTGGAAGAACGGTTGGGGCCACGTGATATCATCTTTTAATAATGCAAATTCAACAGATTTACAAATACCAATGTTGTTTCACGATGAGCAGCCCGACAACGGCGGTGTTATATCAATTTTTCTCAAATCTCATTTAACAAGTCGAACAACCTTCACTACATTGCACGAAAATACCCCATACTCTCCGATTCAGTTCAAATCATATTGAGGAATTACCTGTAACAGAAATATCTCGCTGCTGTCCGTAGAAGCATTATTGGTCTTATTTCAATATTATTTGAATGGACCGAGTAGAGTGATAAGGAAGCCATCCAAAATCCTAGCGCACCAGATTGGAAAAGCTTTAAATTCCATATAGCTTTCATTTCTTATTTTCAAAGAATCGATGATTCCCTGTTTTCAAGTGCAAAAATCATTATGCAAGAGAACTGAAACATGCAAATAAAAGGTAAGAGTTCCTGAAGTTTCGTGTACTTGAATTTTGTTGATAACATCAAGTCTGTCACTTCGACGAGAATGGAGAAATTTATTCAATTTGCTCGCAGCTTAGCGCCCCAGATTAGACCCACGAGCACTATTGAAGGTTTCCGGAGTATTTTTAAACGTCCTTCCCCGGAGTACCAAAAAGTAATTATAATTGCAGAGTTGAATTGTTGATGAATTACCAACACGTCAAGCCATAGCCTTCAAAAACGAAAGGGTAAGTATTTTTGCTATTGATTATAGGGTTTTCGATTTTCACACCGAGTAATGCTCCTCCAACAAAGAGTTATGCATCGGTTCAAATGGGTATCGCTGAATTTCACCAAAAAGACATTTCCCGGTGTGGAATCCGAGAAATCTTTACTCCATTGATCCGCTGGAAAAACTTTAAGTCTATTATGATTGCAATTATTTGGAATATTGTATTTCATGGTTTTTTTACGATAAAAATTTCTTCAACATTACGGTCACAATCAATTTTAGTGCCTATTTAGGTTAATAGGTAATTAGGACGCATTAAATTCGGTGATCTCTTGTTCCAAAGCATTTACTCAATTCTGAAAAAAATCAGGGGATCCTCACGCACTTCTAATTATTTTATGAAATCAAGCACTTATGCAATAAAGGAGATATGAAAAAACGCTTTTAAGTACTGTGGGCGAGATACTGAAGGAATAGAGGCACTGAAGGTGAGTTAATTAATGAATAGACAGCATTAAAGTGCCTGGGTGGTTCTCAGCCCCGAGGAGCCATCCGCGTATTAAATACATCGCTCCTTCGTCGGCGGAACATCACCAAATTGCCGTCTGCGAGAAGATTGTGCGGCGCTCATTCCGAAGGCCATTAAACGTGCGCGCGATAAGATTGTACAAGCAGTCGCAACAAGAATATGAGCCATGATGCTACCTCCGAAGAAACTCCTGGAGCACATCCTCAATACCACAATATCTGTGGTGGGCGAGGGGATAGCGGGTTCCGCTCTTTAAAAAAGAAGAGAAAGAACATCCGAAAATGATGATCCAACTAATAGGGCTGAAGTTGGTTCGAGGGAGATTTATATTCAGGAGACTTTCTTCTGCGGAAATAAATCGAGAGTGCTGAATAATGTAATTGAGCATACCAAAATCCCTCTGAATGTAACATTAGAGCTGGTGATTACTTCTGTTTTACTGGCTCAAAGAATTTAAAATTTGGCTTATTTTGGACTCCATGTTGTAGATTACGTGAGGGCTTCAGTAGAAAAAAACATTAAATTCTATGAATACTCATAGAAGAACGTAAAACTAGTTATCTGCTGGTCCGCTTAATAGCTTGTATGAGGATAAATGAAAATATTTGATCAAGTTCATTATTATCAATGGAGAAAAAAAATCAGATAAGGAATAATACAGATTCACAGAACCATTCAAAATAAGATAATTGCTTCGAGATTGTTAAAAAAATTATATTTGAATATTGTTCCATGTAATGAATTGTTATCCATAACTTCTAAGTCAAAGTGATGTGTTTTATCGACGGACCGGCTTCCCGTCGCCATTGCAACAAAATAACAGAATAAAATTTTCATTCAATGGATTTGCTGAGCTAAAATGATTGAAATGCAACCTTTATTAAATGATTATATATAATGATCTTGCAGAAAACACAATGTAAGACCAATCGAAATATGCATGCCAATATACATCTAATCCACTTATTCGAGTTATACAGCTAGGAGCGAATTAGCCACGTCAATATCTGCTATTATCTGCTATTACTGCTATTCTGCTATTACATCCATCGTGTAATCGAGAGTTCCGAGGCTGGTCGATTAGAGGATCAAATGGAAAGGGAGGTGGAGAGGGAGGCTCTGAAACCTTAGAAGCGTTTGTGGTGTCCCTCCTTTCATGCATCGAAATACGGCAGAGAAAACAATCTCAGTGAAAGTCATCTGGGGGTCGTAACGCCAAGGTGTCTGAAATATGAGGGATCCAGCCTCATCGAAGGAGTGTGTACCGTCTCTGAATATCAAGCAACAAAATATCTACATCTCATATCCTGGGAGACATTCAATTAGTGATATAAGGTTAAAAGTAACGAAACGTTGCAAAATCACCAGCACCCGAATTGTAGCCGGTTTTTGAAACATTTTAAAATATAAAATATTTATACGCCGTTGGATAAAAGCATTAATTTTTCATTTACTAGAATATTATTATAGAATGTATATTGTTGAGGATCAATGTAAATAAAATCATTTTAAATCGAGTTTTTTGCGAAATTACTATGCATGAGAGCAAATTTCAAAAACTATTCTAATAGTATATAACCGTGTCCGTCAAAAGATTCAACGCGCAAGTGTTAAATTTTTCAAGAGACAGTATATCTGTGGCAACCTCGAATAAAAGTTAATACATTTATAGCTGCGTATGTCAAAAATGCTTAAGTCTGCAATATTAAGTTCAAATTTTTGCAGTCAAAGCATTTCTGCAGCAGCGCCTAGTTAAAAAATAACACGGCCATGATTGCGCCTGTCAACATTTTTTTGCGTACAAGTAAAGGATAAATTTCTCCAGCGAAAGCTTTCCAGTAGCTTTGTTAGGCGTTAGGACGTAAGAGACAGTGTGTTAGTCTTGATGTAAAATTCAACGGGTTTTATATTTGACAGCGAAATTTAAGACACCTAATGCCAACAACCGTAAGCTCGAAGCCAAACAATGATAGGGCTGAATGACACTTGGACAGCGATGACAGCGAGATATTCCCGTTTTCCGAAATCGAAATAAATGCTAGATATAGATATTGGCAGAGAGTTCGGATATATATCTTTGGATCTGTCAGACGATCCAGAGAATAAACATCAACTATCACTATTCTGATGAGTCACAGGTCTAAAGCATAAGGAGGCAAATATACTTTTTTCGTGAAAAAATGCAGGAAAATTCCCGGAAGAATTAACAACCATCCATTTTCACACCCCTCAGTAAAACAGAGGGAAAAGTATTCTGAATCGATATTACTGAGAGATCAATACGCGATACCCTCGGTGGATGCTGAAGATACCACTGAATTTCTAAATTATAGGACTAGTTATTGTTTCACGTCAACAGTAACTCTCACTATCTCTTTAACCTTTGATAATGCCCTTAGCATTTAAAATACAAGCCAGCTCTTAATCTCGAGACTGGCTACGACATAAACTAGAATAGAATTTACTGTTGCAGGATTTACTTTGTAGAAATTCAGATTGTTTGTATTTGTAATTAAATACAAATCACCATCTCCAATAACGAGCATTTTTGCACACCAATACCCCATTCCAAACGTAGAGTCAATGGCAAAGACTCATTACGCCAGGTATTTGGAATGTAAACGACATAATGTGCCTTCATAGTAAAATAAATGTAAAATTACATGTTGCATTTCTTAGTATTGGTAAGGAAATGAAAAAATAAAATTATCCAAATTCTCGTCCTATTTTTCTCGACAACGAAAGTAGATTGCCCGCTTGAGCTGGCACTGCACACCCATATCAAAAATACTGTGTTTTTTTAAATTCCTCATTAAATCACTTATCGAACGCCATTATTTTAAGGAACCTTATCATACGAGACAGAAAGAGGAAAGACTAGAGGAGTGTTTTCTCAGCGACACGATCCGTTAGCGCTCTACATGCTTAATACACATTTAATTCAAAAACCGTGATAAAAAAATGGGCAAAAATGTCATACCGAAATAATTTTAATACGTTACATTGAAGCTATTAAAAAATTGATGAATGATATGACCTGATCCAAAAAAATCTGCAAACAAGTTTTAAAAAACCTTGTCATACCTCTCAACAAAATTGTCTTGTGGTGTTGTAGAGCAAATAAAATTATAAAAACATGTTCTTACTGGGTGGTATGGGCATCTCCTTGAAGGTTGGCTAAATATTCCGGAGCACTACCCCGCAAAGAGTTTGCCGGACGCCATGCTCTTTCGTGCCGGGCTCTAGCTGACAACTTTTGACATGTACTGACAATAATGATACGCTTCTTTGATTATTCCCATAGCATATTCATACCCTACCGATAACAAGCAGGAATATACATTGGGCATTTGCATTGTCCGTTCAATTTGATATTTTGCCGAGACCATGGACATTTGGCCCCACTGTGCGTCCTCAACATAGGTGTAAAGAAGATGTTCTCGAGCGAATCGAAATCATCAGAAAGTCCAAAAAACTAAGCAACGAACTATTATTTCCGCACCTGTCCCAACTTCTTTTCAATACATTATCTTGAAAAATTATAACTTTTCCCACCCCACCAAACTTTAATCTACGTTTCTACAACCCCCTGCATTACTCGACCTTCCCCAAACCTTTGTAATTTCTCCCTCCCCTGTAACTACGGCAATAATTCGTCAAAAAACAAACATATTCTGAACAGAACTTTCAATTGGATGGTTTCGTTAAAAAAGATTTTTAATAGCAAAACAGAAACTTTTAATTACGACGCACTATGCAATGCATTTAAAAGCCCGAACAAAGAAAAGGTCTATTCAATATAATAAACAAAATCCAGAACGCTCTTAACGTAAATACAAAAATCAGATAGAAAAAATTCATAATTGAATTGATTGAGCTAACAAAATATGGCTATGATGATTGATTGAAAGTATCCAGAACCAAAAGAAGTCAATTCATTTGTTGTAGATTTTTTAAATAGATTTTTTCACCAAAATCTCACGTTCACCGTGCATCTTTCACTTCCGTTGAATTAACAATTTCCACACAGAAAATGTGCCAAGAATCGCCATCGCCATATCATTAATCAAAAATGAATTCAATTCCACGCATCGGGCGTTTTCTTTTTCACATTAGCCCTAGATGACAACGCTCAACAGCTAATAGAGTTGTCGTATCAGCTGGCTCTTAAGTTAATTCGAATCATATATCATTTTGTTCGTAATGCATTCCTTTTTAGCTTCCATCCCAATCTTTTTTCCTCGCTTCCAATTAGATCAACCGTTGTGTTAACTTATTTCCAACGCAGGGAATCCAGACCGTAATTCACGAGATATCCCGGCTATGATCTTTCGACCACCGAAAGATTTACGACGGAAGCATGGAAGGGAAATCAGCTGCAGCAAAATGAGCGATGAATCACATCAAAAGAAGAGTAGAGCGCTCGCATAAATTTCTCCGAAAGAAAAGTCTCGCCACGAGAGATCTCTCACCGCCCAAGGTTTTCACTCCGTAATGAAATTTCACCCAAATTGTCGTAAGTATTAAGCATATCCACACACACGCAAGGCCAAAGAGAGTTGGGGATCTAACGTTAACATTATGACGAGCCCTCCCGTTTGATATCCTGGCTGGCTCCCAAAATACATCAGCTCCGCTAATGGATGAAAGTGGGCCGTATTGGAAACCCACCCCTTTCTCCCCCCCCCCCTCGCATCCCCCCCACCCAGGACTCCCCGCCCGGCACTTAAATTTCCTACATGCATCAATCGGCCGAAATCGGGATACGCCCATTAATGACCCCGATTCATACCCCCCCCGCCCCCTCCCTACCACCTCGTCCGAATCTTTTTTCATGTGATAAGTGGCCGTAGGGGAGCCATACGAGTTCACCCACACACTAGTTCATCCTCCGGGAGTTCTTTCCGGTACTTCGCCGCTCTAAATTCTGGACGAACCATTTTTTTACGGCGGTGCTCCGCAGGATCTCGGAGTGAGCCGAACGACGGACGACCCAGAGATGCCGAGAGGCTGGATTTAATTCTCTTTGTGCGGTCGTTAAATGCGTCAATCACGAATGGATTCGACTTTTGGCGGCGTCCCTGATGCTGAGCGATTTCGAAGTCCCCGGTCGCAGACAAATTGCATTTTAATTTGTACACTCCCATATGTTCTCCCATGTGGTCGTAGACCTAACGGAAGTTTATGGCACCAACCTTAAGTTTGGCGAATACGTTGACATAACGACGAAATCTCAAAAAAAAATATTTTACTGGAGTTAACTCAGGAGACCGATACTTAAAGGGATACTCTTGAAAGTACTATTTTATAAAAAAAATACAAAGGTAGATTAAGAGCCGAGTATGCCAAAAATATTTCCTTTTAAAGCGGTATAATCGATCTCATTCGTCGAGAGGCCAATTATATTATCTTAGATCAGCACACCATTCATATATTAATGCAGTCATTGCAAATTGCCCAAGAGAATCATTCATACAACAAGTTGCATAGTATGCTGAGTGTCGGAATAGCATAATTCTTAGCAGCTGAATACGCATTAAAACCGGTGTAAGTCACAATCGGTAATTTTTTCAAAGCAAAAAGGTAACCATACTAGTAATTCCACTCGGACTTTCATCAGTTTTTTCCACTACGAAAGAAGGAAGTCAATTGTGGGCATGAACAACATGGTCTAGGCCAGTGAATCGATTAAAGTATACACATTGATTTGAAGTATCAGGAAGGGAAAGTTTGGAGAAGAGATTTTATGCAACTCCTACGACTGTCTGAAACCTGAATCTTCCCGACCATAATGCTCAAAAGAGAATGGCTAAGTCCAGACAAAACAAGAGAAGCTGCTTGAAATAATGAAACGGCTTCGATTCGGAGAAGGAGGATAAGAATTCAACAGGAGTCAGGAAGATGGAAAAGCAAGGGAGGTGAGGAATGAGAAGGCTCAGTTCATGTGGCAAACAGCTGCAACCGAGCGTTCTTGCTCTTGATCCCAGGCAAGGTTATACCTTCTGTCGCTAACGAAGGGAAAGACTGCAATTAAAAACAACCAAACTTCAGTAGACATCACCCACAGAAGAAATTCACGAATGAGCGAAATTCACAGCGAAAAAATCATCCGCCGAGACAGCCAAGCTTAGCTCCGCTGTCGTTCGACTCCACTCTGAAACTGTGGACCTTGGAAGGAGCAAGAAGTTCTTGCAAAGTACCGTTAAATGTAATGCCAAGGAGTACTTCCTGGAATTTGTGCGTATAACACCGCAGTCCTTGAGGCTAGAGCTAGTTCAAAGGTAGTTGGAGAGGGTTTAGTAATATGTAATTTCATATCACAGTCACAATATATAGTATGTACTCCATGTATGAATATTCTTTTAAATTTTAAGCAATTCTAGGAAGTATGAAGTGGATATGATATTATCAACGTCGCAAAAACTTTCATTTTTATACTTAAGATCTGAGTAATTATTAAAAAATTATTATTTTAGACTTAAACTTGACTTATTTATTTAACTCCGTACGTGGTAATCGCAAATAAAAACAACCATATGTGCGATACATAAGAAGTATTAATGCTAGCGATAAGTTAACTATTTCAATGATTCAGAATACAAATGAACTATACCATAACATTTCTGACCGTTTTATTTTTTAAATAATATCTCTCTGAAGCGCGCAGCAATTCCACGACTTATGGAAAACGGCTTCTACTACCTACTCCTTTAAAAACCGTCTTGAAAAGTAGAGCGCTTATGTGGCTGATATTTGGGAATCTCTAGATAAATGAAATACTTTCCTCATTATGAGGAGAAATTCATTCGATTTCATATATTACTACATCTCGCTCAAACTACATTATTTACACAAGTATGAACTCATGACAAAAATGAAAGCAGTGATGTTTCAGCATCCCCAAACCAGAGACACGAAAGCTAGCGAAATTATCTGGGAGACCATTTCGCTAGATTAAAAGTCTATAATTAATTTAAGTAAATATTTTTTTCATGAGAATTCCATAAATTAGATATATAACGCATTAGAAACAAAAACGAAAGTGGCTTAAGTAAATTATTCTTAAATGGATCCACATGTCGTGTGCCTCCAGGATTATTTAAGGGAGGCACTTATATGGGCGTCTTCCTCTAAGGAAGTCAATGTTCTGACCCACATTAACCCGGAAAGGTTTGGTTCGATTATGGGGCGAGGAAATCCCTATTTACTCAGAAATTATCAAAGTTTTCTTAGACTTTCATCGCGGTAGCAACAATCTCTAGCAGAGGTCACGTATTCATGCTTTAAGATCTATGATATGACCAATCATCAGCGATTTCTCTAAGCACGACTCTGCCTTCCGACGACCTAATTCATGTATCATGTAAGCAATTGACATTCATTCCATCCTGCTAGCCTTTTAAGGAGAATTTCTATGGAATTGGGTGTCCTGAGTTGGTTGATAGGTTATTTGGGAAAGGCGATGGACAACTTGGGTAATTTGTACCGTGAAGGATAAGTAGATAGAATGGTGCGGGAAGGATCGCTCAGGAAACTCAGGAAGGGTGGTGAGAAAACAAGTGTTGCCCTTCGTTAAGGAAAGGCGTAAAGGAGTTTTCAGATTAATGTCCATCCGATGAAATAACGCTCTTAGTAGTCTGCAAATGTATGAGAAGGAGAGCTAAATATTCCACAGACAAGTTTCCGCCTTAGCAGGGTCTTGCATCTAAACCTTCATACGGTCAGGTTATTCACCTGACATCTGAATGCGCGTGGTTGACATTTCTGGCACACCAAACTTTCGTCTGACAATTTCAATGACCTCCATGACCAAATCAATGACGAAGCGACGATATGAAAATAATGAACAACTAAACATAAACTCATATCCAAGACATACCTTCAACGTGCAGCTGTAAACAATGAAGAGAATGTTTACTTCTCCTTGAGAAATTGATTAGAAATATTTGTTGCTCCGACCGCTTATGAATTAAATCCTGAGCAAATTACCAATATCCTGCTTTCATTAATTAGTACGTTCGGTAAAATAGGAGGATATTCACGGCAGCGCTTCGCACTCACAATTTATGTAACTTCGACGGGTTGATGGGGAACCGGCTGATGGTGATATGAAGTTTTGAGTGTGTTCCAGGTATGATTAGATGAGGAACATTAAATCAGGCCCTAACATCTATAAATAATGCCTTGATGATTCGCTTGTTCATCCTACATCCCTCTCTTCATACGAGGATAGAATTAGTAAATAGCATGGAGCAGGGTTTGCCCTATAAGGCGTTATTGAATGTTAACCTTCTGGAAGGCTGGTGGAAGTGGAACTATTATTGTTATTAGGGCAACTGTTTGAAAACTGATAATACGTAGATTTTTCTTCCAGCATAAATAATGCAGTTAAAAGTGTAGATGTTTACAAGCTAAAACAGCCAAACAATTCACACAAGTGGCTAAATTAGCGGAATATTCGTGGTTCGTTTCCCGATCCAGGAGTATTTCTCGGCCACTTCTATGCAGCTGAGGATATAACACGCTTGAAGGTTAATAAAGTATAATGGTGAAGAAAGATTATTGTTAAATAAAAGAACGGTGGACAAAAACTCGGCGTTGACATTCTATCACAATGAATAAACGGCGTCAAGAAGCGCACAGCTTTATTCCCGCTCAAAACAAGCTGTGCAGTTTTTAAAGTACTCCCTATACAAAACCAAAGTAAGGGCGGTATTCTTCCTAAATTTCACCGCCACTGACGAGATATGAACCAGGACTCTGAATGAGAGAAACCGGTATTTTAGATACCCTACCAAATGAATCACGATTTTAATTGCATTGCCATGGATTGATTCCATTTGCCATTAAAATTCACTGGGAAGCCATTTCTCGAGGACTGTCGCCCTCTCGCACTAGCAATTTTTCAGCGTCAAAACATCTACCACTTGCGGCCAAAGACTAGCTGCACTGATACACCAGTGTTTTTTTATGAAAAAGGTATTCCTCGCCGTGAGTAATTAACCCAAATTTAATGCGTAAAGCGCACAGCATTTTTTGCATTAAATACCAGACTCAAGTTTTAAATAATATTTGGATGAAGCATTTAAGTTTGTCAAATTTTGTTTTGCTTTCACCCCCAAATATACACCACCGTCGATGCACTCTTTGTGTCCTTTAGATGTCGCCCTCCCACGCATCTTTCTCCTCTCCTTCCACCTACCCCCCCCCCTGACCCTCTCTCCGTCTTTCCCGCCATTCGCTCCTACGGCGGAGGGAAATGTGAAATCGATGAGAAAGCGGCGATGCAAATATAAACACCCGTCCACGCACACGGAGACACTTAAATCCCTCGTCGCGAAAAAGTCTTGCGCCCCCTCGAGGAACACACGCGCGGCACGAAAAACAACAAACCATCGCATCGCGTCGCGGCTTTGAAGCGCTCTCCTTCGGAAAACAATCTCGCGGTCTGTATACATAATGAATGGGGCGGCGGCGAAAGTTATGTGACGTCACGCTGCGACAAAATTACCCGGACGGGCGCATTTGCGGGCGGGCGGGCGGGCGGGCGGACACCTTGGGCTAAAATGCACGGACAAAACTCGTTATCTATTTGGAATATCTAGTCATTTATTCAGGTTCTTCAGTGCTGACGCATCGTGAATGGGGGAAATTATCAACGCCGGGTCACGTTGCACAGTATAACTTAAAAATATAATTGGCATAACTTAATAACGTAAATTAAAATCGTTACATAATAGAGGAATGTCGTTTCTCAATGAAATGTATTAGATTCTCTCCAAAGTAGACTCTAAGTGGTTGGAAAAAAATTTTAATTTATGCCTACCAATAATTTGCGCTCACAAAAAGAGAGTCCATAAATCACCAAAATTTCATTTGAAAGAAATCGAAATGTTGAGAATTTACTAAGAAATCCGAAGAAATTTAACCCAGAACTTAGTGGTTTATGCACAGCACCGGATGCAATGGTAGAATCCCTTTGAAGCAGATAGAGGTGATTAGGATGTGCCATCAGAAGGCTGAAAGGTGAATTAGAAAAACAAAACTGGAATTAAACCTCAGAAATATAATCAACCCAAGAAACGCAAAGAAACTCTGAAAAGCTGGGCAAAGGGATTGATACAGTCGAATGAAATTGAGCTGGCGTTATGGCGACGTCAAATACTGCCTTGAACATTATTGCTCGAGGGAGTAATTCAATTGGTAACTCAAGAAGCTTGAATTTGAGATGGCGAAACAGATGCAGAGCGTTCACAAGCAACGAAGGACGCTCTTCGCAGATCGGAAGCTATCTTGACAGATATACATTCGCAGTAAGCAATTACAAAGTGAAATCCACGATTTATTTATATCGGGTTCCTGCATTCGGGTAATCCTCCACGTGCATTATTTTTAGGACAACAGTTTCTTCGGCCATTCTGCTGGCGTCCTCAGGTGCGAAGTCTTCTGTTGTCCTAAAAAGACTGCACTTGGAGGAACCCCCTAAAGCAGAAATCCGGCATTTTAAATGCTGCGGTAACCTTCGGATCAACGAGTCATTTAAGTCGCAGTCGCTTCTCATTGTAATAGTTCACGAGAGACCGTATTTTTACAACAAAATGGATGACAATTCCAAATGTACCAAAAAAAGTCAATTCATGGAAAGGCATCGGAGTCAATCTGGAGTAATGTGATGGATCAAACCTCCATAGTTTTGAAAGAAAAAAACATAAACATCTCAAGTAGAAACAAACATCTATAGGAACCAAGAATGAAACAAGTAGAAACATCTCAAGAAACAAAAAACATCTCAAGTAGAGGAAAAAATTGATCGGACTTGGTGGGCTAAAGCAAGCAGAGGCAGAAATAAGTTACGTTATGTTCTAATTTTCATTGCGTTACGGCCTTAAGCTTGCAAATCGACATTGAGGTTTTACTGAAATCCTATGAAGCGGCCTTTCCCCTATCCGACGGTTTCTCAAATATCCGCCCGCCATTCTAAAGACTTTCCCCTCGACCTTAAAAGCTTTTGCTCAAGGTCAAGATCGAACAAATAAAGGCCTCAAATCGACCGTGCATTAAAAAGGGCTTCAGCCATAACATGGCATATGCAAGCAAGCGTGAGAGCAATGACAACAACGACGCCCAATGGCGAATGGAGACCTGATGGCATATTTCACTCCCTTTCTTTCTCTGCTTAATCGGAAGTTCGAATTTATGAATTCATACGGCGCTGCTTAACATGACAAAAACTTTCCACTCTTTCCTGCGCACGCAAAATGAGTCCCTTTGAAGTACGTTAATAAATGAGTAAGTATATTTATTCCTCGTTCCCATGAATTAACTTCCGGCTGAAGGGTCATCATTCAAAATTACTTAAAATCAAATTTCAACTGAAAGTTCTAAAGCTTGACAACTCTTATAAACTAGCTGTCACTTAACGCATTACGTCTTTAATCTCTCAGTCCTTATATTTAACATACCCTGTTTATGACTCGCAATTGCCATTTTGAAATTGTGGGCGGAATTAAATAATATTAAGTTTACATTTCTTAACCAAAGGATATTTAACAGAATAAAAGTAAAATAAGATTATGTCACACGATATATTACATAATAGCTGATGATTAGTAGAAAACAATGCTTATTTTTAGTTTGTGCCGCTAAAGTTAATGCAAGCCCAGATCAGGGACTATTTCATCAATAGTATTTTCGCAAAAATGAAGGAAATAACTAGCTGATGGGAACTTTCAGCTTTCAGATACATAACTAGCGATACAATTATTGAGATTTAATTACGTTTACGTACACAATTTATTGACCTGAACAAGCATTATCTGTTTAGAAAATTAAAAAACGAACAAATTCATAATCGATCCACTTAAATGGCTGAGGAAAAGTGATTAGAGAAAACTGAATTATCTAAGACGTAAGTATGACAGCACAACCCATACTTGTTTCTCCCAGATAACACTCCAGGATACTCATATTATCATTAGATATAGCTAAGTGATTGAAGTGCGAGAAGGTTGGCGTAAAATGTGGTACCTATTCTTATTCTACAGATTAACTCATAAGTATGGCAAGTAAAAAAATTCAAGAAAATTTACCGTTTAACATTTATATCTTATTTTACCTTATCATGAATAAGTCATAAAGGTCTTAAGACAGACCTCTCAATTTAAGAACATTGAAATCAGAAAGAGAAAATTCACTGGAAAAAGTTTTGGCAACATATTCATACAAAGGATCACTCCTGTAAATTATCCAAATTCCGAATTCTGTACTAAATTATTCAAGCTCCATAACACGTCCATTAGAATGAGCGATTTGCATGTAGATAATAACTGATCATTCCAAATCCTCCTCTAAGGTTTTAAAAGTAAGAAAAACGCTGAGAACTAGAATTAAGACGGTGAGTGACAAGCCACTAGAAGACCACGGGGGCACTGGAAACAAGTGTCAACTTCGAAAGAGTAATCGTGTTATTCATACATTTAATGCACTCTAAATGCCATCTATATTTTAAAAATTCCTGGTTGATACAACGACTCATCAACAACCATTACCTGGCGTGCATTATAAAACACCACTCTGCCACGTCAAGTAGGATAAAAGCATGCATCATCGAATTATTTATAGAGGGTTAAGTACGCGGCTTATAGAGACACCCCAGCGTTAACTACTAAATCTAGAGGCTATAAACAGCACATGCGTTGTATATGCCCAGATTTCCTCGAAATCATGGAATTTTAATTATTTTTTACATTTTTTTAGGCTATTCCATTCAAAATTTGACCAAATTACGCCCCTTATGAAAAACCGATTTCTATGTAATGAAGACAAATCTGTAAATGACTTAGTTTCTGCTCAAACTCTTATCATATTTATTTTCATTAATCAATATAGATAGTTAAATACAGTAAAAATCAATTTAGCTAACATGGAATGATGCAGGGCATGGTATTGAAGGCCGATCTGAAAGGACTGAAAATGAGTGAATGTGTAAGGCTATAGCTATAGAGCATTAAGTATTAAACCTGAGAAAAATTAGCTGGATAGGGAGTAAGACAGGCTATGAGAGAAACTACCGATGAAGAAGAAAGACGTACATGGATGGGGCATTGAGGGCAATTGAAATGCTTAATTTGTTTCTGAATAGGGCTGCAAGATAGCGCCCGCGGGAAAAATTATATTTGATGATGTTTTTATGCATACATTGGTTATAAATGCATTATTATTGAGTTACTCCAACTTTGGATGATTTAATAAATTGTTTCAACAATTCTTAATTTTTCCAATGACAATCAATGTTTTAGTATATAGGTAGATACTTTCGTGTACTCTTGTAAAAGGATGAAATTTCGGGTACGGAAGAAGTGGCCGTAACTGAGCATGACAACACATACAGCAATGACATTAACTTCTATAATAAGTTACTGAGCCATTTCTCTAGGTATTGGAACCGACTGACGAAGGAAGCCAGAGATCCGGATGGAAAGAAACGATTTCAATCGTGACACGGGCTTTTCCGTAAGTTAGGCGTGGCTGCCAATCCTGATGGAAGTGTGATGAACTCGGAAAAATTGGCGCCAAAAACCCTGACCAATCATAGGACTTCCCGCCAAGCCATCATCGCTATATTTTCTGGACCTCCTGTGGCATAAGAAACATCTTCCCTGATGAAGAGGCACATGGAGAAAGGGAAAAAATATCTCGGACGGAAAGCCGAGAAAAATTTATTTTATGCAGTATTTTAACATTGAAATATCATATATTTCATATTTAATTACTTTGAAATGTACACAATAATATCCCCTTTCCATTGAAAAATTATACTATCATTGCGATTCAGTTTACATGGCGCTGTTTTCATCTAAAAAAATAAGTTAGCCACTAAAATAGTGATCTTTCAGGCGGGTTCTCGAATGAAAGCTGCTCTGAAATGATGATGACCTTAAGTATCATACGTCACAATGAGAGATCCAGCTACTTCTAGGAATTCTGTCATCACCCAATTTTAGTGGAATAGTTCTAGGTCCCTGAATAATAATTCACCTTTACAGTAATTTTATTATGCGTTAATATTTACATCTCAAATTGTAATGAACCGGTTCACAGAACGTATTTACAAAGAAGGGATAATTTAAGTCAGTATGTAAGAGCTAATTTAAGTAAATATTTGGCCGTATAATAATGAAGTATACCTACATTTTCATTAATTTTTTACAGTTGAATTTGGTCCATAAACCATATGACCAACGAAAATATTCCACTGTGTAAACTTTAAGTGTATGCGACCACTATCCGACATTTGTGACACTCCAGAAATACAATGTACAACTGGCCACGTGTATAAACACAGCCTGGGAAATAAGCTCCGCTTTTATTAAAGGTTTACCAAGGTGCTTTCGCCGTTAAATTAACATAACGAGCGGGGAATGGCCTATGATAAATAAATTAAATAAATAAATCCCGGTGCATTCCCGTTATATAAGGGACAACAAACGCCTGTTGCACCATATTCCAGCCATGGAAGGTACTGATTATCATCCTTTCATATTTCACCATGTTTCCAAAATGTTCTGTGACGAACGTATGCGGCACTATGCAGTTTTTCTCAGTGAATATTGCGGGAGATACACGTTAAATTGTTGAAAAACGGTTTAAACGAAGTTTCGTTCAGAAGCATGATATGCGGGCAGTATATTCTAATGCTGCGCTTAATACACGGTCGCGTTGAAAAATTTAAGACGCGAAAATTAGCCGAAAATCGAAATAACTCGTATGTATAAGGATAACGGATTCCACATCCTTACCTAGAAGCTGCAGAAGTAGTTTATATTTAATAAAAATGACACAAACAATGAAATTAATGTAAATAATATCACTATTTTTTCGATACTTCGTAAGAGCAGAAAAAAAGTCGCCGAGCGAATCAATCAATAAAGCTTGTATTCGGATTTGGATAATAAGCACTACTTTGGATTTAGATAAGAAGCTCAATCGGCAAAGTGGTTTGAACATTGACCCAGAAAAACAATGTTCCAAGGTTTTATTCCCAGTGAAGAAACGATTATACCTCTGTTACTTTCCAATATGCACTCTAATTTATTCCACGGTGGTGAAAATTCTTTGAGGCAGGAAAAAAGCGAAAAAGTATCTGATACTATTGAACATGCGTTATATTCGGGAAAAAATTAACGAAATAATAATCATTATGCGTCTGGAGGCTTAAAAGAAAATATAGATAGTGTAAAATGGTGAGATCATATCGGACAACGACTCTTTGTAACTCTCTCCAAAAAGCTTTAACTTCGAGGAACTTGGGGATTACGGACGACAAATTCAGTCAGCAGTTAGCCAATCAGAGGAAATGAGAATCATACAGCTTATAGGGTAAATTATCCGTCCCATTATTGGTCATTTATTACTCACAATAAAAACCTCAGTGGCCAATAGGGAAATACATATATTATTTTCTTATATATTATAAAGGTAAAAGATATTGAGAGCCGCGATGTTTATAATATTACAGTTTCATCCAATAAGAGAGAGAACAATCAATAACTCACAATAAGACTGCAAAAATCTAAGCACAAACGAATGCGCACCTGCGATTACTAGTAAGAAAACTGTCGTATTCTTAAATGCTTAACACTTTAAATTGCAGCGGGAGAAAGGTCATCCTCTGGTACAGTAATATTTCATAGGATCAATAAAGAATATTATATCGTCCGGACATGCCTCTAATTACGAGAACTTTTTCACCAAATAACTAATAGGAAATTGATGAAAAATCACAGAATTAAGACGAGTAGCGAATTTTCTCAAGGTATACTTTTTTGAAAATTAGTACTTGAGCGCTCTTAAACTAAAAACACCCGATTATAAAAAGACCAACAAAGTGAAGGAGTCATAAAGAAGAGAATAATGCAGTCTAAGAGCAACGGAAATGAACTAGTATGATTCTCTGGCCTAATTACAGCAGCATTTACTGCTGTAATACACGTATCAAAATGAACTGCATGTAGCAAGCTATCCAACCACTCTCTGGCGTATTTTCCCCATCAATAGAGTACTAATTGGCAATGTAAGCTCCATAAAAATCACTAATTGCGTCATATGCATTGGGCAATAAATTAAAATCAATATGAAGCTCCCAAATTAGAACATAATTACGCTAAAATTGCGTTTCGATCCTCTAATTTTTTCAGACTATGGTTCATCGGTCGCGACCATCAAATTACGATCGGACGAAGGCTTTTGCAGCAGCCATCAAATTACCAATTGTTTTTGTGCTTTGTTGTCCCTTCTAAATAGCATTAAACACTTTTTTATATTCGTATTAATTGTTCCTTTTGTAACGAGATGCACTGGTTTTGGCTTGTTCGTCATCATTAACATCTTTTTTTGTTGCTCACTGCCACTAAAATTAAGAGTTATATTGACAGGATATTAACTAGCCTTAATCGTCGGAAATTGGTGACCACCTCTCTGCGAGATCTGAAACACACTGCCAAACTGCAGAATTCCCAATTAAATTCCTAACTCAGCAGTGACGCTTTAGCATGATGCATTCATACAGAGTCTTAGGTTGAAGCAGAAAAACTGAATGAAAAAACACCTGGTTATGATTCCACACTTTATTTGAAGCAACACGATCTAGGGTTCAGCATATCATGCCATCATCAGGATGCTGGCATGATATCCTGATGATGGTATGATATGCTGAAATCTAGGATGTGTTGCTTCCAATAAAGTGTGGAATAATAACCAGGGTTTTTTCATTGAGTATGAAGGAGTTCCACCGAGTAACACCAGAGACAGTGTCTTATAAACAGAGAAACTTAAACAGCCATAAAATGATAAAATTAGGAGTGAGAAAACTAGAGCTTATTCGTCCATTGTAAAAAAATTGGCAGAAAATACCTTCCAATACAAACCTATGAAGGAGTTGCAATTTATAAATCCTGGAATCTGCAATGTGGTTACATGACACATACTGGTAAGTAAATTAATACGGCTTTACTGCGTGAGTGGTTAATACAGTTTTTTGGCTATCTGATTGACCTAATTTGAATCGCATTCGATCCAAATTATTCTTTTCGTAGTAACATTGCTAAAGTTGTGTTTTGTGAAGCACAACAGCGCCAAACAGAGTAAAGTAGGTGGTTCCCGGCGATACTTTATGGAATTTACTTAATATTCTGGATGAAAAAAGTAAACTTTGTTTTTCCCCAATAAAAAATCATTTTCAATGTATTTTTCATCATGAAAATCAATTTCATTGGGGGAAAACAAAGTTTACTCTATTCATTCAAATTAAAGCAAACAGAGTACTTGGTGGAATTTTGTACCCAACTAAGAAATCAAATTCTAATGCAAACCCCCCATCTTCAACTCAAGGTTGAAGATCCGTCCAATTAAACATGACAGACCGCACGTGACACCAACGTCTAAAGTTTTTTTTCTAATTTACACTGCCGGATGAATGTGGTCTTTTTATTCTTATCCGATAAGAGAGGGAAGCTAAATATTGCAAAGTGAAGGTGCTGCTGGATATGAGCAGAAGTAAGCAGAGCCAAATGCTTCGTTCTCAGTCACACCAAAACACCAGCAGATAATATAACTCAAATACTCATTCAAGCAATTTTCATTCATGGACATTACAGTCAAATGCAATGGGCATCAATGTAGGTAATATGCAGCACACTGCCATTAGAAAAACCTCGACGAACGGAATTTCATTTCGTGTAGTCGATGTCTACAACAGGTTTTCTCCGACCAAGTAAGAAAGAGGAAAAAATGTTGCACTTTATCGAACTCGTACTTCTTTCTCATCAGGGTAGGCGCTACGATAGAGAAATATATATTCCCCTCTTTCCCAACGGCAATCTTAATGCGAAAGCGGGAGCCGCAAGCGCTCCAGCCGCGTTGCACGGCTCCAGGGGAGAGAGGGTTGGGGAGGAGAGGAGCCGTTGGAGACGGAGAAACGATGACAAACGCACAGTGAGTGTTCGAGACAGTCGGAGCAGGTCCCTTACCCCCACTCCCCCCCCCTTCCCCACACCCCCATCCACCGCCAGCCCAAAGCCACCGTTGCCTGAAAGACGCCGGGAATAAGTCGCCATGCCTGGTAATAACATTTCGGGCAAGAGAAGAGGAGGGGGAGAAGTAAATAATTTCGAGAGGAGAAAGAGAGGGGAAAAAATAGGAGGACTGGAATAGAGATTCTTCGGAGGGAAGGGTGGTTGCGGGGAGGTTGCGTGGGTGGAGCGAGGGAGATACGACGCGAAAGAAGAGGCCGGGTGTTCTTGGGGCAGAGAATAAGAAAGAAAAGGAGGACGAAAGAAACAAGAGACGGGCAGCGAGCGTTCTGAGCTCGACGGGAACGCAGGACCCGTAATGAGATGGGAAGTAGAAATTGGAATTTGGGTTGGAAGGAGTGAGACGGGAATGCATAATGCGACAACGGCGAAAGAGAGAGAATGGGGCGTTCGGCGGGGGGGAGGGGAACTTGTAGGATTGCATAGGGTCGATGAGTTTACTACAGCGGAACGCTCGCTAGTCCACTTTATGACTCATTGTATCTTCTTGACACTTACCAATGCCATGAATATTAACACGCAATAATCTTAAAATGCAAACATCAACCCTTTAAAAATATCTACTTTCATCCTACTCGACCAAGGAGAAGAATGTCTTCGTAATTACCAGAGGACATAAGGTTTTACTTCCTGGTTTTGGAATCAAACCATGAACCTTCGGCTTTCTAGGCCAAAGTGCAAATGATAACGTTTCCCAGGATCCCATAAGAAGCTCGATCGGCAAAGTGATTTGCACATTGACCCAGAAAAACAATGTTCCAAGGTTTTATTCCCAGTGAAGAACCGATTATACCTCTGGTACTTTCCAATATGCACTCGAATTTTCTCCATGGTGGTGAAAATTCTTTGAGGTAGGAAAAAAGCGAAAAAATATCTGATACTATTTAGCATACGTTATATTCGGGAAAAAATTAACGAAATAATAATATAATAATAATCATTAAGATTCTGGAGGCTTAAAAGAAAATATAGATAGTGTTAAATGGTGAGATCATATCGGACAACGACTCTTTGTAAATCTCTCCAAAAAGCTTCAACTTCGAGGAACTTGGGGATTACGGACGGCAAATTCAGTCAGCAGTTAGCCAATCAGATGAAATGAGAATGATACAGCTTATAGGGTAAATTATCCCTCCCATTATTGGTCATTTATCACTCACAATAAAAATCTCAATGGCCAATAGGGATGTACATTATTATTATTACATTACATATTATTTTCTTATATATTGTAAAGATAAAAGATATTGAGAGCCGCGATGTTTATAATATTACAATTTCATCCAATAAGAGAGAGAACAATCAATAACTCACAATAAGACTGCAAAAATCTACTTCATACAATCCGTAGCGTATCATGAGGAGGGATAACTAACTATAGACTAATTTAATTGGCTCAACATCGGTACACATAATTGTTTAGTCAAAAAGGTAAAAAAATATTTGAAGGCATGGTACATTTCTGAGCTTCACGTAAGGGGAAACTTTTTTCAATGGAATTCTTAACTTATCGAGAAATAATTTCCTCTTTCAACGTAGTTTAGAGAATGAGTTGTTTGCCAGTAGTTTAAAGAAAAGTTGAAACCATTTCAAAGAATTAAAATATTCAAGTCCCTTTTGATAATTTGGAACAATATAAAATACAATTTTTCGCGCTCATTTCATCTATTAAAAATCGATCTTCTAAACAATACGAGGCATATACAGAGCCATCACGTGATTATGGATGGAGTAAGGCAAAATTAGTGCCATTCTTTAATGAATACGGCGAGAATAATGAATAATGCGACGGTAGTTAATGGTCTCATATTCATTTCGGTTCTTCCGGTATCAACGACGGGAAGAGGGTCATAAACCTGCGTTAACGATCAAATAACTCGCTATAATTACACACCAACTATGAAAAACGAGATTACTCCTCCATAGAGGCGATTGTAGAATTAAAATAATTGCTCCATGAAAATTCATTATAGAGCTATTTTTATGCAATTTCTGAGTAGTTACAATTCTGCGTTATGAATCCATGCCTAGTGAGGAAAATATTTACTTTGATCGCACTCCTGTCTATATTCTCCTCGATTGAGAACAAAAAATTTAAATGACTCTACATTCTTAACTACGCTTAATAAATGAGAAAAAAATTATATAACAACGTTTTCACTCGCAGAATTTCTCCTATTGAACCACATCAGTCTTTATTTTACAGAAATCTGGTATTCTCAATTGAAAATCCAAAACCTATGGCGAGCTTTTCGTGTAGAGATAATAATTAAACTTAGCGTGGTTCTCTGAGCTCCCCCATACCACTCATTTAAACGGTAAAACGATTGCGGAAAATTTCATCATTGATGACCAATGTCAATTGGTCAACCGAGTCACGACGATACCTCAACATTAAATAAATTACCCTCTGAATCTTTCAACAAATCGCTCAATTGGTGCTAGCGTCCCTAACCCCTTCACGTAGGATGCCTTCCTCCATGATTCATTCGGCAAGCCAATTGGTAGGGTGAAAGGTGCTGGGTTGTTCGGACGGAGCAACCCGTTCGCCGGAACCCATTGATTATTTAGAGAAGCGGCCGACAAGTGAGGTCATTAACACCGTTAAGGGTAGGTGAGCCACCCCATGACAGTAGGGATAATTTGTGTAACGGAGCGAAACCTGGCGTCATCGTCCATGCCTTCCTTTAAGGCAAGGTTCCAAGAGATTTACTTTTCCATTTCCTCTTCCAATCGAGGGAGAAATTCACTTGAAGTAATCTATTCGTTTCATCCAAAGGGGGTCTGGATTACTCCATTTAAAAATATACAACATTCCTAGTAGTTTGGTATGGACTCCAGGAAACCAAACCAATCAATCTTAAAAAGGTTGGATCACATCTAATACCAAACTTCTCCTACAGCCCTCATTTAAGTCTCGCAAATCCTTACTCCGTTCCAGCAAAATATATGGAAGGGCACTAATTTTGAGCATTTGTATAAATATTTTGCACCGGCCAAACTTGGATCCCAGAAACTTTTGTCTTTATTATCAAGGATGGGGATTTAAACTCCGCCTCGATTGGGATTGGCATCCTACCTGTAATTGTAATTGTAATGGAGATTGAATTGGACATTTGGGGAGGCGACCGACAGCTATGGTTATTTGCGCCATAGGGGATAGGTAAGGGAGGAAGGGTGGATAGAAACCCGGCGTCGGCATTAGTCTACACTTAACGAAAGGCGCCAAGGGGACAACGGCTTAACGTCTCATTCAACAGATAGAGTACTATACTTGAAGTGCCCTCCACAAGACACTCTAGTAGGGATCTGGTTTCCTCTGAAAAACATTTCCTCTGCAGGGATTTGAACCCTGGCCGCCCGTATGGTTAGCCAGTACTCTAGCCACCGCACCAACCCGATCCCCGAATTTTAATGTACTGTAAGTGTTCTCTTCATGGGAGTAGGCATTTTAATACAGGTCTCCTGTGCAGCCGTGATTCAAACCTGGTTCCTCAGAACGGAGTTCCAGTTCCATAGTATCCGCACTTATTCGGTGCTCAAGGAATGGCGTTTTTATAAGGGGTGTCAAGGAGGGCTGATACCCCTTGATGGTCGCAGTGACCTCAATTGGACCAGGAAGTAGGGGAGACAGTCCTCGCGCCGGGTAAGTCCCCTTATCGCATGAAATCGCCGTCGACTCGAAAATAAATCGGCGCTAATTTGAATAAAATATCTAGACCAATGACCGCTTCCATAAACATCCTGTTCCCACAGCGTCACGTGATATTGATTGATTTCTTTTTGCCTTCGGTGGGGTTGCCATTCGCCCACTTCCAATTCTCAACAAGAGCATTGTCGCCGACTTCCGGGCACGCTGCCGAATAAAAGAAGTTGATCGTTATTGCGAGTGATGCTAATAGGAATCCTAGCAACTGATTCAGAGTAAATAAAGTGTGAGGAATTGTCAAATGTTTTTTTTAATTCGTCGTTTTTTAATCAATTACCCCCTCCGACCTCCAAATTTTAGTAACAATGAGTATTTTATTCAAGCGATAGGCACGATGAATACATTTCAATGGCTTAAATATTAATTAACTCGTCCAAAGTTATATTGAAGCATAGCAGAAGGACTGGAATTAAATTAAATTGCGGAGAGATTGTTTCCAAAAAAAAATATGCACCATATTAATTACAGGAGACGAGGTAATAGAAAACTATCCAACAATAAATTCGCCAAAGAAGTACTCATAGGCAATCAAAATACGGAATACGACAATGAAAGTCTTAGCTGGGCAAAAATGAATTAGTATGAAATGTGGTATATCATGCAACTATCACAATTAATTCGATACGTTGTTTAGACCCGCACCTGCCAAGAGTGGAACTCTTGGCTCTAGAATTCTGACAAAAAAATTGCCATGGCAATATTGATAAAAGTATTTATAAAAGTTAATATGTATACATACCATTGCTCTGTGGGCTATTGTTCTTATCGATTGCCGTATGAAAAACTGTTCCTGCAATCAAAGTAGTGGTCAAGATGATATAAATGCGCATATGCTCACCAGATTGTCGCTAAAATATTCATAATTACCATGTGATCACATTTTGCAGGAAGTTCATTGATTTTTAAAAGCTGGGATATATCAAATGTGTTTCCGAAATGCAGATTTACACCCATGTTTAAGTTCTATGCAAATATAATTGTCAGATTACAGGATTAGGAAGCATTGAATACGTAATGTTAGCTTCAATGAGAAGTTATAGTTCCAGTGCTGTATGTACTTAATCCAGAAATCGCCGAAAAATCACTCATGATCAAAATTTCAATATTAGGCCAAATTTTTTAAAATATATACATTCATATTATATAGGTATATACTCTTTGATAGTTAAAATCTATATCCTTAAATAATTTCGGTACACATTTTTGTATGGGAATGATATGAGAAGTGTAAATCGCGAATGCGATAAGTTAACGTACGAATTTCGTTCTCTATTTGGAATACGCGTTCTCAAATGGAAATTGCTTACAGAATAAGGTATTTGAAAGAAAAAAGTTTTAGGCGTTATAGTTCTGTCAAAGATAGGTGGTGTACTATGTATCCAGCATATCCATTCCGACATGACATACTGCCAAGGATACGTTTTTAATGGCAATTAAATGTACAGTCATCCCGAGGAAGATACAAAGATGACTCACATCAGGATATAAACTCATAACTTCTTGGAACAGAGGCAAAGAAATAGACATAAGCAATTATTTACAGGAATGATCAATAGTGGTCATTCATCACTTACTACTGTTGTGGAGTAAGGAAGAGTCGGGTCGTGCTTGCTGCTAGAAATATTTCGAAGGCCCAAATCTTTATCATCCAGAGTGAAAAGGCCTTTACAGCATTCCTTGAAATTTGATGTGATGTATGCCAACATTTACAATGGCTTTAAATTACGAATAGTCCATTTGCAAACGGGAGCAGGATAAATTAACCTCTCTTTCAGCTATCAAGATGACACTGCATTTGGATAGTTACAAATGTCGATATTTTCATATCAGTGAAACAGGTCACAGATCTCCTTAAAAGAATAAATATTCAAAAGCGAATTAAATAAGTATTCTCAATTCGATTTCCATCAAAAGTTTGTTCTTAAGTATTTTTAATATTTTAGACACTATTGCTTAAAACAAGGACCCATTTAATAGTCATCTCAATTTACTATCAAAGGTGAAATACATAATTGCGTTGTAAATGAGTGATTGTAAGTTATTTATAATCTCAAATATCACATATCATGATGTTCTGATTTCTATATTTGCTCAACTAGGAAACTGGATTGATTAATCTGTTGCTTTGGGGTTAAAATTATTTAGTCATTAAACCCTTCATATAGTGCGTTATTTTATTTTTAACTATCTGCAAAAATCTGAATTTGCTCAGCGTCAATATTTGCTCCTGCTAATGCAGATTATTTTTCTCGCAAAATTCACCTGAAGTGTTCATCTATTAAAAAATTCCGTGTGTGCAGCTTAGTTTGAAAATTTTCACCACTGGCGCGTAAACAATTATGATCCATCGGGATCAAATATTAGCCTTCCCTCAACTTTATCAGAATGAACAAATTTGAACAAGCAATAAATACCTCAATGTCCACTGATACAATATACTTAGATAAAATGAAGAATCATTTTCAGTTGAATAATTGCCGCTGGAAATCTACTCAATCAACAAAAAATCTATTTATTTCAATAACGATTTTATCTCAGTTAATAAGTAATGAGTTAAAAATAATTAAGTTTGTGCAGGGAAAGACCAAGAAAAAAAGCAAAACACTAGCTTTAGAGGAGAAATTTTAATCTACTTGAATATATCTGCAACACACGTAGAATCAATTTCAGGGGATCGGGTTGGTGTGGTGGCGAGAGTACTCGCCTACCACACGGGCGGCCACGGTTCAAATCCCTGCAGAGGAGGGTTTTTTCAAAGGAAACCCGATCCCTACTTGAGTGAGGAGGGCACTTCAAGTACAGTACTCCGTCTCTCGGATGAGACGTTAAACCGTGGTTCCCTTCACGCCTTTCGTTAAGAATAGGCTAATGCCGACGCCGAGTTTCTATCCACCCTTACCTATCCCCTATGGCGCAAATGGAAAAATAGCGGTTGCTTCCCCAAATATCTAATCCAATCCGATTGAATCAATGTAATAAGGCGCCTCATATTACTGACTTAGTATTAGTAAAACCAACCCAAGAATATGATAAAAATTATATGAAATATGATTCTCTTTTCATAGTCAATCATGAATCTTTTCAAAGTTTTTGTGATTAATGAAAACAATGCATTTAATACAGTGCAATGCAGAGCTACTCCAAATACCTTTACCATAAAATCATAGAAATTTACAAGGGATAGGAACATTCTCCCGCTTTAATGATCCTTTCTATAGCTAAAAATTCAAGAAACTGGCAATGAAGAGACTTTCCGGGGTACAAACACTTCCGTCGTATGTTTATGTGTCCACTGATTTGAATCTAAGATTGGCCATCTCCATTACCTCCCATTGAATGATCTCCAAATTGACAACACCATCGGGTTTATACGCATATATCGGTGCATAAATCTGATTTTAATATCTTCACAAAACCTAATCCCTGTCCATGTCCCTATAGACCTTTTAGCATCAAAAATCATCTTTTAGCAAAAGATGAGATATTTCACGATCCATTCCATAAAAGAATCATATTTTTAAAGCATGAGAGCAAGGGCTATGACTAATATATTGTACATGGTTGTCGAGGATTCGTTTTCAAATTCCTAATGCCCAATTTCCATTTAGATAGCGCACTAGGGGGACCTTAGTCACCAACCCATGCGTGATTACCTCCTATGCTAGAAAGCAAGATCAATGAGGTTACAGAATATGTGATGCAAGAGACTTCATAATTATTCACTTTCTTGTGTTGGCAGGCGATTCTCGTCTCTACATTAACCGAGGATGCTAAATGACCCTATGACTGTCGATAACTCATATCCATCTAACGAAAACCATCAATGAAGGTACTCATGTTGATTGAGACATTCCTTCGACTGATTCTCAACTGCCAGAATGCAAGTACCAGAAGCGGCCAAAGACGACAGTAACTCGACTCACGATTCATCATCAAAGTTAATTATCTTTAGGATAGGCTCGCGTTAAAATTGTATATCAACACTTTTCGCCCCGTAACCTGATACACCGCTTTGCCAACGTTCGCTCGATGACTCGATTGTATTCCTCCCCCGAGTCAAATTGACAGAGCAACAAATGTCAAAATACTCTCTGTCAATAGCAGACGGCAAAGTCATTCATATATTCCTCCCCCGAGTCAAATTGACAGAGCAACAAATGTCAAAATACTCTCTGTCAATAGCAGACGGCAAAGTCATTCATATACTGCCACAACATTGATTAAGATTTACGCGGCGCAATGATGATGGCTCCAGAAGAATGGCGGGGAATGACCTAAGCTGTCACTGAACGCTCGACTAAGATGCAAAAAAGCTCTCCATTTAAATTGTTGACATGGGCGAAGATAGGCGCACATTCTCGCACTAGAGCGCGTATGAATGACAATGAATGAGGCGTTGTACGCAATATAAACGTTAGGTAGTCAGCCGGTAGATGGCATTCTCTAAGTACACAGCAGCCACGGCAGAATGTTTTGTGTATGCTTATATAATTCTTTCAAAATATATATTTAAAAACTTATCCTTTTTACCGCAATGTAATTAACCATAAAAGAAACGTATGCATAGTCCATTTGAAGGAAAAGTAAAAGTCCCCAGAGGAAGACCCAGGAATAAGATCATAGTACAAATAAAGAGGAAAACATATAGAAAGAGCAACCAGGCCATTGGACAATTAACAGATAGAAAAGAATCAGTTGTTGAGCAATATGGATGGTTTATTGTCAACCAATTTTAGGTTTGAACAACCAACGATGGTGGTTGTCCAGGAATGATGCCCTAACGGATATAAAACACATAAGTAAAAATTACAGACATGATTTTGACCTTTTACTACCTTGTGTACCTTAACCCTGTTACCGATCTGTTTTGAACTGCGTACGGTCAGAAACAAGTGGAAGGTAAGTACTTCTTTGTGTTGCGAAATGATTGGCGCACTAGAGTGATTTGAAAGCTCCCATAATCACAACATAATATATATCCTGAATCACTGGTATTTAAGGGATAACCCCCAAGATGATTCCTCCCATTAAGTATTTTTTGCATTATCCATCATCTTCCGGTTGAATACATACTCGTCCAACTTGAACCGGACGACAGGCGTGGTGGAGTATTGGCTGCCCATGACCTCCCTCCTGTTCCGCTCCCTCCACCTCCTATCCTCCTCCGCGCCCCTTTCTTTGCCCCCTGTCTTCTTCTTTATCGCGCTCTTTGCCACCACCACCTCCTTGCCGTTCGCCGACACCAAGAACGGGGCGGCGCCCGTCCCCACCACGGGGGCCACCGAATTGAGTCCCTTCTTCTTGGACTCCCGGTGGCCCTTGCCACCGAAATCCGCGCAGCCCTTGCACCGGAGGCAGCAGGCGTAGCAGCAAGCGGCCTTGGTCGCAGCTGCCACGACCTCGGCCGCCCTGCACTGGAAAGGCCACTTCCCGCACATGCGCAACGCGTGTATTATCCGACGGTAGCGCACAGAACTACAAGACCATGCGTGACGCCGCCGACCCTCCCCCTCAGGCTCCGAACTCACACCTCACCTGCCCCCTGGAAAAGGGCAGGACCGAAAATAACCCTTTCACACCAATCACATCAACATGCACAAAGCGTTGCGTCCACCGCAAAGCAGACGGTATGGCAAAAGCACGTCACCAGATCCAAGCGGCGAGCTAGGTTTAATGGTGCACCAGGAAGACTTCTTCTTCGTGTCCGCAACAACATCCGGGAAGCCTGGGTATGGATATATATATTTTCACTTGGGTCACTCGGTCCGGTCGAACTCACCTAGACCTATTCCCTCAGGGGGCCAGAAATCAGAAGTATGCTATTAGAGACGTGGATCGGACACCTGAGAAATCAAAACACTGGACCACCTGATGGGAAGACTTTCCGGCTGTTTCCTGCGTAAGGCCTGGAACGCCTTAGGGTGCGTATTGACGACCGAAATCGGCTTGTGCGAGACTTGGACACGGCTGAACTGGGCGAGAGGGGAAGGCATCTGGGAAATCGACGGCTGTCCCACGCGCTAGTCCCGCCGTCAATCCTCCCCAGTCCCCACCGGGGCTCACTCACTCATTCCCCGCGAATGGCCTACGGGCACCTTAACAGCGTCGTGAGGTGCGGAAGAATGGCAAAGGTTCCAGGGCAAAGCATAAACAGGCGCCGATGGGCGGGCAAGTTAAAGGCGTCGATGGCCGGTGGTAGGAGCTGGGGGAGTGGTGAGGTAGGCGGAGTGGGGAGGGGGGGAGGTAACAGACGGGTCAAAGGAGAAGGAGAGGGTGAGGGATAAACGTGGAGGGGGAAGTTTAGGAGTGGTGAGGGGAGGTCGTTGGGGAGGGAAGGGTGAGAGGGGGGCTCGTTACGTCACGCCACTGTCGGACACGCAGGCAGGAGTATTTTAAAAGGTAGGTGAGGAAGTCCAATTGATTGCCCTACCCCCCCAACACAAACGGCCGGCCCACCTACCTGCTCCACTAAGACCCTATGGAAGTTTGTTGTTGGCTGGAGGAGGGCGCTCCGGTGGGCACGACTTGCTTGCCTTCTTGCGTGAAGTCAATGCGTATTGTGCCAGAGGGGCAGTGGGGGAAGGGCGAGAAAGGAGAATAAGACGCCATGGAAGGGCGAAGAATGAATATCTCCACACGCACAGAGGGAGAGAAAGATGGGGTTCTTTGTGTTAAGCTTTGACCCGCAAGGAAAATGAGGTCAGAACTATTATTTTTCAGCTGGCAGGGGTGCAGCAATTTCCTCTCCCCTCATGCCTGCGAATCCCTTCCTAGCTTTACGGCTTGCCGTTAAGCCTCGTAACCAGGGAGCTAGATTGCTCTAGCGAATGAATCATGACGACTTTGCAGGGTATACTCAGAATGGTGATATGCTCATAAGGTTGGCGTAGTCAAAACGAGTCCGACGGCTTATTCATGCTCAAAGTTTGGCTAAATGGAATTCTAAAAAGAAGTCCACTGCATAATGGAACCGATTAGAGGAAATCACCAAACAAGTTATTATTCTCTAATACAAAAAAATACACGACGAAAGCATATTAAATGCCATTATCGCAAGAAGCATCTCGACAGCCCAAAATCGTTGAAGTAAAACCATTGAATTCCAAGATTTACGCACCGAATTGCATTCAGGCGAAAAGTAGTCAAATCGCTAAAGCAACATAGTCTCAAACAATCATCATATGCAGAATTCAAAGCAGTTTCTACATGGTGCACGTACCCGCGCGAGTAGATTAATAAAAACATTCCCCATAAAAATTGCACCGTGTAAACACTCACAATTGCGCAATTGCAAGAACGCGTTGCCATAAAAGAGCCCCAGATAATATGGAGCATTTGCCCTCGCATCTGTCAAGCCAGGTACTCGCGCGGGTATATGCATCGCAAATTGTAAACACGCCTAAAGGATCATAATCGAAATTTCACGAAACCGTATAGTTCTCCGATTACTGAGTTTCCCCTGGCAAACCACCGTAAAACTATGAAAAAATACAGTCGCATTACTCTTATATTTTTCTCAAAATAAGGAATTACCTTTGTAAATAAAACATTTGTTTTAACGTTTCAGTTTTTGTATAAGGACAAATATTTTAAATTAGAAGCCAATCTCTTATTTTCAGGAAATTATGAATATAAACACAAGTTATCTATGTCACCGAAATGACTATTCTGAACTCATTCGTTTATAAATGTGTTAAATTCAAAGTGATAAAAACTTTTACCTATAACAGGAATCGGTAGATCGAATCGCCACCGTACTCCGAGTGTTCATCCATGTTACCGCCTCTAACAAATTTTACATCATCATTTCTGGAGAGCGGGATCTTCTATCATAAAAAAGATAACGTTTTAAGAAACACACTAAAGGTATGAAATCCACCATTCATGAGTAAACCGGCATTTGTCCTGGCTCTTCAAATTGCAGGTCAGTTTGTCAGCTAGTTCAGGAGACTTCCAGCAACGACTCTCGAATCACCGTCGATGAAATGAATTTTTGATGGCGAATTTCATCCGTTTTGTGTATGCAAACAATTAATAGCAGTACAATTAACTGCTCATCAAGTCATTTTTGTATTTGAAATTGATAAAAATAATTACGATTTTCAAAATTTTCACAAACAATAAACTTATCATTCGATACGACATCTAGCAAAACCTCACTAATAATCTTAATGGTTACATGAAAAATACCATGATCCAAAAGTGTTCGTACAAAAATATAATCTTCACTGTAAGGCTTTTCCCGATATATTAGGTGCACTGTATTAAAAGAAGGGGTAATTAGTGCATTGATAAATAATGGATGTCTCAATTGAGAAGAATATTTTTAAAGATTTTTATGTATTAAAGAGAGAGAGATACATACAATAAATGTAAAAATTTTACTACTCTCCCAGTCGTCTACCACTTCATAAATGTTCAGAGCGTAGTCGGAGGAGACACTTTTCAAGGTAACATTTGAACTTGTATAAAGATAAAATAATTCTGGAAGTTCTATTCACGAAGGAGGAATTTTTCGAGGTGAGTTTTCGTCTCAATGGCCCGACCTAGGTGAGCAAGCTCCGAGCCCTTTGGAATCCTGAGAAATGACATTTTCGATTTCACAATAGCTTGCGCCCGTGACATATATTATAAGCCGATAACTAGAATGTGGCTGAAGAATTCAGATAAATCGATAAATCCCATTTGTAGCGACAAAAGCGTATAAAAAGGGAACTTCTCTTGTATTGGCACATCGGGAAATAAAAAATTGTTTGCACAATTCCATCGACACGTCAGTTATGGGCGCAAACTTTCCCAGAAAGAATGTATTTTCCTTTCCTCGAGCGATCCTGTGTACGGATCCGCAAAAAGGCAACACATCCTGGGAGAAAGGAGTGGAAGAAGCTTTCGCTTTCACTTCACAAAATTCAGAAACACGCCACACGCGGAATGACAACGACACAACGTGCGAAACGAATCTACGAGGTACTGGATTTAAAAAAAACTGAAGCCGATTAAAAGTGAATGGAAAAGACTTACGCACAAGATAGGGCCTTGTGCTTTAGGAATATTCCATCGCGACTATATAACTCAAAAAAAATACCAAACTCCACCAATTTGTTTGTTCACTTGAAAAACTAATATCAAATATGACATACTTTCGCTTTAAAATACATTTAGGAGCAATCAGGGCAACTTTTATGACAAATATATTCTTCAATTAAACCTTTTCTTGTGGTGTGAGCCAACTAATATGCCATTTTCATCGAATCAATGTTCTTTGGCTCCAACTTGTGCAATAATTGTCTAATGACTACAAAAATTAAATTGAAGAATAAAATTACTTTTTTTACTCCACATGTGGGAATTTATTATCATGATCCGGGTTTCGATACTTCGTGTCGCCTTCAACTGTCGAAACAGTCGTTTGCAAAAATTTGATGGCTTGGTGCTCGGTTTAACTTTTTCTCACTGTTTGCTGGAGAATGCGCTTCCTACAAACAGATATACGAGAAAATGCCATTGATTAAATATCATTTAATTTCAAGGTTTCCTTTATAAATACAATAGCGAGTAAGAATAAATGTTTTTGGGAATAGAGTAATTGTTCTATAAGTAACCATTATACATATTAAATACCATTTACACTATTTTCGGAGGAACCACCTTAAGTTAAAAAACCAAAAACAGCAACCATATGAAGAAAACAATCGCTCTTAAATATTTGTTTATTTATTGTGTTTTTTGGTTGTTTAAGTTGTTTAAATATAAATTACGGCATGTTTTCTATTTTACAGAACCCGCGAATATTTCATCCCAGGTCGAGATAAAATTCTGAAATCCATTCATTCACTGGGAGCCAATAAACTGAAAACAATCCAAAATTATATTTGTGATAAATTAAACATTACCAAAAAAATTAAGAAATACTCTTTAGATTCCTTTATGCCTTCACCGTTTCTGCTAGTTACAACTTTTACCTTTCTAACGAGTATGTCGTTACCTTCTAGTCTTTTTCAATTAATTAACCCAACTAATCTGATTTTATAAAATCAATGCTCTATTTCATGAGCGCAGAATATTCATTGGGTGGTAATGACTGTTCGCTCGGCCAAACCCATTCATCGAATCGTCACAGGTATTTGTCAGGCTTTTCCCATATTAATCTTAAGAATTCACAGGCAAATGATTGTGATGAGTAATGAAAATCAATATCCTTTTGGAGGATTTGGCCCCCCTCATAAAATTCCCCTCTTGGAAATGCGTACAGTCATTGTGTAGTGAAGACAGAAAGTTATATGATGTGACGAAACAAAATTTCTGCCCTAATCTAAAGTCAAATGTGTGTAAAAAAAATTGGGAGATTAGGATGTAAAATTTAAAGAGTACAATTAGCATCAACGTAAACTCATAAAAATGTCAATGTTCTCCATGCAAAACAGAAAGGTCGATTGTCCTTCTCGATATTTTTCACTAGAGTATTTCAATTACGATATTATTATACCATTTCCAAGGACGTTTGATCAAGACATTATTTATTAATATAACAAAACAGTTTTTTAATCCATTCGGATACATAACCTAAATAATCAATGCAGATTCAAAATCTCATAATTATCTCACACAATATATATGGTGAAAGCATGCGGCGAGTTCACAAAGCTACGCGTTAAATTGTAAAATAAATATGTATGGACCCTGCAGTATTCATTCAGTGATATGTTATAAGCAGTTTTTCTCCGCACAAATACAGCAATCAGGCGATATTTTGGCCGGCTGATCCTTCTAATATATAGCATTCAACCAAAGCCTTCAAACATAATACTGAGACATTATTCATTTGCCAAGATGAATTACATGATTATAAATTTAGAAAATTCAAAATCGCATTTAGCGTCTAAAATCGTAATGTATGGCTTCAATAGTCTTTCAGTTCCCACTCATCTCCCTCGATATCTTTCACTTTTTAACATAGCTTTTTTGTCGTACTATTTCATCGAAAAAACTCCATTCCAGCCGATAAAAATGTTTTTAACTGAAAAAAGTGTTCCGTCATATGATTACAGTGTGTTATAATCTAATTTATATATACATTATATAATATGTTACATAATATTACACATTATTATATACTTTATATAATATTTATGAGTTTATTGATCTTTTTATTCAACACTTGTGTGTGTACTTAAAAAGTGGATTTTTCACCCATAGTTATATTTATGTACCGATCTTAAGACTGGAGGCAATCAAAATTTTCTTGTCACACTCGCGGAAATATGAACTTCATTTCAACAAAAATATTTGAACGTAAAGAACTGAGCTTGCCTATCACACTAATTTATTAAAAATTAATAATCCAAACATTATCTTCTCATGATGGAAACCGTTAATTCATATGAACAGAAAACGCCATGTTATGTTTTATGCCACGCCATGTTATGTATGTAGCATACAAAATGAATTAATAGGAATTAGTTATACCAATCGTTAGTTGTCTGTCTATTCAAAAAAGAATGAAAAAGCTCATCATTCATCAAGCTATCATACGGAAGGATATTGATGCGATTATAACCCACAGAGGAACAAGTAAAAAATAAAAATCATGCAAAGTAGGGGCTGCGGAATTGGAGCCCACAAATGATCGTTCGAGCAACAGGCTATCCTCCATTCTTTCATCCAAGATATACAAAACCCGGCCGCTATTCGATCAAGCGAGAATCGACAAAAAGAAGGCAAGTTTTCAAAGATTATATTAGTTGAATAATATTTGTAATCATCACTTCAATGTTCTTAGAGTTGGAAGAAGAGAAAATACCCGTAGCGTGGTTAAAGATTTATCAAGAAATGCGCGCGCAAAGCATAATGAGTCGAGATCAAAATTCTGACTAATTCTGAAAGAAAACTAATCGATAAATACAACATGGATTTGACAAAGAAAGTCGGAGCAAAGATAATTAGACGCTATTGCGTATTTAAGGTAAAATTAGAAATATGTACTGTTTATCCATGGAAATACTTCACCGTTTACCAAGCTATAATACGAAACGTTATCAATGCGATGATAACCCACATAGATGTCAAAATAAACTGAAAAAAGACGGAATGTTTTAAGTAAACACATTTTCTTTTGAATCAGTCAAAATGGCTTTTAGATTTGTCAGTTAAACAGAATTTACCTCCTCATCCGTCGGTGGTAAATCCTTGAAACGTCTTATAATGAGTTGGAGATGTGAAACAAATTTATGAAAAGAACCCGAATGAAATTCAAGGCGTCTTAGAGAAAATTTTGTCATTAACCCTGCAACCTTTTGCTTCTTGTTTTGTGCTTTTTTATATATTCTTGTGTGCTTTTTTATATATAAATTAAGTAATTGAAAAAAGTTTCCCTAGAAAGCAAAACTTTTTCTTTAATATAAATTAAAGCTCATAATGTTTAAACATTGAAGTATTCAGTTTGTTCCGAAGTGTTATTCCACATAACGAACCAAACGCTTTCAAACAAACCAACTGGATAACTCGCATAGTTTTACGTCATCCTACAGCATGAGTACGTCAACGGCCACTCTTAGGTTTTATGCCCAAAATTGGCGAGATTTTTAATTTTTACAATTTCATCATCAATTCCATATAGAATTTGCTTACTCTTTTAACCTTCTTCTTTTGATAGGAATAATACTTCCAAGAATATTCCTCATTCTTTAAAGATTATAAAGAATTGTTTGGTTCGATGATTTTTTTAGCTTCGCCACCAGCTGTAGAATACGCTAAAACGAGCAACATTTTAAGGCGTTTTACTAAAAAAAACCTGCAAATCGACGCTAGCGAATTGGATTCCAATAAGAGATCGTCCGTGCAACAGGCTACCGGGCTTTCTTTCGTCCAAGATATGCACGACCCGCCGGACGTTGGCCCAACTCTCTTGTGTGAAGAGCAGTACCGCTGACACGCCATTCGATCCGGGGAACATGGCCTTCGACGGAAGGGGTCAATCCACTGGCGGTCGAGCGGGCAGCGTTCCCTGGACTCACCCCCATTCGTCTCTTCCTCCCTCCCCCTCTCTCTCGTCGAATGAAGGACCCTCACCTCTCCTCTCGGTCACCCGCTCGCCGCTGGAGAGGGCGAGAGAATAATTTATGTGCCCACTCGTGACTCCTTGGCGACCTTTGGCATTTCGAGAGTCAGTGACTCTCATTCGAGTCTCGGCGAGGGTAAAATGAGTGTCTTCATCGCGCGGTGTAACATGAGGTGGAATTAGCCCTCTCATGGCAGTTACAGGAAAATCTGCTGATCGTCCCAATGTAGAGTGCCAGGGGCACGTTTCTATAACACGAGCTATATGCATTCTTCCATTTCGAATTACACCCACTCATTTTGAAATATTGGCAAAGCTAAAAAGCTTCAGGAGAGTTTATCAATATATGCCAATATTAATTATTGAATAAATATAAAATATTCATCTTAAGTTGCTAATCAATTAACATCTTACCCGAGCCTTAACCTCGGAGCTAGAACATAAAACTCTTTAAAGGTTATCCATAAATATCGAGCGATATAAAAGATTTAAAGACTGACACAATCTAAAATATTTTGCGACATTATATCATCGGCTTTCTAAGAAATAAACCACAGATGCTGAAGAATCACTGATGTAAATGACTCGAACTAGGACAGGGATGATCGTAACTGCATGGATATCATTTTAAAACTATTGTAAGGAATCATTTTAGAAAGACCTAATGAATGGATTATGCCCGGGCACTGCTATTCCAGCTACCAGTCAAGCATGAGAGCACAAACCAAATATCCTCAACGAAAGCAAGCCTCCATCAATAAAATATATAATCGGTTGAAATCGGGATTTTCTGTAGCTGTGGCGGCTAAATTTCACCACCTTTGTGTATCAACAGTATAAAGCCAACTCTAACTAAAATCCGCTCGCAAACTTTTATTTAGATCAACCACTCGATCACCATCTCGAGACAAGGCGCATTTCCAATTTGAATGAGAAAGATCACTTCACAAAGCCGGTAATTTAATGATTAATGTTCACATGGTAGAATACAAGCGGGCAGCTAATATATCTGGGTGCAACCATGCTCTTTTAAAATTATTTGGTGTTTTTCCGACAATTTTATTCTCGTGTGTGACAGCTGACGGTGCTCTCCAAGATACTTAGAGAAAGATTACTGTTTGAATTGTATCTCCAATCCCGGTAAGATGAAGCTTCGGAAAGGTTAGGTGTGAAAATGATTCGACAAACTAAATGAGGTGGATGGTGATAAGGCTGATTAAGTTTTGAAGGAATGGATAATCCAGGAAAATAAATTTATTACTCGACATATGAAAAAACTCATTCAAGAGGACTAGGATAATACCTCATTACTTTTTGCCAACCAATCGAACCAACCTACCAAAAACCAACTCATCCTTATTACTCTCCATTATTTTCTGCAAAAAGATAATTCAAGGTGTAATCAAGCTTTTCAGTAACTTGTATCTATCCTAAGATCATTTTCCGAGGAATCTGAAATTGTGATTATATCGAGTTTCTCACGCTATAGCCCTGATTCTTTGCATAAGAACACGATCTCATTATTCTAATACTCCCCGCAACTTATCCTATAGCAATCCACTAGATGATACGATAGAGTGAGAATTTTCATTGCTCCAAAAAGATTTTTACTGTATCGTTTACGTGAGAAATGTGCAAAATATAAGCTTCTCTTTTTGTGGAATGTTTCCAAAAATATTTTTTTTAAACAAACACATTTATTTAGTATCTTAATTCTCAACGGTACCTCGGGTTTACTCATGTCTTCGCCATTAAACTTTTCAGTGATTTTCACTTCTCATTGAATAGGCCTAACTCCTCTTTAATGTAATATGAATTAATTGACCATCACTTCCCTGACTTATTAGGAATATGACAAATATTTATTTATACTCGCTTTACGTTCCTCTTATCTGAATAATCTAATGAATCATTTTCCCTATCATATGTCCCCATTCTCCGTAGTTGAGTTTTTTGGTAGATTTCTCTTGGAATAATAAAATATTGCCCACAAAATCCATCTTCACTATCAGCCATTAAATCTCAACGGTTCTTTATTGCAAGTAATTGAGGAATTTTCTCGGACGCAATGTAGAGGATGAGAGAACTGAGACCTCAATATCTCACTCGAAAACTCACCTTTTGTGGATACTTCTTCATTTAACCTCAAGGAGATTCATTTATTTTTCTCTTTTTCATAATCTATGATTCTCAAAGCGTATGCAATCAGCAAACCCAATGGGCACACGTAGCCTTGGAAAACGTTCTCACGGATGGAAAAGAGAAACGGTTAAAGCATTGATCTCAAAATTGTGATAAGGGTTTAGTAGCTGTTTTAATGGGCTCGTGCCCCAAAAATTTCGCTCCATAAGATGCCCTGTTATTTAGTCACGAATGCTTTCCTGGACGGCGGATTGAGAAACATGCATGATTCCTTGTTTCATCCCGTGGAGTTGCTCCAGATGGGCGACAAGTGCAACCATTTTTCGGAACGCAGTGGATACGTTGGCAATGTAACGATTGCATCTAAACTGGAAAATATACTCAGGAACTTAGGAAAAAATGTTTTATTTATAATCAAATCAACGCACATACGTTGAGACCTCCATTCATTTATATTTAAATACTTATTTGAAATACATATACAAGAGAAAAGAGGGCTCCTGAACTTCGCAGAATAAAGGCGACATGAAATAATCATTATTATTTCGGAAGTTTTGCGTATACTTCTTTTGCGTATAATATCCTGCGAGCCACCTCATGGGCGTGTAGCAGGGGGTGTTAAGTCACCAGCCGTATAGAGGTGTAAGGTTTTGGGAGGTGAAAAGTAACCTGTATTTAGTGGAGCCCAGCTATTATTCTGGTTGCTGATTGTGCGCGGAAAGAGCGAGTTTTAGTACTTATCTGTTCGGCAATGTATTTCTCGTATAGCTTCTGTCAGACCTAGAGATCTAGTATGGTGTCATGATAATATTCTCTGTATCGCTCTGATACACACCAGTTCTGAATATCTCAAGCAGCCTAAGCCTAGCGTGAAGCCTCCGAGTCTCTAGGGGCTCCCACTTACTCCTTCTGACAGTTGTGTAACACTATATGTTCGTTCGTAGCAGTTTTTAACGAAGCGTGCAGCGTTTCTTTGTATTTTATTACTTTTTTGGTTAAATTTTTATGACCAGCGTCCCAAATTCTCGCGGCGTATTTGAGGTGTGACCTAACCAGAGCGAAGTAGCGTCTTTCGTTTACTTTTTTATGCGAGGACCTTCCTATTATACGCTTGACAAAACCTAGTTTTTTAATACTGTACCGCATATGTTTATTATGTGTGTTCCCCACAATATATCAGAAGTTAAAGTAATTCCAAGATATTTTACTGTGTCTGAAAATAATAACAGAATTAGTGAGCCTGAGGCCAGAGGTACCTTAAGACTCAGGAGATCGCAGCCTGAAGCTTAAGCTGCGTCAAGCTATCAAGTTATGTTCTTACGTTTCACAGGGGCCAACCTTAGCTGAACTCTCGCTGGCGGGAGTAGGCAAGAGGAAATTAGGATGCACCGCAACGTGGAATGAAATAGGAGAGAAGTTAAGGTGGAACACAGAGTTAGTCGCAGCGCGTCCTATCTCTTCTCCATCGCTTTAATCCGCGCCGCGAAATGCACTCTCCCATGAAAGCGGTTTTTGAGTGAGCGACCGAGGAGACGGGCATCGGGGGCGCAATTCTCGCAACTGGGGAAGAATTTCGTGAGAATTATGGAAGGAATAAAGTCTCCTCCTTCTCTAGATTTCCGGAAGGTTCATACAACGCTGAGCTCTTATCTTTTATGGTTTGATTTTGATTACATCGAAAAAAGAGGTACATCTTATTTCAATGTTTGGCGACAAAGTGGACAACTCTCAGAAATGGCAATTATGGTAAAGTGTGGCTTCGGTCAAGGCCGCGTTACACGGTAAATTTCATTGTACAAACGACTGGATCACGTACTGTACAAGAAAATGAATGGAATTAGAGCAGTTCAGTTATTCAAAGAATCCAAAAATTTTCCGGTTTACAAGGTACAATTTTTCTCTTGAAAATATTCGTACAATGTTTGTACAAGGAAATGTACCGTGTAAAGCAGCCTTCACACCAGAGAAAAATTTTTAAAAGCTCTCCACTGATGGTTTTTAATTTAAATTTAATTTTAATTTAAAAGCTCTCCATACATATTCATTTCTTTAAAGGCACTATAATATTATCAATATCAGAGAAAGTCTGATAATGAAAATTAATAGGCGAAATCGATCACCATTTTATCTCAGTTCTCTCTCTCTCCAATGCGCAAAGGTTAACCCATATACAGATCCATGGCGCCGCCGCCGCGCTTTGAGTTTTTATAGGTACTGAACAACTTCAATTTTGAAGATGTGATATTAAAAAACCATCAGTGGTCTACTGCTTTGTAAGAAACTGTCAACTGGGGAAAGGAAACAGAGCTATTTGCCATTTAAATTACGTTATCAAGTATTTCTAGAAAATTTTACGCAAAAGGATGCCTGGCGTAGCCGCTGCGCTGGGAAATCGGAAGGTGTTTAGGATTCTTTTTTTAATTTAAAAGTACTGAATAGAGAATACTCAAATGATTTACAAAAGATATTTGAATAATGTGAAGAAAAATAATTTATTCTGTTCACATTTTAGCGTTTTTTAACTTAATCGATATGCTTATATGATACGAATGTATATCTAATACATAAAAATGAATGTTTATTTGTTCGTCTTCAATGCGCTCCAATACCATTCTTCAGATTACGATAAAACTTTGGTGAGTTATTGTGCGCACGTCCGCAAAGGTTTCTGAATTATTAAATTCATTGTACAATAGGTGGAGCGTGGGTCTTTTCAAAAAATGAGTGTTGGCACGCGAACTTCTCAAACAAGCGAAGAACAACAAGCAAGCAACGACGCAGATCGTTCGCGAGTTTCTCAATCACGTGCATCAGAATCGTATCAGTGAGACATCGTATCGCGTGTATCATAATCATATCAGTGAGACATAATTTGGGTTAAAAGGTATGTAACTTATTTGTACGTGGAAAAAATTTGATGCAGTGGTCTCTTTGTTTGCTTTTTCTAAATTCATGCATTAGATTTTCATATGCCCTTCTTTTTTCCTGAAATTGGATTTTTAAGCTCATAAATCCTACATTTTTGCACTACTTCAACAATAAAATATTTTATTTATTTGTAAACCGCACCATAAGCATGGAATGGAAGCTCATGCCATCATTTGTGCGTTAAAAACTTCATGTGTAAGTGCGAGGAATTCATTGGACTACAAAATCATTGTCTTTCATTTATTATGTACATGTAAATTGTCTGCTTTGTACGCATGTGACTACTTAGAAAAAGAGGCATTGCAACGCATGCCTGGCACAACAAGTATTCATTATTTGTTTGATAAAAAAGGTACTTCTGAAAGGTATAAGTTATGAATATAATTATTGAATTGTATGTTCTTATCTCTTCTAAAAAATATATCTGACTTCAACAAGAATACATCCAACTTACCATAAATGACTAATGTTTATCAATTCTTTATTAGATAATAATGAAAATTTCATATCTGCCTGATTGTCCAATTAGGTGACAAAAAACTGCGATGTTTTTTCAAAATCTTTCAAAATCGTTAGGCCAGTTCCACCAGGTAACAAGTTACTATTGCATGAAAGCGGATGGGTGAAGATTGGAGACTTTTCAGATATGGGTTTGGATAAGAATTAAGGCACTCACTTGGCTAGGAGTTTTATGTGTTAAAGGAGGAGTTACCGCTAGTTAACGGATTTGAAAGTGGCAGAAGAAACCATTGTAGTGTTGAATGAGGGGCAATGCACTGTTGGAGATGGTGATGGAATGAAGATAGAAAGACGACAGTTGGAATGCAAGACGCATAAATATGTTAATTTTAAATGAACGAAAATTTGAGATTCCAATTAAAACAAAACATAAAGCTTGGAAAAGTTGGTATCTCTAATGTTGAACAATTTACAGTTTTTATTTCATAAATCATAAATTTCACTTTTGGGTGACACCATGGCCAGAGGTTTTCCTGCACATCGTGAAATTTTTGGTCCAATTAACTAGTGACAAGATTGATGCTATCATTAATATGTATATTTTATGAAGCAATACTAATATTCGTAAAACATAATTGAGATTTCATATAAAATATTTATAAATATAAATAAAATTGAAACTAATTCATTCTCTGTCAAACAAATACTCTACAAAATATTTTTATCAAATCGAAATTTTTAAAATTTCTTAGCTTATTTCCTTCCTGAAGCACTTCGATTAATGAAAGTTCAAAAAATATATAAAACAAAATTAGAATAGACCGTTGATTGAGGGAAGGAGAGCTTGAAATTAAATGTGATACCACCAACAAATATTATTAAAACACCTATGGCAATGAATGAATTATATGAAATTGAAAGAGGAAAAATGGAGGATAAATAAACAATCAACCATGCAAAAGACTATCATATGAAAAGTGGATTAAAAATTAACCCATCAGGTCAAAATTCTATATTACGATCACCTCTATAAAATAGATTGGGATTAATGGGAAGGGAGGACGTTCGGTATACATGTAAGGTCAAAAAGGCACCAAAAGATTGGAAACTTCTCAGCGGGGTTGGATGTAATTTTCTCTCTCCTTGCACTATGATTAAGAATCATGAAAAATAGGATTGTTTTCAGCCGACAAAATGTATTTTGATTCTGCATCGATAAGACTTTATATCTATTTAGTCACTAGAATGACATTAGTCCTGATTTATGCCTCAAACATGACTCTTTCGTAAACATCACCGGCGAAGAATGATATTAAATTATTAATATACCTTACTTACTTACTCCTCGGCGCTACAGCCCTTGTAGGGCCTTGGCCTCTCCGACGATGTTTGCCCAGACATTCCCGGCATGCGTTCTCCATCTTTTAATTTCCATCTTTCTCAGATCAACCTCTACATCATCCAACCATCTTTTCCGGGGTCTCCCTCTCAATCTTCTACTACCAGGATGACCACGAAATATCTTTTTCACCATCCTATCCTCAGGCATTCTCTTGACATGTCCAAACCACCTTACTCTATTGCTCTTAATTTCTGTCACTATGTTAGGATGTTTGTGGAGTTCCTCGAGTTCTCTGTTTCTCCGTATTTTCCACTGTCCACCTTCCTTTGTAGCACCATAAATCTTTCTTAGTACTTTCCTTTCCCATCTTTTAAGTAGTTCTTCTTCTGCCGTGGTCATGGTCCACGTTTCTGAACAATATATGACCACAGGTCTAATCACTGTTCGGTAAATCTTTGTTTTCAAGTTCCGACTGAGGTTGCGTGACTTGAGCACTTTCAATAAAGCTCGATAATCCCTATTGCCTGCTGCAATCCTGGCTTTTGTTTCTTCATGTATATCATTATCTTTTGTCACCAGCACTCCCAAATACTTGAAGTTGTTACATCTCTCATACTTATTCCCATTTAATATTATAGATTTATCTCGAACAGTAGTACTTTTCCTGGAAGAGAACAAGTACTGTGTTTTGGCAGAGTTCACTTTTAGCCCAACTTTTCCTGCCTCCATCTCCAATCTCTCCAGTCCTTCCTCGAGATCTTTTAGTCTTCTTGATATCATATTGACATCATCAGCATATGCTAGATTTTGCGATACACGGTTAAACAATGTACGACTTGGATTGCTGACTTCTGTTTTCCTCATCACCCGTTCCAGTACCACATTGAAAAGAATGGTGGATAGCACGTCGCCTTGTCGCAAGCCCTGATTAATTTCAAACTTATATGCCCTGCTGATGTTAAATATTTCCCACAGTTTAAAACTTACACCTATATGGTGAACATCAATGATTTAAGGTAAATATGTATGATGGAGAATAGAGGGAATAGATAATCGAGTACGGCGGTACGACGAGCAAAAGTAAGAAATATTGCCAATAAAAGATCAAATATCGTAGAAAAACACGGTCAAAGCTGGGACATTTATACAGTAAAATACCAAAGATATACACATTATTTTATTATGTCCATTCAATAAAGCCATGATCTATAAAAATTGAAGTAACTTTTACCATCGCCTGAACACTGAATTAGACGGCGAATCTCAAGAGTTGGCGAAAAGCGAAACACGCTAATTTGATTTCATCGAAAAGAGCAGCGCGATGACACAGAGAATTGTATTTCCTTTGAGAGATAAAAACATAATTTTCAGTCTACTAAAAAGAGGAGACTTCCCTAAGGTCTGAAAGGTTAACTAATAGACCCTCTCCCATGCAATCGACCATTTTTTAAGAGGTCCCTCGAAAAACTCTCAGATACAAGCGATCTTGCTCTAAGTAAAGGTCGAAAAAAATTCCCAAGAAAGATAAAAGTTTGTGACAAAAAGGGTAAAGGAGAGAGAGAAGGAGGGGAGTTGAAATTTATTTTTTTTAAGCCTGTGTAACGCATGCGGTGTATGAGAGAGAAAAAGAGAGGTGAACAAGAGAGGCAAAAAAAATCGTGGGAGAAAGGTGGTAGGGAAGGAAAATATCCCACAATTCCCCACTGACCAATCTCCCGACCAACCTCCTTTCCCCTGCTCCCTCCCACACCAAAGGCAAGGGGCTCTCTCGCAGCCGAAAGGGGTCGAATTGGGCCCAGAGGGAGGAAAGTCCTTGACGCATGAGGCCGCCCGCTCCGCGATAACAGGTTCCTTGCCCCATTGGCGTGGGCGGGGATAGCTGGGTGGGGGGGGGAGGATTGGGAATGGGGTGGGCTGAGGAAGGTATCGAACACTTACCCCTTTCTCTTACCCCACCCCCCCCCTCCACCACCTTCGCCCCCTCCCCAGCCACCCTACACCCTGGCAAGCAAAAAGGTGGAGGAGGGGGGATTTCGAGTCGGTGGGGAAGGGTCGGGGAAGGAAAAGGGTACACCTTGCACGCGAACTCCCACACACCGCACCCTGGTATCCCCTCCACACTCACACAGACAAACGCCCACAAGACCCCAGCCGAACCCCTCACCCCACCCACCCCCCCACTTCAGGACGAGGGCTCACGAATCTCCTCGAAGGCTCATTTGCATTTGGCGCCCATTAATCCCGAAAAACCCCATCCCACACGTTCCCGGGTTCGCCTAACTCGGGAGGGCTATTTTCTTTACTTCGTATTTTTTTTATATCCCTGTACCCTTTCCGCGGAAAAGGGGCGGTCCCCCACTTACTTTACCCACTCCACGGCGAGACTCTTCGCACGCTCTATTCCACTCTCTTACCTCACTAATACCACCTTCGACAAAGGGCAACCGCTTCACACACTATATTTTCCCTCCACTATTTCTTTTGCTTCGAGCAATAACTACGCTTAAATCGCAAGGAGTGTTTTATTACGAGCCTGCCGTTCCGAAAATGTCTCACGCTGCCCAGTTCTAACTAATTACAATTCAGGAAGTAGTTTCATTTTATACTCAGGTCAATTTCAGAGAGGAGGAGTATTGTCTTTTCCAAGTTTCTGCAGTCCGTACAATAGCACGTCTCTTTGACGAATATTTTTTATCAAACCCTCAGCTTTCTCAATATCGACGGAAGAGAAACGCCATTAAACTTTAAATTTAAAAAATCTCAATATTTTGCGGTAATTTTAGCGGGAAGATTGAACCTTTGCTAAAATTGTGATTAAATGTTTTCAATTCTTTGCTATTAAATTAATCTTGGTCTAAAATTCTTTTTTAGTATTTCTGCATCCAAACAAATTATCAACTATCCGCCAGAATTTCTCGTAAAACGAGTGTGCTCCATTTGGCTCACACTTAAAAAATGAACTTCCAATTTGACTTCACATTAGGTATAATCAGACAAGCAAGAACATAATTTTTTTTAAATACTTATACTGTCACTTCCTTGGATAACAAAAATGTAATTATTAATGCGATAGTAAAAGGGTTAAGCAACCGAAAAAAGGCCATTTTAACCTAGATATCATTTTTACTGATAAAATGACTTAATTTTATCTTTAATTATTGCGGTAATGAGTATCAACAACCAATTCTGGTACAAAGATAAAGTCGGAGCCGAAGTTGGTGCCATCACCCGTGCATACTAAGCATCTTTCCCTCGTTAAGAATTCAAAGGGTATAATTTCAAGGAAGCATATGGGAATATAAATAAAAATGAAATACATGGTAAAAAATACGATGAAAAGAACTTCGGGATAAAGTCTAATAGCAATTCTGACACCAGAATATGTTAGCTGTTCTTAAAAGAAACAGCTCGTCAAATTGTTATTGAAAATACAATCATACTTCGAGATGACATACATATTTGGAACTAATTCATTTACTCAAAAAATGCTCATCTCCTGACCTATCAACCGGAATTGCATGGCTACAAGGAAAATCATCTTATGAACTTAAATTACTGGCAACTGAGTTCATTTACTATGTATAAAATTATTTTATTTGCACGGGGCAATAACTACGCTTAAATCGCAAGGAGTGTTTTATTACGAGCCTGCCGTTCCGAAAATGTCTCACGCTGCCCAGTTCTAACTAATTACAATTCAGGAAGTAGTTTCATTTTATACTCAGGTCAATTTCAGAGAGGAGGAGTATTGTCTTTTCCAAGTTTCTGCAGTCCGTACAAATATAAGTCCGTATAATAGCAAAGACTCCATTGGGTACCAATGATGTGGAATCACCTGTTTACGTTGAAAATTGATCCACTTGATAGAATAATACATGAGTACAGGTGAATTCATCTTATCATCAATTCAAATCCAAGACTCAAGTGATTTTTTCCATTCCAAAATTTATGTTAGCGTTGACATGCACGAACGTGAAAATTCTGTTCCAAAAAATAAAATTGTTGAGTAGTTTTTTTATTTTGACACCTGGTGCGGTATGAAAGCATTCCTTAGATTTGATAGACCGTGGAAATTCCTTTCTGTAGAGTAATCGAGTCGCTTCTGAATTAAACAACGATATTAATGCCTTTCTCCATGTCAAATTCCATTCATTTTACATCTTCTGTTCTCCGTAACGCATTTTGAATTCCTTCCTTGATGCATTTTTCTCTCCGTATTTCCATCCATTCCTCACAAAGGCCTTCATATTCATATGTAGCCTTCTTGAAATTTCTTTTCAGTTTGACTTCCCAAATTTTTGGTGGGCAGTTCGGTGATCTTTAGAAGCCATTATTCGCTACTCTTAAGTTTTTATGGCATTGCGTTCTTCAATATTGCCCTTTCTTCTACAAATGATTGTTACCGAATGGTCAAGTTTTCCCGCGGTCATTCGGCAAGGCCATTCATTGAAAAGTTATGATTCATATCTCCATTTTGTCCTCAAGGGTTAGGCATAACTCCCATACATTCAGCGGTGATATCTGGCGTCCTGCTGGCGACATGAAATTTGTTGTGTCCCAAGCAGTCCAAGGAAAAATTCTTGGTTAAATACCGATAATTTTTATGCTATCTTTTGAGCCATCAGACTCTCTTTTTCCATGTTCTGAAAATAATTTTATAACCATGCATAAAAGAGCCACAAGAATTCCCGACCCATTTACGGCGTTTCTCTCGAACATTTTGGAGGGCTCAGGTCGAATTGCAGCCGAAGCCTAGCCGCCGAAAATTATCCTTAAGAGAGGTCCTTTCAAACACTATAGTCGTCCTTAACTGCGCACTTTTTTATTCCCTTATGCCTACTTAAGTCATTTGCACATGAATGATGTGCATATCTCTACATAAGGTCTCTTAAGTCTGGAAAAGTCCGAAACATCATTTATGTTTTGTTACCGTCACTACATAATTTGTTATCAATTCATATAACCAATAATTCTTTATTCTGTGAATGTTTCCATAATTAAATATTTTAAATTATAAATAATATACAATCGGATTACATATAAAAATTACCGGTAATATATATTTTTCTCATAAGTCCAGACTTAAGGGGCATCCTGTATTAACATATCAGTACGATGAATGTACCATTTTTAAGGCTCAAAACGTTTATGGAACAACTTGAATTCTTTTAATTGTTTCACCTATTAAATAAAATACTTCAATAGAACATTAATTTTTATTAGCTTAAGCGATAAGCTTCCGTAAAATCCCAATGTATAAAATAATAGAGCATCGTAGAACGAAATCGGTAATCTCTCAGTCATCCCCAAAATCAACAAGATTAAATCGGGCGAGAATTCAAATCTTCCATCGCCACACTCGATTCGTTCTCCAACCCCTCCTTTGCCTCCGAAAATAACACTCGTCCCATTTCCTGCATTCCCCAATCGAAATCCCCGCCCGAAACACGAGAGCTCACGAATTGGAATTTAGCTCATCTTCTCGGTCCTCTGTTTACTCATATATGCGAGAAGACTCCCTAAAAACTTTCAACACTTTTGGGAAAAAATCAATGAAGTCTCAATACAAAAAATTCTAACAATACTCGCGTGAGAAACGCGGTAATGTGTCTCAGAAAATCAAATAGGACGTCAAACAATTATTACGAAAATTGTTTGTAAGCACATCAAAGAGATGCTATTCACATACTGCACGCCTTTAATTCATCGAAGAAAATATTTGGGGCATCGAAGAAAATATTTTCAAGTTGCGGAAAATATACTGTATATTTTCGTTCCAGTGTAATGACGAGTTTTTGACGTTATTTGGAAAAATACGCAAAATCTTAAGAATACCTCCAAAACTTAGCTCTCCAGATTTGATTTGAAACACTTCAAAAATGCAAAATACAGGTTTAATAGGGAAAAGATGCGCTGAAAGAGAGATAATAGGGCAGCATGATTGGAAAAATCTCGAAGAAAATGACGTCAAACCCAGAGTGTGAGATCTTTCACCAGCATGTGCCCTAAAATACTAGTTTTACTGGATATATCAGTATAAAACCTTTACCTTTACTTAAAATATAACGCCATACTTGATTTAACTTAACTATTTTCGGACACATTTATAATTAAGGATGTCTTTTCAGATTCATACCCAGCTGTTTAGCTTTTGCAAAAGTCGTCGATTTCATTGACCAGCTCCTGTGCTTGATATATTTTTTCCTTTTCGCACAGCACTCCAGTGCAAAATTCCAGGATGATTTTCAAGGATCCACCAGCGTCCTCAATTTAAAATAAAGGCAGATTTTGATTGCATCCCTCCGTTACCATAATTTTCCCATCGCTTCTTCCGAGGCAATTACAGATCCCTCTCTCCCTTTCCCATCCTATCGCAGTTTGGCATCTATCGACTTGGTACATGGTGGTTTACTAACACGTAGATTTTAATTACGATGCTCCTGTGAAACTAAATTACCCAGAAACACTTTCAGAAGATCAAGGTCGTCCGTCGGAACTTTATTGGCTGCACGTATCAATGTGGATCGGAACCTGAGATCACTTGCGATACTAGCGTTTGCTTTTAGTTTCTGCAAAGATCATCAATGTGAGAAATCGCAATGGCAAATGAAAGAAAATATCTCGTTAAAGCAAAAAACCTTACCAGCATTTCGTTTTCGGTCATGGCCGTTTATTCCTTTTTAGTTAATTTAAAATTCTGTTCTTATTCGTGCTAAATTAATGCGATTCACATAACGAGAAGAGTCCCACTAGTTAAGGTAATCTTAAGGTAACTTGGTTAAGGTTATCTTAAATTTTCAAAATATACAGGCGTTTTCATTATGACTTTACCTACCATTTGTTTTAATGGTAAAAAACACTACAATTTCATAATATAATAACTATCCTCGAACGTGAGAACAACAACTTCACTTCGTCAAATATTTCGTCACCGGGTGACAATGAAAAACACACAATACACAAAAAAGAACACAAACTTCGGATTTAAAATTTTCAGTGAGTCGCTCGCTCCTTCTTCACTTAGAAGAGTTGGAAGAATTAGCCACTGTCTTGATTCAGTTTATCATCATATAAAGAACATATATGAAATATAAGCCCTTCTATATAAATCAAATTATGCATTTAGTATTGCCTTATAATAGTCTATGTATTTACACCTGAATATGATATATTCCATGGTCGTTCAAATATACGTGTATTTTGTGGAATCGCAGTGCTTTATTAACTGTCATCATGAATGGATTCTACTTAGTTAAGTCTGAGACTTTAGCTATCATCTATCAAGAGTATCGTCCAATATGAGACTCGATATGTGGATACATGTCTTTTAATAATTCCAGTACATTTCTATAAACTTGAACACTCGACATGAGTACCGAATAAATTTCTGGTAACCATAAACAAGTTGGTTAATGACTATCACGACCAATATTCTCCACTTTGAGCCTGAGTTTGAAAAATTCATATCATTCTTCGTTCATGAAACCAATCAAATACATACCGGAAACAATACGCCACACCGTGACTTGAGGCCGAAGTCACCTAATTTTAAGTAAAAGTAGGGGTACTCCGATTTCATATGCGAATAAAATCAGTAATTTTATAGTCTATAAAGCTAAAACTATGTATGATATCTGTGATTTGTAAATATTTATCGCAACACAATGCCGACTAAATCTAAATAGATATTTTTCAGTAAGCACGAGTATCGTAGTGCGTGAGTATTTGAAATAATGAAATGAATAATTCAGACATAAATTGTTGACAATGCATAAGACTATGTACTACTCCACTGACTCCCTAGTCAATCCTTTCATTGGAGTGAGCGTATTAAATAAATAAGGTTTCAACGTTCGAGTTAAATGTAGCCACGACTCTGACACGGTTTTTCAGCTGTCGCGAATTTCACTCACAAGCTTCATCCAGTTATAAGCAACTTCTCTTTCGCTTCCTCCTCTCACATCATCCCACTATTCCTTACCGGTGTTCTTCAAGAAGCTCCCTGTCTTGCCTCTGTACTAAGGCCACGCTCCTCACTGCGCTCCAAGCAGATGACTACCACTCTAATGCCATTTCCATGTTACCATCCCCCCTCCTCTAACGCTTTTCTTGTGTTCATTTATTTCCTATCGCATCCTTCTTCTGTACCACACACAAAACAGTTTCCTCCACACCGTTCATACTTAGTCTCCCACCGCTTGTCAAAATCATTTGGATGCACGTATATTCTTGCCAAAGTGCCTACCTCATACATGAAGCATTTGGGATTTCTCGAGGGGGAAATGTTGGACCACTAACCTCACCCTGGCCATTTAAATCAGACAATCAATAGAGTATCTGAACGCGCAAATTGAATTCAACTTCGGAGACCGTTTTGAGATTCAAGGTAGTAGCTTAGTGATGAGAGATATTACTCTCACCATAGGCAGTTATCGATATGAAAATTGATTTGCTTCAATTCAAAACTTCACACCATTTTCAGCATAACACTTCATTCGAATATAATTCTTATTTATCCTTTCACCCCTCAAAACGTACTAGAATAATTTCATCCTCGGTCTTCCTTAGTAGTTCTTCCGTTCGTATTTTCTTCCTGCAATAAGAATTTCTTAAGACTATTACATTTAATGATATGTCTAAAAAGGTGTTCTCTCATTTTTCTAATTTTTTCATTAAGCAATTGTTTTCTACTATTCTGGGTAATTCTATTCGTCAAATAATAAAAATCCACCATCAGGACCCCATAGAATGATAAACAACTGCAAATCAACAATTATATATGAATAAAATGTATTTTATTGGATATTAAATTAATCCATCGTATTAATTTATTAGTTATATAGATTTTTCATTAAACTGAAACAAAAGAGTTAATGTTGGTAGTTGAGCTCGGGTTTCATGCAATTTCCAGCGGCTGAAACTAGAAGATAAAATAGTAAAGAAAGATCGATGACTTTCGTCCATATCTGATAAAGAACACTATTTCCTATGATAAAAATTACCATGAAAAACATATATTTTTCACGTTACATAATTACATTAATTTTATTTTATAACTGACCATAAATTAAAGACACGAGTATCTATCAACAAAATATATTTGTAAAAATTGCCTCATTAAAAATAGACATATTTAGAATGCAAAAAACTGTTTTTAATGCTATAATTATCTATAAGAAAAAATGTTATTTTAATTGGTTTAATTCAGTAAGAATGGAGGAAATTGGGAAATTGGGAGTTAGGAAGGAGTGAGCACAATAAAATCGGCAAGTCTTCGCTCAAGCACATTTCCCCGTGATCCGGAACTGTCAACAACAAACATACATCCGCGTACCCGACTTAAGTCACCTCCCTCGACGGAGCATATTTCTCCTCCGCACCCCCGTCTTCACGAGAGGAGACGGCTACTAATGGTTAGTGCATGTCCTCCCATTCCGCGCACCAACCCATGCGACCGAGTGGAGGGAGGGGTCGCTGTCCTCGCAGCGAGAGCGTCCCCGTATTTATGCTTCCTGGATTACTGCTTGCTAAGTTCGGTCCACATTGGACACGTCAAGTCGAAGGCTTCCGGCTTAACTCTCTTAAAAGCATACACATCAATAAATGCGTGCGTTGTATACTCCACTCATTCATTCCCGACTCATTCCTTCGACAGGTATTGCTGTTATAAAGCTAAAGAATATCAGTCCTTGTTAATGACTAATCTGAGGACATTTAGGCGCTAAAAATGAAGAAATAGGCAGCCTAAATAGGCACTAAAAATTACAAAATAGGCACTTAAAATTGGCGCTTAAAATATTTTTTGCATGTCGGACGATTCTGTTGGCCCTGAAATCCCAAGAGGCTAATCCTGTAATCAGGTTTTCCAGGGACCAGACAAACAGAACTTGACATACATCTACGCCTCGAGTGGTGAAATACCCACCCAGGAGAGACTCGAACCCGTAATCCCAAGATTAGCAGGCAAAGACCTCACTCCACCGCCACCGTGGCCGGCTAGAAACATAATGTGGATTATTACCGCAAAGAAGCATCTGCAATTTAAATCTTGTGCTGAAATACACGATTACTTTTTAATAAAACTGATGGAGAGGAAAGAGGATAAAGCTTCAAATAAAATTAGCTTATAAATCGAAGACAAAAATAAAAAAGGTTTACTTATTTGAAGTTACATTGCAATTTACAACAACATATTTCTCTAAATTTTCTTCTGTAAACTGATGCCGAGAGCCAGTCAGGATATTTCTTTAGTATGAAAATGACCTCTCAAACTCAAACTAGGTGATAGGGCAATACTTAAATGATGCAAGCTCTTCTGCTGTCATATTTCGAACAACCTAAGTCCCTGATAAAATGTCTGTAATTTTTTAGATATCTTCCCAACTAGGGTTCCTTTGGTTACTTTCTTGAATTTTCCAATCAAGGCTTCTCCCACATCAGTTGGTATATTAATAAGTTCACTTTCCACCTTTCGAATTTTTTCCACAGCTGCCACAAGGAGTAGTCCCCTCTTTCCTCCAGCGATTGAATTGTGGATGGTACTTTACCAAAGTAGCATGTTATAAATGCAGTGTTAAACCCTGATGCCTTTGTCGACATCAGGGCTTAACACTGCAGCTTTGGCTTCCACAAGAGAATTTGGTTCTTCTTCGTCCAGTTGCTGAACTACCTATACATAAAAAAACCCAACAAAAAAGCACTATAAATTTCTATTTATACTGTATTACAGAAACTTTACAAATAATGTCTGAAGCCATTGGGAACTTCTGAACATATCCTATTCTTTTGTACATGTATTCAGTTTTACAAAAAATTGTAATAGTTGACCGCCATATCACCCGCATCAATAGTGTTCACAAGTATATATTATCTCATGGTGTTTAGGTCAATAATGAAAACTTAATTTTTTGTGGCCGACGTTTCGGAAATGTATTTTTCCATCATTCGGGCTTATAACAAATTTATAAATAACTGAATCAATTTGTGAAAAGCCCGGATGATGGAAAAATGCATTTCCCAAACGTCGGCTACAAAAAAAATTAGGTTTTCACTATTTAACTTAACTCCATGAGATAGTATATATTTTTTAAATAGAGGTCAAGAGGACTATTCATATTGCTGTTTACAAGACTTTCTCCAGGAGAATGATAGGTGAAAAATCTTGCGGAGTTTTCTTTTCCACCCCAAGGAATTTGGGGACTATTATCGTCATTCCAGACCAGACCACCTCTCACAAGATAATTTACTGATTGAGTTTTCAGCTTACTCTGAAACCGAACCGAGTGGACGCGAAGGAGGTGGAAAAACGGAGTAAATACTAGAACTATTGTTTGAACGGAGGCAAATATACACACAGTAGTATTACCAGCATTTCAGCAACCTTCCTCATGTTTGCAAAAGCTAGCTGTATTGCTGGAGACTCTTGAGTAAAAAGACATGGGTCAATGAGGTAGATAACCTAGAAAACCTACACCCACAAAACTGACGCTTGCCAGAGACACGGGGGGATGTGCAAAAAGTAACTGTAATAATAGCTTCAGATCCGAGAATTCTTCTTTATCCACGTATTCTGTTGCCTATAGAAAACCTACTCATGCGCCATGATGGCTTAATTCCCTTATACACACAATTGACACGTAGTATAAAAGATGAGATAAGTGGGTGAAAACGACGTTCGAAGTGATGTTTCGGAGGTGCACATTATTCCTGTAAAATACCTCACGTATTTCAATATTTTTTTCTGCAGAGTATAATGCAGTGTTTAGCCATGTTCCCCACAGTATCAATGCTGGCTGTGAAGGCAGAACAACTTCGGGCAGCATCTCTTTAGACTCAGCAATACTGAGTGGTGCATTCAAAAACAAGTTTTTGGCAATTGAAACCATCGCATGTACACATCACGTAAAATTACCATAGTTTTTTTTTACTCTTTATATAATAATACTAGGATGATTTTTCTTTAGGCATGTTTATGGACATTATTTCAACCTTGATGGAATAAAGAAGAAACTGAAATAACAGACTTGCTCCGTGCTAAAGAGAAGTTTGGTGACGTTGAGAAGAATATTGCTCTTTTAGGCCCTTAAACAGGCGATATCAGCAGAAAAAGGCATAAACAAGTCAAATAGGCATTCTTAGGCAGTAATTAATTGCCTTAATTTCGCCATAATTGATCCTAAATGACCTTATAACTTCATAAAATTGGTTTCCTGAGTAAAGGAAAAAATAAGCATTTTAGGCAATGTCTTCATCTTATTAATGACACACAATGTCGTCACCATTGTTGGGAGTTAAAATGAGGAAAATAAAAATCGCGATTTTATCGGATGTATCAGCATGGATCGAAAACTTCATTTTCCGAAGAACTGCGGAACTGGATGCGAAGTAAATCACTAACGGTATCACCCGCTAGTGTTCACTCAAATAAGTTACCAGTGAAAACTGTGACTTTTCACTGTGCATTTCATACGGTTGAGAACGTAATCTAAATAACTAAACATTTTAATCCGATACAGAAGAGGATATTTAAGAAGCGCTCCGATAACTATCGTAAGTCCAGGTGTTAGTTTTTCCGTCACTCCCATTGTGCCATTAAGATATCCATTCATGAAGACTTTTCTCGAGATTTCTACTCGAAGATTTCTCGAGTAGAAATCGCACCTCTTCAACATGTTGCTACCTTGGCAATTACACTTGCGCCACCAGCGATGAGGAAGTGAAACATAAAAGTACTAATGTACGAATTGTCGAAAAGGGAGTCGTTTCTCACTCAGATAACTCGTGGGAGACTACATTTATCGGTAGCAAAATTGATAGAAATTGTGGAAAAAAATCGGAGAGAAATCCGATTCTTTGCAAAAATATACGACCAGTTTTGGTTATTGTCGTTAAGATGAATATTCCCCTGATAAACCGATTACACAATTTAAAACAGTAGAAAAAGCGTTTGATCAAACGGATATAATTATCGCGTGAATTTGAAGAAATTTCAATTCCAAAAGGACTTCCTCAAAGATTTTAAGCAAACATAGTAACTAAGCAAACTGCACATACGTAAGTTCACCACATTCTTTAAAAACATAATACAGATGAGTGAGCAAATATTTTCAAAGCGGAGTTCTGCAACATTCTTTTCCAAACATTTCGATCTCAGTATTTCTTCAACGTGGTATTCAATTATTTTGGATAAATGAAATCTCTCATTCAATTTTTCTTCAACGTGGTGTTCAATTATTTTGAATAAATGAAATGGGAATAGTTCACAACACCCGTTTCTGTCAGCAGTGTCGCCTTTTTCTTCCAATAAATTCACTTTTATTAGCAATATTTACAATTCACGCAAAACTTTGAAATCCCTCGCGCTGACAATTAAGTGTACGGTAAATGTATTACCAATAAGGTTTGCTGGCAACTTATAAATATTTGTGTAATTTGCGCAAATATTTGACGCAAGTGTTCCACGTTCAGTTCAAAATGCTATGCCAGATTCAAGAATTTGATGGGATTTATAATGAAAAGAAATTTTTTAAATTGGAATGAAATTTACTATATATAGATTCAAGTGCTCTCTTTGTTTAGTTTGAAGGTAAGCGACTGTAGCCTGATTTTAAGTTATTTTCTCACGTCCAATGTGAGCTGGCGGTAGTGGCTCGAGCTTGTTCCTCCGTTCTACGCACCTACCCCTTCGAATGCCCGAGGGGGTCTCTGGCAGCAGGAAGAGCCTCCTATTTATTCGCTCCTGATTGGCCGAGTTGAGAGCGGGAGTAGGTCGGGAGGAGGACAGAATGTGCCTCCCCATATCTCTTCCCGTTCGTGAATCACTCCACCAAACGCTTAAATGTCACGTGCACGCTCACGAAGAACACCCCCGCACTCGTTCTTGACTTGCCCACGGCATCCCTTCGTGTCGTATATCTACTCCTTTCTTGGCCCCGTCCATTTCCCCCACCATCCAATTGATCGTCGCCTGCTCCGATGGGGAAGGAAATAAAGGACGCAAATCCCAAGCGGAAGAGGGTATCTTGTCTTTCAATTCCCACCCCCCTCTCCCGCCCCTTCTTTCAAGTCCTCTCGTTTCTTTACCAATTAGAGTGGCAAACAAGTTATTAATTCACCGGAAGTAGGGGATGAAAATTGAAACTTGGATTTAAATTACTCAGTTAAATATAATATAAAATATTCTTCAGGTTTCTGCGATTAATTATTTGCTTTTTATTCTTGTCAGGATTCATCGAGTTGGTTGATAGTATTACGACGTTGCGCCACTCTTCCTGGAGGATTCTTCGGTTCGGTCCTCAGGACGACATCTCCAGGAAGAGGGGCGAAACATTGCAATACAAGCAACAAACTCGGTGACTCCAGAAAAGTACAAAAAACATGGTTCAAAATTCGAGAAACATTTATTAACTCAGAAAAAAGCTACAAAACATCAAAAAACAGTACTGGTTAACACAATGAAAGCTACGCCCTAAGCCAACTCTTTCCATTGACATTCTTGCGCGACAGCAAGGCCAAGAATAACAAAATATAATTTAATTGTTCTTAAAATTTACGTTAAAGCCGACATTAACATGTACTATATTTACCGTAGCGTCAAATGATGCCGTTCAAAATTCAAAGGCGTTTATTATCTAACTTATCGTTTTAAATATTACTGCTGATCTTTACTTTTCGATAACTTACTTTCGATTGGAAAAATAAAAGTAAGTAGTGCGCAATCCCACTCCTCAACCTTATTTCCTCAAGGAGTATTTTGCTTGCCCCTTACGAATCGTCTCTGCATCCTTCAAAGTCCTCGTTATCCTTCAATGGGTTTCTATTATACAGCCATAGAAGACATATATTTCCATATTTCCCACAAGCCATCATATAGAGTGTCTTCCCATTTCCGATCACAGAATACTGAACATTGACTGTGAATTCTCTGTTGGTAAACGAACTAGATCTTCTATTCCAAACTGAACTACGAACTAATGAATTTGAGCCATTCGAGCAATACGCTTTCGACATAAGTTCATAGTATTTCGAGGCCACTTGGCAATCTCCAAATAAGAGTGGCAATATGCGGGGTGTAAGGAAAAAGCTTACTCTCCATCATTGCCATCGAACAAAACGCTCTGTCTCCAATACCGAGGTTATGATAAACTCGCTCTGTTTCGCCCAATATTACTCTAATTTTCGCCTATTCCACGAATTTCACGAAAAGACCTGCAACACATACGGCGTGTGACTTTCCATATAATGGAAACCCATGCATCTTCGCTGTTTCTTCGCTTGAAGTTTTTTTTGCAAACTATTAATAAATAATTTAAATTCACTCGTCACAAATGATTTTCCTATATCTCATTGTACTTTGCCTTTCTAAGGGTCCTATTATCTCTTGCTCCATTCAATTAATAATAATCATTAATTGATTTACCATGGGTTCCACTTATCTATCATCGATTCCTCATTTTATTCACAAGCATTAACGTTCCATTGCTTTTCAAAAGCTTATGTTCAATAGCAATTGGTAAAAACAATCTCTACCCGTCTTCGCTAATTTTTTCCTTCCATCCGAAAACCTATATCTGTCCTGAATCGTGCCATGTGTTAAACTCTACATATCACTTGATGCTAGCACAACATATTTTTTTGTGAAATACTGCCGCTTTAGTTCTTTTAGCATTTATAAGTACGCGGGTTGTGATTTCACCCTTGTGAAGTCCTTCCACCCTTGTGTTGTCATCCTTGATGAGCAACTAGTTGCCTTGAATCCTTAAACAATACTAGGAGAATCAAACAGTCTATGGTAGCTTGGTGGTCTGCAAATTGGCCTGGCAAGACAAAAGCCTGTGCTTCGAAGCCCGTTCCTGGTGGTTTCTGTGGCAATTTATACACTTTTGATCGCAGTATTTTTGGAGTAAGATGAAACTGCTTTAACCCTTTCGAGGCTGATAGCTTTGCCTCGCATGCATGGAATAGTATAAGTCAATTTAATACATTGCCTATGATTTTTCGTGCCTACTGTGCGCGCAAATCGTTAACATCAGGTATTCGCTATGACAAATTGGGCCTCGTAGTGCTGAAACTGTTAAACTACAGTAACGCAATTCCTACCGTATTGCCAACCCTCAAAGGTGCCAAACGCGTCTCGCTGTCCCCTTCCCCCAGGTATCCCTTCCCTCCTCTTCTAGTCTCCTCGATATCTCATTTCTTCTGCCGTCATCCGCCACTGATTTAAGAAAATTTCCTCCTGACTCTTTCGGTTTTTCCATCCGGATACTCTATTTTGATTGCCTTGCCTTACGACGCGTCGTAAGACATGGCGATCCATTCATCCATTTTGTTTTGAACGAGCAAAGCAAGGATCATGTGGATTTTAACGTGGAGTGGGGCATACAGGGGAAATAGCAGAGTCCCCGTCAGCGACGCTGCTCCGAATCGATGTTCGCATGAAATTTGAGGCCGTGTTTATTGGCGCATAAGGAAGTTGACCTCACTTTCATGGCAATGTAACGACCCTCTTCAAATTGAGAAAGTTTAATATGATTTTTCACCCGCTTAAACTTTGACCCAAGTAACGATAAGGATTCAAATAGCATGGATAGGAGTTAAAATTAATATTGGTGGTGCTATACTGCTGAATGAGGCACGTTTTATCGTAGTTTTATGCCTTGCGAGCTTTCTCAATTTGACGGAATGATTTCCTTGGGCGCCGCTTGGAGAACTAACCTGCAACTGATGGAATAACTAATAGAATATGACTTTAATGCCAGATAGCACCGCGTCAAGTGCAGATAAATGGGGTCGTATCCAACTCAGCAGAGATAGCAGGAAAATGGACTAAGCATTCATGAATTATAATCCTGGTCATTAGTTGCGGAAACAAAATTGTATAGCAACTGCTTTTTCTATCTTCTTATCAAATCTTTCCGTCAACAGGCCAAAATATCTGCTTAAAATGATAAGCAAGATAAAATATTTAGAACATCTCTCTTTTACTCAAAATGGTTGTGGTAACTTAAATTCAGATAAATCACTGCGCGTTGACAATAATTAAATATTTATCACAATAACCACTAAATTCATGATTCAAACTACGTTACAAGCAATTTGAAATTAACTAACGACATAGACTTATCAAATACATGAATTTACTGTGTACATGTCACAAGTCAGCTTTTAAAAAATCAACTAGCGTCAAAAATAAAAGGCTCCTTTAATATATATGAACGCCAAAAAAATAGGTATACACGAGCTATAATTAGTTTTAAAATTTGATAAAAACAGGATTATTTCTTAATGTTATCAGTGCATACTGTTTTAAGAAGAGGAAGAGGAATAGGATAGATAATAAGAGGAAAAGCAACTGTTATATTTAATTTCATTCTGTAAATAAACTTTGCGCATTCTGATAAATTATGATTGTTCACTTAATCCACGCTCCCTTTAAAATATATTCATCATAAGAGTCATGTTGGGAGAATTTTAGGGGAAAAATTAGATACTTTTGCAAATGTTTACCTAAATCTCATATACAAGTATGACACCTATCTTTTCAGTACTTCCGGATCGCCACCATTAACAATCCAAAAATGATTCACCCAACTAAGAAAATTCATTTATCAATATTTCAAACTTAGTCCACGACAGTTTCTCTCTCACACTTGGTTCGTGGAAGTCTGCTCTTTCAATTTACCCCGAACCACTCTCCGTGGGTGTTTACGATGTTAACTACAAGCGTGATTTCCTTGTAATCCCCGCCAACTTCGCCAAAACCGTTCAGTCATAGCAACTCCCTTTCTAGGAATCAAATGCTCAATTTTCGCCTCTTTTGGAGCTATAGCTCATTCATGTCAAATAAATATGAGGAGAAGGAGAAAGAGTAAAGAAGATAATTTATTTCTCCAGCTCTTCTTTCATCTTTCTCGGATACTGGTCCAAGAAAATCCAATTCATAACGTTTCCTTACTGGGAAAAATACAAACAAAACTAAAATCATATTTCAAACATTATGACTTCATTTTTTGACAAAGGAAAAAATTTATATTCAGTGGTTCATGAAATCTAACTCAGAACATTACTTAGGACAAACTAACCAGGTAAAAAAAGGATTCCAGCCAGCTGTTGAGTAATGAAGTAGGAAAGACATAAGAAGCCAATTCACAACGCTACAAATTGCACATTTCACATAAAAGACAATTGCCAAGTTCTTTCTTCGCCCTGTAACTTTTATCTCTAGGCCTCCATTCATCCCACATCTCTGATTTTAATTTTCTTTCTTCGGGTGCTTCATTCCTGCATATACTTCCCTGGCAATTTTCCTTTACTATTTCCCCTTATAGTCTCTAAAAACTTAATTTTCCTCAAGATGTTTCTCTTCTCTAGTTTTTTCTCACAGAGATAGTAGGCAAAACGTTCTACGTTTTTATCGTTAATTCAAATATATAAATTCAAATTTCAATCATTCCGTTCTTCATATGCCGTTATAGTCAATAAATGCAACAGTGTAATTATTAGTCAAACTCCAAACTGGTCACTACGCATGGCCTGACGTATCTTCCATTAATCTTTTAAAGAAAAATTTACGCTTTCTATGATATATTAAAGGGTGATATAAAAGCACTGCATTCCACTGTTTCGGTTGGTGAAATTACTCGAGATTCATAAATAAAATATCAAAGGCTACGGGCTGCGTCTAACCGGATGTTAGCTCCATGTTAACACAGTAGCCTATTTTAACAACGCATTTTCCCTCAAAATCGTTCGCGAATATTCTTTGATATGTCCCAGCACACCCATGGTAGAATTCTAGAAAGGAGAGCGATTAAGCCAACTCATGGCATTTCTTATTTCTCTTTCTCTCTGTCTGCCTTTGCCTTTTCTTACTTTGTTCCCCAATTCCATCTTCTTTTCCCTCCCCTTTCTTGCACCCATAAAACTTTTCCCTTTACCTTCCTCATTCACTTGGGCTCTCTTTTCACCGCCCTTAATCCATCTCCTCTTTTTACGACTGCCGTCCAATTATCCAACACGGCGGACGATTCACACTGAATTAAGATTGGCGAAGTTCAGAAGAGTAGTTGCACAGGAATAGTCGTCCTCCCGGGTTCCCATTGTGCAAGTGCTCTCGTTTTATTTGCACGGGGGAAAAAAAGGATACGATGCCCCTTCGCCATTGTTGAAGTAAATGGACCCAATTCTCCCTCATGCACCTAACATTATCGCACCGTTCTGCTCTGCTGATGCTGTGGCTCAAACTATGAGAAGGCCACCTAAAAGTAAAGAGTACTTGCAGCATGCACAGTTTCTTTACTAGTATCGATTAGTACCAGCTGTTACGTTTCATTTATCGACTAATTTATCAGGTGATTCTGTTGTATACTAACATAATACTGCATAAATACCATGAATATAGTGTATATACACAGCCAATTTATTTTTAACGTCCCATTTAATCCCTCCATAGGTAAAATAACTCTGGTCTATTTTTAATGATATGAAAACTGACGAGACTGATAAACAAATCAACGATAGCAATATATTGCCTTGATCCGTGTTGGAAGTTATGTTTGAAGCTCACTACTATCTCCGCGTTCTATTATTTACAATGTTTACAGAACTTACGATTATTTTTATCATTTTTCATGTTTTTAAAGCCGCTTACAAATTGTGGAAAAAATTGTTCATTCAAAACCTAGTGCAGTTAAATTTCATGTAAAGAAATTGAAATGCATTGTTCCATTGTTGTACATCACAGAAAAGACTTAAAGTAACAGATAGTACACTGTAAAAAATGGGTACTGGAAGAGTATTTTTCTACGTTAGCATTGGGTTTATTCAGCTAGTTTTATATAATTCCCAAATTATCAACGAAAGATAAACTCAGAATTCATGGCTCGCACTTCCGAATGTATATTGACTAATTAAAACTCGATATCGAGGTCACCGATTATTCGGACGCAAGCATGGCGAAGCCTGCAATGGGCGACCCACGTGCATGGTAAAATTGCAAATGTATCTACGTCCACTTGTACACCTCATCTCCCAACTACCTAATTTTCTTGGGGGCTTAAGTGCATTCCGATGCCAGCATAACATTTCCATTCCGCCTCATTTATTTCCGGCAAATAGATAAAGACAGTTGCGCAGAAAATCCTTGGAATCGGATTGAAAGAAGTCCATGGAATCGAGCAGCCATGCGAAACGATATCGCCTACACCTCACTGACTCTACCCGCTTCGAGCACTAAAATACTTGAGCGCGCGGTGCTTGGCTGGTAACGACCGCCTCTTTTTAAGGCCCTTCCGCCATTATCGACTGCCCCGTATCGTGCGGCATCCACCGGAATGAGCCCTGAACCATTTCGCGTTCAGCACGTGACGTATCTCGCCTCCCTCATACCCCGCGGCCCTTGGACCCTTTACGACCTTCGATTCGCAGCAGCGGAGGAAAAATAAATTCTCGGGTCCCATTCTCCAGGGCAACTACTTTGCTCGTCACTCCCCTCACCAAGGTCACCAAGCATCACGCGGATGACTAATCAAAGTCCACCCTGGATGCGCTCCATCACCTGCTTTCTTAAACGCTGAGGAATTTCTAAAGCCAACCACTTCAAATTTGAATTCACCACATTCCTAAGATTTCAATTTTGGGATATTATAGGGCCCCAAGCCACTATATTGGCGTCATTTTCCCAGGAGTAAGGGAGGTGGTCAAAAATGGACTCACAATATATTAAATATTTGTATTAGTTGTACTTAGTTAGGTTATTCCAGAAGCTAAAAATATATGATTAGTTTCAATTATTAAACTCATTAGACATTATAATGCAAAATCTAGCCGCAGATTGATAATTGAAAAGATTACTTCCAAAAGTGCTGCGTCTAACCAACGTTTTCCTAAACATTTCTAAATAGGTTTGCAACAATTTAAATGCATTAAGAGTGAAACATGTAACCTCAGAGAATATTGGTAGTACGGTGATTCTTTTCTGTACCATTTCGTGTACAAACATTTTGCTTAGTTTTTGGGACTAATCCATTAAATATTTTTTGCAGCCAAACAGCGCCGAAACTTACACTGGTCGACCTCGCTTTTGCTGATACCACCGACGAATTTTGCAAGATGTGTGGTCCACATCGGTGACCATCAAGTTTTAAACCAAAATATAGTAAGGCTGGTACTTTTCATCCAAATTTATAGCTCATTAGTGATATAACAATCAAAATATATAATATACATTTTGTATTTTGTCAACCGAGAGAAAACCTGCAGGAGTTTTTAAGCCCAAATACCATCAATAGTTGGGCAAGTGATATGGAATGATGTCACATCCTAAAATAAAACTTGCCAAATGGATAATCGTTCTCAATTGAAATGGCTGGGTGTTTTGAATGAATCTTTAGTTCATTTAAAATTAAATAGAACGTACATTTCACTGGCTAGTCATGGATGGACTAAAACCATAGCTATACCCACGTACGCAGCACGTTGGAGGCGGCTGGTCGTAATTAATTTTCCCTGACTGGCAACTGTAAGATTATATTCATCATTAAAAACTTGACTAAAACTGTAGACAATTGGACATGCCATAGGGAATGCACCTAATCATATCCTTGGTGGTAAAAAAAAACTGACGGGATATGAGCGTGAGATCCTAGGTAAGCAGGCAAGGGCTCCACCGCCAAAAATGTCAGCGGGGAATCTGGGATCGAATCCCGGTCGATTCTAAAGATGTGTTTATGTGAAACGCCTTCTTTATGGGTTATGCTGAAGGGAAATTATTACTGATGACGAAAAATGATCTGCACCCGCGCATTAATTATCACTCAGAAAGTACTAGACATATCCGAATAAACAATGAGCCATTCAAAAGAGTAAGGTTGAAAGAGTAAAAAAAGAACCTTAGGAGGGATGGCGTCATACAATCGAGGATATGAGTGTTGAAACGGATAAAAATCACGGATATCACGAAATAAGCTGAAATAAAGAAGACTCCAAAATTTTTCAAAATCATTAAAATGAGACACAACAAATACTTCGCGCATTTGTCCTAATATAAATCTCCAACATGTGAAACAAATTCCCCACAGATCCCGATCATGAAAAGAATGAGAATCTAATTAAAAATCTGAGACCCTCGTAATATTATCCCAAATATTTTCCATAAAACTTATGGAGCAACAGATAATTTATGCAACGGTCGAGTAAGTTCATTTTACCATAGCGCAATTAATGAGATTAGACTTACAAGAAGGCGCTTCAAGTGGTAAAAAAAACCTGCCGAGGTTGTCCGCGGACACTCCCTACTATCCCATTTAGGGTGGTTGCAGCGATTTACTTCATGAACGGATTTACGTGAAACTTTGCAAGCTTCATTACATTACTGATATGCATACGTAAAAGCAAAAAAATTGTACCATATTGATTTGATTGCTTGATTTCCACACGAAACTAAGCGGCACATGAGATATATTTCGTAGCAATACGATAACACATACACAGATTTCCTCCTTCAAATGGAATAGTAAGTAAATTATTATTATAATTATTCATAACAAATATCAAGATGTCATACCAAGCCCAATGTTCGAAAAAGGCATATTTGAAAATATTTCGTCTAAATTTCGAACATTGCGCCGAAAACTATAATCATAACATGTTTTTATTAAGGAAGATAAATTAAATAACAATTCTAAAATCATTGCCGTTCCCGTCAGTTCAATGCATTTCATTGTAATAAAATTTAATACAGCCCAATTTTTGACTTTACTAAAAACTCACTAAAAAGTTATTAAAATGTACATTAAATGACCCACGATAACCGCTTCGGCCAAATTAAAATGCCGAATACCCTCCTCAACCCCTAAATTAGCAACCTTCCACAATAAACAACCCATTAAGGATGGCATATCTCGTGAAGAGTCTGAAAGAATCGTCTAGAAGAGACACATGTCACATCAGATCCTCCCTGCCCACAATTCCACTGGGCTGAGCAACGGCGGAAAGTCTGACGACACACGTGAAATGGCATGGCGTCGCAAGCGGGCGCCAAAAGGGGCGCCGAGCGAAGGAAGAGGAGAGGAAAAAGAGAGGACGCTTCGAAATTGCTGCCACCGCACCGCGCAAGCTGGGGAAACAATTTACTCTTTTTTCCCAGCGCAGAGACCACCGGGATGCAAAACAGGGAAGACCATTCGCATACGGGCACATTTTCCGCGAAATCCTCCGACGAAAAAATGAAAAAAAATAACTTTTCGAATCCCATCTTTTTCCCGTACTGCAAAACCCTCGTTCCCACAAATTCACTCGCCACTCAACCCGCCAATTTGAATTATTTACGAGAAACTAGACCTCTATCGCTCGGCGCCCCTTTTGGCGCCCGCTTGCGACGCCATGCCATTTCACGTGTGCCGTCAGACTTTCCGCCGTTGCTCAGCCCAGTGGAATTGTGGGCAGGGAGGATCTGATTTGACATGTGACTCTTCTAGACGATTCTTTCAGACTTTTCACGAGGTATGCCATCCTTAATGGGTTGTTTATTGTGGAAGGTTGCTAATTTAGGGGTTAAGGAGGGTATTCGGCATTTTAATTTGGCCGAAGTCTTGAACCATCAATCGTTAGCATTCTATCCAATGAATCAGAAATATAGCCCTCCATTTTCCTTCAAGTACTCAGAAAATATTCCACCTGCCCTTTAGCAACACTGAGCAATCAGAATATGAACAACTTCCTTTCACGACTGTGCTACAGCATGTCAGCTGTAGCACATTTTTAAACAAATGACGTGATAATATACGTATTTTCGAGTTCTCCCCTGGTACACATTATAATGAATTTTGTAATGAAATAGATACTAGTTTTGCCTGGTCGTTTCCGTGAACACAATTCGCATATTCTTATTAGAAGTTTACTACAGGACAATACTGCTCAAGTCGAATGTCCTCAATAAAAAAGAATCGCAGATTCCACCAATAAGTCACCGTATATTTTCTTTACCCCACTTCAGTTGATTCAGATAATCTATTTCCTTAACATTCTTGTTTCCACCAGATAATGGCCAAAATAAACAAAAATACTATTGATCAAACGTAAAACATGTTGGCATATTCAATAAACTCTTCTGAATCGCCAATGGAGAGGTAATGGAATGTAAATGTTTCACTAGTAAAGCCTATCGACAAAAAATTGGCTTATGCTGTTGCAACCAGATAGAGGACGGAAAGACCAGAAAAAAATCTCCTCAGAAAAGAGTTCTTCGAACGCCGTAAGAGGGAAAAGGTTAAAGGTTGCCTCCCGGAGAAGTTTTATGCTCCCATTGATCACCCACCCCCATGGCTTACTGGTTCCTGGTAGTCTGGGCGCGTTATCAACCATCATTCGGTATAGCCGTCGCGAGAGAGAGAGATAGGTTGGGGTGAGTGAGTTGGTTCTGGAGGCGTGAGAGAGCGAGTGAGCGATTTGATGTCATACGCAAGGTCCTGTTTCCTGGGCACGTCGCTCGTTTCCCATCCCATCTTCCAGATCAGCGTCTGATCACACATATTCCGCTGGCGATGACGTGTTAACCTTGTGCCCTTCAGCTCTGGGTTCCAGGAATCGCTCGGGCGAAAGGACTCTATAAAAAGGATAAAACTCGGCTCGAAAATTTACATTTCCATCGCCATCCCTCGGGGCGGTGCGTGGAACTGAGCTGGAAAGCAAGAGGGGGTCGTAGCGAAACCGTTGCTAAGTGCTCCCGCCACCCCATCCCACTCCCCTGTGCCAATGAACAATCCCAGTTCCAGGAATTTCTAGTGAGGAAAAAGTAAGAGACACGAAGACGAGTTTTTGGAAAACAGGGCATCGAAGAAGACTCGGAGTGATATACCGCGACTCATCGACTGCGATAGTCGATATTCAAGGAAATTCTGAGTGATGAGGAGAATAAAAAAGACGGAAGACATCCTAACGAGGCCTATGGGAAAGCTTTTGCAACATGCAAGTGAATCTTCAAAGGAATGGGCATATAATATCGTGCGTTTTAGGCAAACAGGCATAGGAAAGCAAAATAAAACTCTAAGACTATTTTTTTAAATACACGCAAGGCATGCCTGAACAGTAGCACGAGCCAAAAATTTCTATAATTGAGAAACAGAAAATTCAAGGTAGAAGAAGTACTTCGCTTTCTCACAACAGGGAAAAAAATGGTCAACTTATCCACGAATCAGAAAGTGCTGGTCACCAAGTAACAGGGACATATGAGCTGGAAAACGGCCATCTAGAGCGCCTCTTTGACCTACAGACTCATTTTACGTGATGAAAGCTGTCGTCAACTGAGCTCAGATGGAAACAGCTGAAGCTGTCAGAAGTTAAAACACATGTGTAAACATTCCCAAGCAATGAATTTGAAATTTACTGTTACACTATGCGTTATTCAACATACACATAATACATTACATAAGTTACGACTAGTTACATGACGTTTTCATAACATAAAGATAAATCGATGTGTCGATATTCTTTCGATAGGCTTATTATGTAGCGGGGTGGGACTTGATTTAAAATATCGTGATAGTCTGGATTGATTAATTAAAAATGGATCCACTTCGAAGGTACACGGATTAATATGAAGAAGAAAAAGAGAGATTTGAATGAAGTGATTTTTTTTACGTTTGCGTCAATAAAGGGAAAGGACGTTCTTTTTTTTCAGTTTTAATCAAGTCCCAGAGCTTCCTGAGAAAAACGGTCTCTTTCCTCTCCTTCCATCAGCGTCGCGATATACATATACATATATATGTATAGGAATACATACGAGTCTAAAAAGGCTTCCGCGGGCGTGGGCCGCGATTAAAATCGGCTCGAGCATGCTGCGTGCGTTTCATACGGGCGTGACTCTCTTTGTGCCAGTGAATTGCCCGGGCCTCCCTGGAATCCCGGGAGGAGTGTGTCCCTCGGCGTACGTAAAAGGTGAGTCCGTTTTATACGAGCGGAGAGCGAAAGAAGAGATTGAGCGAATGATTCCCATTGGCCGCGGAATGAAAGAAATGTTGCGATCGAAGAATTTCGGGATTGGAGCGCCCTTTGATGGAATTTCAACGGGACTTCACGCTAGCCCACCGGAAAAGGGCCCAAATCCCATTTTCTGACAGGTATGGCTGCCGGAATCCACTAATCCGTCTAATCATTGATGCACCCTGATACTTTCCATTTTGACGGATTCCTCTCATCACAAAGAGTGAAATTTTCGGCTGGTTTAGAGCCTTTTGATTGATTCCGACGTGTTCCAATTGAAATTTACCCACGTGTAGGACTATATATCCAATTCTCTCAAACTTAGAAGATGAACGACTGACGGAAATGATTTAATTAATAATCTAGTAAACACATCGATGGGTGCTTTTATATACCGCCCTAATCACGGAATTTACTAGCCAAGAAATTATTTGGCAAATCATAAGGATCAAAAGAATTGTAAACAAATCATTGCATAATTTAAGAGAAACAATTGCACTTTTCCACAAAATTGTTTTAATGCGTACAACGCGTTTCGGCTCACAGAGCCATCATCAGGTACAAGACTCTGATGATGGCTCTGTGAGCCGAAACGCGTTGTACGCATTAAAACAATTTTGTGGAAAAGTGCAATTGTTTCTCTTAAATTATGAATAACTTCCACGATATCTCGCCTGAATCTGTTGAATTTATTAGGAATCATTGCATAATTAATATCCCAAATCGGTTTCACAACATCAAAGCTTCATCGTATCCAGTCTTGTTTAAACCTAGGCCTCATAAAAGTAAGCCATGCTAACACAGGAAAATGATGTATATAAAAGAAGTTTCTCTGTACTGCCTATCTGTCTGTCCGTAAATTCAATTCCCAAGTAGAAGCACGCGCACTCAGTGTATTTTATTTGCTCTCTGTCTTTTTTCTTTTGCATTGTGAAATAAGAAGTTCTAGGCGCTCTAAGTCAAGACAAACACCAAAGGAAAGAAATACGACGAAGATTCAGATATATTCAGGTAAATTTTTTAACCTTTCAAACTCATCAAATTTCAGAAAATAAATCCGTAAAATTCCTCAAAATTTAGTGCTTTTCATGAACCCTCACTTTGGACGACCGACAAATTTTGTAGAGGCCCAGTATCATACGGGCCCAGTACATGGGAAATGAAAACTCATGACGAAAATGCTGGGAACGCTAGGTATTTAATTACCACAAGGGAAGCCTTTTTGAGCGTGACACGCCTTTTAGGTGGCTACATTGAGTTGGCTGAGATTTTTAACAAACAAGCAGTTTGACAGTAAATCAGAGGTACCTTTTGGTTTTTTTTTAGTTCAATTAGAGGTATTTTATGGCTTTACACCATCCTATATGAGGTTTCAGATGACTTGAGATTGTATAATATAGACTTGAAATTGTGAATGACTTCACTAAACTGAATCATCGGACATTCGAGTCATCTGGGAGACATCAGAGTTGACACTCAAACGAATCGTGGAAAATTCGATTGATGGAAAAGTAACGAGACATTCGGATGGTAAAAAAGCAGTTTCTACTCATAAGAATTTTATTTTTTCCATGACAAACATTGCAGTGCAAGAATCACTAATGTGAAACCATAAACTTTGCACATCATGAATTACGTCAGTAAGGAAGCGATGGATATTTTTCTATGCATTAATTCAAATTCCGTCATGCTTGAAGAGGGGTCGAGGTGAGTTTCTGAGTTAAGCACGCTTCCTAGGTATAGAAAAAATAAAGCAGAATGAATGATTATCAAACAAGCATTATTTTATACTTAGTATTCTACCAGTATAAGGCAATTTGAAAGTCAACGAAAGTTCTCCCGATTTCCTGACTCCTCAAACAGGTAGGTAGAGGTGGTATTTGCTGGTTATCTAAGTTAATATAATTACTTTTCAAAGTATCCCATATGGGATGACAGACGATCACAGAAAATTCGGGTATAAAAGTTTTCGCAATACGTATGAGTCAACAACTTGAGAAATCAAAAACGACTCGCGATTGTACATTTTCGATTTGAAATGATGAATGACGGCATTAAATTAAATCATATGAAATTCATGTCATCAGCTTTTCGACATACGTACGTGACAGAATAAATTCAAATTTTTAGGAATGTATTGGAACACGATTTCTGAAACATATAACAACATTTTGTCTCTATGAAACTTTCCAATCTAAAATACCATTGTTCAGTAAACACAAATTATAAAACTTTCACATTTCGCCGGTTAAAAAACATTCTGATGAAGAAATTACTCGTACCTATATATAAATTTAGATTCCATCGAGCTTGACTAGGACATTAGTCATTGACATATAATTTGAAACATGTTCTCCAGCATTGGTAGAATGCTAATCAGAGGCAAAAACCGTTTGTGAAAGGTCCTCAATGCCTATACATCCACCATTTCTACTAACATCATTTTTCTTTTCACCATTGAGTTCTTCGAAAAACTGCAGTTGGCTCCGCCACCAAATATGTGTTTTTTGCCAAAAGGAAAGCAAATTCCCCGTTTTTGAACCCTGCAAAAAAATGTCACTAAGCACTGAAAAGATGTAATGCTAGCTCTACTCTGGTCGAAAGCTAATCTCGTTCCGATTGAAGTAGACAATAGTTGAAGATCAAAATTTGAATCTATCTTCACCTGCTCAAAAATATTTAAAGAAAAATGAAGTATACTATCAGCAATATGACTCGAACTAGAAGGACTGACTGAGGAAAACATTCTAATTTATATAACCAGCTATGATGAATTAACCTCAGTAAAATTTTATTCATGCGCTAGTGCAACAAAGTCAGATTGATATACACGAGGTGAGTTATTATCGCTCCGTTTTCCATTTCAGGCTGACTTTAACAAGGGATGTTTAACAAGGGAAGGGATTAATGCGAATTTCTATCGCTCCAGTTTTTGTGCGTAGAGATTAAAGCTAAATATTTTCCTCAATTGCGAATACATTTGCTCTCATATGTCATATAAAACTATATCATAAAAGCTGGAAGAGGTGATTTTGCCTTGATTATCCTGGCTTAGAATATAACAGCTAAACATCATGAAGCTACCAAACAAAGGACAAAAAATTCATCCAAAACCAAATCTACCGGTAAATATACCGACAGCATTAGCTAATGGGGTAAATTTCAGCATGGTGCTTTTTTTTATATAATTTATTATCAATTGGAGATGAAGGAGAAAAGAAGGCCAACAAAAAAGGAAGCAGTGCAAACAAATATTAGTGTTGGGCGAGCACTCTACGAATCAGAAACATGGAACATTGGAAAATCAAACCAGAAACATTATAAGCACTCAGTTCCTATTTTTTAAGGTGGGTACTGCAGATCTAATGGACGAAAAAACTAATAAATGAAAAACTTTGAAGAGGAGTTAGAAGAGGAAGAGACCATATGGAATACTAAACAGAAAAGAGCAACCAGGTATTTTAGACTCACTCTTAGTTGGTTAGTGAAAAATATAATTGAAGGATATGCATGAGGAGATATCCTAAAAGGAATTCTAAGTGATAAATACGTAGACAAAATAAAGAGGATAGTGTATTAGACGAACTACCAGAGCGTAAGGAAACTACGATTAGATGGTATGGCTTACATCAACCAATCTTTGGATTGGACGATCAAAGACTGAGTAAATAATAACTAAAACAGACCACATCAGGCAAATATTTCTCCATAAATTTACCTTGTGAAATAAGTACCGAATCAATTGAGTTCCTGAAAAGAAATTCACACATAATCACGGACCTATACTTGAAATAACAGGACTTCAACACTGCCGTGTAAGGGACAGACCATCCTCGGAAAATCTCAAATTTGAAAACAAATGTAGTTTCTAAAATAAATTAAATTCATTAACTCTATATAATCCGTCATTAAATACCAAATTAGGTACCGAAAGCTTAACTTCTTTCCCTATTAGCATTTGTGGCCGTGGAGCAAGCGAAGCAAGGGAATAGTATAAAATAATTTTAAAGATTCAAAGGGCAAGTGATCATATCAGCCAAGTAGTAGTAATCAATTCTTTGACGAGAAAGAGTATCATACTCTAATAGCTTTCGTGGGATTAAGTCCTTGCATTTCCAAAATCACTCCGACAATATTGGTTCTCGCAAAAAACATACTTAACGAAGAAATGAATGGAGAATTCCACTATCATAACAATTTCAAAGAGTTTTCCCAGATTTCAAGGAGGGGTGGCTTCACCTAAATGCGACTGTGATACTTTCACATCCATGGCTGTCACAGCTGCTTCGCAGTAATTAGAATAACATCATCTAATTTTCATGAAATGAATTGCGTTAATAAATTACTGAAATAACAATTTAAAATAACATCATAACCAAAACTAAATTCTCATTACTATTTGATATTGGTGTAATCCAGCAGTGGTTTTTTTCATCGATATTGCCATACTATAATCTTTATCCCTCGCGTGAACATATATTTCTCTCGCACTGTTCTCCGGAAAAAAAATGTATAAATATTTTAATTTTTATTACTATCTAAATTTTGTAAAGAAAAAACAGAATAAAATGTTTTTTCCCATATACATATCTAGAGCTTTGTAGAGGTGGTTGTGAGGAAAAAATAAATTTATGTGACCTCAATGTCGCCCTAATTCCCCATTTATTATGGCCGTGAGAAAAAAATTTATCTCTGTTTATTAGGTAGAATTTTTCCTTTCATTACTACCGCCGTGCAAGTTTAGCAGCACTTCTTTCGTAACCATGAAAAACGCCATCGCCACTGTGTATTTTTGCTAGCGCTCAGTGTTCACTTGTAACTCCTGTTGCGAAGGGCAGGAAGCCTTTGACATCCGAAGGAGGTTGATTTAAGGAGCTCTGAAGGGGAAAAAACAGCGCTCGACGAGGGTTCAGGTTCAAATGCGGGGTCAAAGGAATTACGGAGATGGAGAGAGAAAAAGAGCATATCTCACAGGCAAACAGGCCCTGCCCCGCACCTCCCTCCTGTGATGTCTAGAGGATGTGTACTAAAATAAGGCACCAATGGGATTTTTATTTATAAAATCAAGGCTTTTCCAGGCACACCCAAACGGAGTCAGAATTTTCTAGCCTAGAGTGTTTTTTATATTTATTTTAAGGTCGCCCAAAAACTATTTTCTACCAGTTCTCCCTGTCACAGTTTTATTATTTAGCGTGAGAAAAATCTCTTTCTCAAAATATTTCACTTTAAATGGACCACGAAATTTGCAAAATTACACCGTAAATTTCTCAGCCTTTATAAAAGAGGAAAATTGACTTCAAGATCCATAGGAAGAACATACGAAGATATTTTCTCCTTTTTTTAGGATTTTATGGAGAGGTGGCCAAAAGGGAGAGTTTTTGGGGCAAAATGATGGAATTATTTATTAACCGTATTGTAAGAGAGGCGTTGATCTAATTCTCACAATATTCAATACACTCCTGCAATTGCTTTGGCATGTATTTACATTATCACGGCATTTTTTAACACCTTGATATATGGATCATATGCCGAAACAACGGTCGAGTTGCATAAAATATGGCTGAAATAATAAAAGGGTTTCTATTACAATAGGGAGGGATGGAAACCCTCTAAAAATATGACAATCGAAAAAGGAAAACGGGGATGGATCCGGAAGTAGTTCCCTGTTTGTTCTTCCCCAAGCCATCCCTCCGATTTCTTTCCTTTGCATTTACATATTTCCATTTTTCCTCTCCCTCCCTCTCTCTCTCTCTCTCTCTCCATTTTCCTCACTCTCCTTGTTTACCGAACGAGGGCGAGGCTGGGCTCCAGGTCGTCGTCGCATGAGCCTCAAAATGGGTCCCATCTTGAAAGAGTGCACGTAGTTTGCGATCCACTCAGTTTACCCACGAGAGCACAAGAGGCCCCGAAATTCTCTCTTTTTTCACCCCCTAATGGAACCGACAAGGAGTAGGGAAATTCAAAAAGATACATGTGGCAGGATGGGAAAATGAAAACCCACAATATGAAGAGGAAAGGGAGAGGGTTCGGAAGAGGGAGGGAAGCACGCTCTTCGATCATCCCCTCTCCTTCCAAGGGCCTATAATGAATAGAATAATCAAGGAGACGTGAATGGAATATGGCCGCCCATACGTATGTACCCCATTTCCAAGATTTTTACAACAGAACTCTAACGCATAGTCACGCTCTCGCAGGTGAACTGTATACTTAAAATGGTGATGCCTGATATCTTAAATAATGACACTTAATAACATAGTGAATAAGATAAAATTTGTGACTTCTACAATTAATTTAAAACTTGTGGAAATCACAAATTTTATCTTGTTCATTCAATCTCCTTCCACCTAGTGAATGATTCTCGTTTCCATATTATTTAATAGCATATTTAAGGAAAAAATAAAAAAACTGTAGTAATCAATTGTCTTGACTTCTGTAGATAGTTTCTAGGTCTCATGAGGTACTTATATAGGAAATCTTCTAATTCCAGGAGAAACTGAAACATTGTCCCGTACCGTTAGCTCAAGGTCCACATAAGAAAGGTTCCTTTCCACACATTTATGATCGCAGTAATCCGCAAAAACTTCCATGAAGAGGATTACTCGTTTGCTTATATGAACTTCACGGATTAGTTGAAACTTCTCAGGTCTAAAATACTATTGTGTTCATTCAACAAGCAAGCAAGAGTACCCCATGAACACTTTTGACGTTAGTTTATCCAGCTGAACTAATGAGGCCACAACAAGAAATGAGACATTATAAGATGATTTTTGGTGTCATTAGACTTCGAGTCGTTCTTTTAAGAATCGTGGAAAATTTTACTGTAAACAGGGAAAAGAACCGTGAATTCTTAAAATGAATTATTTTGTAAAAGGTGGTGATTTTGCAAACTTTTGCCCCAGGAAGCAACATTCTTCATCCTGCAGCCAAAATTCAAATAGGTATTAACTTTTTCGATTTGATTTCAATAGACGGGATATAAGTTTATAATCCAACTTTCAGAGTTTATTTATAATAAAGCCTTAAATTAAGAGTGATTGTCCACGATATTTTCAATAATCTTATCCTTAAAGCATTCCTATACGCTCTAAAAATCAACGGAATAAAGATTTGGAGAACAGACTTTTGAGCACAAAAGTTTGGGAAATTTCACCGATAGCAATGATATTCATATAGGAAAATGTATTTGCCTATGTGTAAATGGTTTGTATACATTAATGCAATCACACATAACTCTGATCAATGTAACATTTTAAAATGGATTTTGTCCCCTATATAAGCCCTGGTTGTCCGTTTTTAAACGACTTTTTTTATTTTTTACAAAATAAATTCCAGTACAGTTTACACAAAAGAGTATTTTTTCGTCTCCATTCCACGAATTTCACTATAACGCAATTCAATGAAACGACATAGGCACCGAAAGTACAGTCAATGTTAATGCTTTTATCATCCACGAGTATTTTTCAGTTAATCTGAAATTGGGAAAGCCTTAGCTTCGTTGATGTATAGCATTGTATCAAGAAATTAACCAAATCACCAGCGGATTTTTCCCCCCCAAAACAGAGCTAAAACAAATGTATGGAGAGCACTAATTATTCGTTCGTTCTCCTTGTTCCTTGGAATGCTACAATGCTAATGCTTATGATTAGATGTAATGTTGTCGTGGTCTCATTATTGGAAGTAATGAATGAACAAGGACACTCAACTACATTTCTCCATTTGATGGGAAAAGTAAAAAAGTGTTTAAAGATAACTACTCCAATTAACTTTGACATTTTATATGCTGGCTAACTTAATAAAGAAAAATCTTAAGGTACTTCCATGAAACCGATGTCAGTTTCTGAGCTGTTGGAGGTATTTCAACAGAATAAACCGAACCCTTCCGTTCAGGATATTGGATGAACAAAACCACAAAGAAAAGTATTGTTGAGTCTGATGGTAAATTCATGGGTTGAATAAGGCGTCGGACTCTGAACGGGTTTCGATAAAATGGAAACAATACTCCTCTGCTATTAACAAAACGTCATTTTTTGATTCATTATAAAAGTGGAATTGTTCCACAGATTATAATTATAAGTTTTGGAGAATTTTCCAAGGTTGAAAACTTTTTATAACAAACTATTTTAACTTCTCAATTTTTCTAAGAATGGCTACCACCGATTCTTCTAAAATATAAATAATTTTATATTTTCGAAAAAAAATCACATAGTCTATAATATCAAATAGTCCATCCAGCGACCGAGTAGTTACTATGATGCATGCCATAATTTTTTATGCTGTTTCGAATATTATTGATGGAATAAGAAGTTAAGTGAATATTTTTTAACATAAAGCTAGGATGTGACATTTTATCACACTCTCTTCACCTAACCCAGACTCTCAGAAGTGCTTCTGGTATAAACTTTTGCGTCATATTCCTATTGAAAGTAAAAATCGGTCATTTTCAGTGAGAACTGTTCTTTTTACCTAAATATCCTTTTAAGAATGAAACCAAAACTGTAAAATTATCATGATTGCAAGCCTGAAAATGTTAATTATTTCAATATTAGATCGGAAGAAAATTCAGTACTAGGTGAAACTGTCTCATAAAAGTGCGGTATTGTGTCCATATCGACATTGGTTTATTTTTTTGAAAACCCATAATAAGGACACTTCGCAAAGCGGAATTCCCACGAATGAAAAATCAATAGACTATAGTGTCCTAGGTAAAGGTACTCAGAAGCAAGTCGAGTGGAAACGCCGATAACAGTAAATTCCATCGGAAGGAAAAAATGTGATATTCAGGCAAAGATCAATTCCATTAACGCCATCGTATCATGTAGGCATTTTTATTTAAGATTTCCATGCAATCTCCATGACGTGATCAAGCGGAGAGGATTGAAAGAACCACGGAATCAAGTTCGACGCTTAACCGCCAGACCACTGCCATGCAGGCAATTATGGCAAATGCATGCTTTCTAGAGCAAACGAGACAGGAAGCGGCAGATTGGACAGCGCATTGATTGATTGATTGAGCCTGCACTGCAGCGCTACCTCTACCCCAGTTAGCGGACGACACGCAGCAGGCCTAGAGAGGATGGAACGCGGCGAAGATTAATGACGTATTGTAACAAGGTGATGCATAAACGTTAGAGAGACTCGCCGACTGTAGTCATAGCTCAAAAGAGCTCGCTCTCCGAGAGCTGTTTCGCTAGCGAGGGAATTCCTTCCGAAATGCGACCAACAAAGCAATGCAAAGTGCAAGTATTGCAATAGATATCGGATCTTTATATCCCTAGAATAATCTTTTTTCGATAAATGGGTCATTTCTGAGTGAATTTAGGATTTTCCATCATATCAGAATAGAACGAGTGCGATAAACTTCATACAATATATGAAAAATGCAATTTACACGATTTTTCAAGTTGACGGTTTCTAAAATTTACATTTCTCGATAACAGCGAATTAACTTCCCTCTTTTTTTATCCCACCCGAACTAAAGTCTCCAAAAATAAACTTTTTTAGGCGAGCCAGCGTGGTTTGTCGTTTTTTAAGTATGTGCATTAATTATGAGATCAGGTTTTACCATATCCATTGAAGCTTGTCCATCAGTCGAGTATTGATTAAAAATTCATTAAATCTTCACGAGGCTCACGATTTTCTCAATGCAAAATATGCTTTTTTGAAGAAAAACAATTCGCAAATACCTAGTGCTTCCATTGAAAGCCTCCATAGTTCAGTTATTCATCCGACTGCGTCATCCTAATGATTGGACAACCCACTCAACAGAGAGGCACCCGATTTGCACGCCAGTTTTGTGCTCAGAAGAGCAACTAAACCTACCCAGAGAAAATAATTTTTACTTTAGTCAGCAGTTAGTGCCGTTCCAGTCCTACCTGTACTGGACAGCACTGTGGTTGAACTGTTAAGGATGATTTGCAATGGAAGTGTACAGTAGACGCTGAACTGTGGAGAGGGCTGAACTCTGAACTGTACTGCATCACAGTGCAGAAACTGTACTCTGGTTAAAACTGTGCAGCATTACATTACTGGAATTGTACTTTTACAATAAATGCACTGCAAAAATGAGGTGTATTGGGGAAATCTGTACTGATTTTTTAATTCTAGTACAGTCTTGAGCACACTTCCAGTTTAGCTACAGTAAAGTTGGAGAACAGACCCATCTTAGTTTCAGCACTATTTTTTTCTCTTAGTAATTGTTGTTCATCATCGGGAAAAATGACGAGAATTTGTAGAGTCGAATATCCGCCAATGAATGTAATAAAAATATCGCCGTAAACATGTAAATTTCATAGTTTTATCAGTAAATTTTCATAATGTGGAATTTTGTAATATGAAAATATGGGTAAAAATAATAACACAAAACCATGAATGATATTTTTCTGACTTAGAACACCTGATAAATACAGAAGAAAACAGAATTATTGCCAATCAGTTTCGTCGAAAACGATTCAGTCTCTGTGGCACTGGACTAAGAAACCATTTCTTCCCTGAGATAGAGGAAAATGTTAAAACTTTTCAGAAGGAAATTACTTTAATAATTTGCAGCATAAAGATAACATCGCCGGCATTTTCCAGAGAAAATCCTCAGCTTAATATGATGCTATCCATCTTGAAGGAAGTTATGAACTCTGGCGAATACTTTGTTCCCTAAAGGAAGTTACAATATTTGCAATCCATAGTGATATCCGACAAACAACAATAGAGAAAAAGTACGCAAAAAATTCTAAGTTGCTCAAGATAATTCAGTTGAACCTACCTAAAACATATCATTATCTACATTCTGCTGCATCCAAAAAATTCTTCACAATAAATTGTCACACATTCGAACAGCGTGGTGGATCCCCAAAAATGTTCTTGTCGGTATAGTATGAAGACAGCTTCATAAAAGACGACATTGATGTGAAAATTCCGAGTTAGACTTGCATCAGGCAGGTTTTACAAATTTTCTGGTGATGTATATATGTCCGTCTTTAGAGCGCTTGCTTACGCTTTACGGCATCCAATTTCCAGGCCTCTCTGTTTTCCCAATCTCCTTCTTGCAGGTTTCTCTCCGCCATGGCTTTGGCTATTCCGCTTCTCCATGAGTTAGGTGGCCTTCCTCTCTTTCTCCTTTCATAGGGTTTCCACTCCATGATGGTGCGGGGCAGTCTTTCTTTGAGCATCCTCTGAACATGTCCGTACCACAGCAGTTGTTTTGACTTGATTTCGTCCAGAATGGTTGTTGTCATTTTCATAATTTCTCGAATTCTCTCATTTCTTGCTCTATCAAGCCTGGATTTTCCGGCTGCCCTTCTGAGGAAGTCCATTTCTGTAGCTACAAGTTTCTTTTCGTCACCTACATTTATTTGCCATATTTCACTCCCATATGTAAGTATGCTTTTAAATATGGTGTTGTATATGTATCTTTTATTTCTATTTGATATATCTTTGCTCCATAGCATTGAATTTAACATATTAATGGTTGTTCTACCTTTATTAATCCTACCCTCCATTCCGCCATTGCCTGTCCCAAGCCAGGATGAGAAAGGAGGAGGGATAGAGGAGTAACAACCTCTTTAAAAAACCAGGGTTCATCTGGCCCGGACGTTAGCACCCTGTAAAGGCTCCTGCCTAGGATTACAGGTGAAAAACGGTCAAAGCTCCTGGTGGATATCCAAGCAGGAAGGGGGAAGAACCAAATAAAGGGAAGGCTGATCTCTACAGCTGTGGCAAGCAATCAGCCTAGGGGAAGAACACCCCAAAGTTAAAATACCTGGCCCTCCAGGTTGGGGGTTAGGCAATTGGGCCAGCACCCCAATGCTCGGAAAAATCTGAAAAATGCTATAAAATCCAATAAAAAGGAGCCTCGGATACTGGATAGTTCAAATATACAACACTTAGGCAAAGGAAATGGAGCATGAAATTTTCTGGTTAATTGGGCTAATTCTCTTTTTAATTACATTTCCAGTGATTATAGTTCCGCAATACATTTTCTTTTCAATAGTAAAAGGAGAAATGTGTTGTGCTCACCCAGGGTAATAGGACTAGATATGAGTACCTTAATTGGATCCCCGAAAGCACTTAGGTCGAGCTTACACGTATGAACAATATGCAAAGGCGATGCGCAAGGAAGTAAAGCGGTTAAAAATATTTCGAGAATTACACGGAGGGAGCAATAGATAGAGCATGAGTAAGTGGAGAAGGGAAGTAAAAGAAACATTTCCTAACATCGTCGAGGAAATACTGATTTGATTGAGTAATATCTAATAGTACATTTTACTTCAAATTAATCACGCAGATATATTATCAGGGAAAAGGAAAGGAAGGTAAGCACTTGACAAACAATCTTTTAAATGAATGATATTATTATGCGACATAATATTAAACAGTTCAATGCGCATTTGTATTTTTTAAGCATTCTCATTACTTTTCCCATATTTACCACCAATTTCAACTGTAGCTATTTCTCGACCTACTGACTGATTTCTCGGTATAAATGACAGTTATACCGACCAAGAAAATCATTTCACCATGAAAAATGTCCATATATTGACGTTATATTTTGCAATGTGACCGCGTACAACGTTCGGTGCTTCATTTTTGTCGTAAATCATGGATTATAAAAATGCTATCACAACTATATTACGAAATATCCTCTTGTGACAGTGCCAGAATAAGCACGATAATGCCTTAAACTTACCCTTTCAAGTAAACTAGAAAAGAATATCCGCTTTAGCTCCTTCTAAAATTCTTATATTAAAATAACTTTGTGCCCAATACTCCTGATCATTAGTTGAGAGATCCGGTTTCGAATCTTGGTCAATTGCAATGATATAGTTATGTAATATGCCTCATTTTGGTCTGACATTTGAAAAGGTCGTATTACGAGGATAAATGGAGTTGATACTGCGAGTATAACGCTGTGTAACTGGAAAAAACGAGAATCGACGGATACGGTGGAACGGTCGTCGTGTTTCGTCATGCATTTATACAAGGGGTAAATAAGATGTCAACCAAAGTATTTTCAATACTCAAAGACAGAAAATGTAATCTGAATTCTTTTTTAAATTTCTCGAAATAACCAGACAGCCAAGGACGTAAATTACGTGTTACACCTTACACCTGTATCACCCGCATCATTACCACTTCTGCGATTATTTTCGCTACTATAGGATATTAAGTTTAGAATAGGAGTTGCAAGTGAAAGACAAAGCCCATAGGCATTCGAAGAGAGCAAAGAGCAGCCAAAGCCGAGGAAAATAGTGGAGGACGAAAAGTGCAGTCTGTTTATGACGGGAATATAAAGTACACTTATGGTCGTCCCGCCATATTAAAACAGGCGATTTCCGTTGAAGCAAAAAGTTAGCAAATTGCCACCGTAGCCGACAGATTTTTTTTCTTTTCTTTTTCGGAGAAAGCCGCACCCGCCACGAAAAAAATAACTACCATGCCGGCTAACATGAAAATCTGCGCTTGGGCATTCCTTTGTTAACTTTGAAATTCGTGAAACGTATTCTTCTCCCAAGCTTTCGCCCATTAACAGCAGAGTATGTTGTACAGATTAGCTCCCTGAGATAACCGAAATAATTGTAACAGAATGAATCAGCATTTTACGATGTTACCTTTCTTTTAAGATAAATTTTCAGGGGAGTTCTCTAAACGTTATTACGGAGTCAATCTATAAGAATCGTTGAAACAGTTTTTGTGAAAAGAGTGAAAATACAGTTTTGTTTCCAGCTTTGATGCTTAATGAGTATTGATATTTGCGAGGCAGTAGAGTACGCATATATTCTTTTACTGGATCGACATCTATAAGGCCTTATGAAATCTTTACAATACACGATAATAAAATAAATATAAATATTTTATCTACAATGTATCAATAAAAATGTACACTGTAATAACACCAAGGTATTGAAAATAATAGAGTGTATACCTCTTCTGCAATTTAATTCTATTATAATTATTTATAATAAATAACTAATTTAATATCAACGTAGGTTAATTTATTCGAATTATGTTTCTCATGCACTCAAGCATCTTACTTTAGGCTTACTAGCCCCTTGACGTGTCTGCAGAAAGTTTTAGGCAGTCATAAAGCATTAATAGGTCGAATAGTATCATTTAACATTTATTTCGGGGAACTTTAATTAATAATCATCTAGTGCATAGTGATAATAGCCAAGTCCGTAAAGTGCTCGACAGCCAACTGGAGAATCATATTTCATATTCTAGGCATATCTCCGGTAACTCAGATATGTTCAAACTTCGCATTTTTACGAGTTCCAGATCTAGTTCGGGAACTCAAACGGCACATTAAAAAGGTCTGAGCAAGGCATCAGCAAATTTAAGAGTTTCGCGTATTTTACAGAACAAAGGGAAGGAGATGATTTAAGGGAAAACATGAAGGAGTTTCTTAATTACGAAACAAAACACGTATTGCGCGTTAAAAGAACAATTTCATTACACGTGCTACATTTCGTCGCGGTAAGACTCCCTGAGAGTATTACAACAGCGATGTCACGCATTGACGTTGAAATGACACGAAATGAAATTCTCTCCGTAGAATAACCAATGGTGGCCCGTTAAATTACTTCACATGTCTGATTGAGTTTTACTACTTCACTTGAAAATAACCTTACGGATGATGACAGAGAATGCCTAAATTCATCCCTTCAACATAATTACTCCTATTTCAACTCATCACACAGAGTGTGCTTGTGATTGCAAACCATCAGAGATCTCTGTCTACCGCGGATACGGCCGTCGAGCGCGAAGTGGTGGCGTATGAATTGTTGGAACAGGATAGGATTGTATAGGGCATCCACTGCGCTCTTCGAACCGAAAGGAAAACGACGTAGGGTCGATGTCCGTGTACACGCTATTGCCGAATGAAGGTGGGGCTGAAAGACGTTATGAACCATCCGCGAAATGGGAGAGACTAGGGAAATGAAGTGAGAGACGGAAGAGATGGCTAGTGATAAGTGCACCAATATCTCCATCAGATTTCCACTGAATTATGATTGGAACTTTGAAAGAAACAATTTAGCGCTTATCTGCTCAAAGGGACATTTCTCTCACTTCGATACCAGATGAGAGAGCTCAGACCATATACTTTTGGGATTTGAGGAATAAAGTGTCACTCTCCGTATCAAATTGGATTTTTAAAAATATTAAGAACATTTGAAGAGAAACGAAAAGGTTAAAATAATGACGATAAATCGAAAAATTATTAGAAATTTCAGCTTCAAATCTATGAATCTCTAAGGAAGAGAAGCGGAGCTGAAAGGTGAGAGAGGCAACTTACAGATTAACTTAAGCAAAATAAAGTTAAAGGTTATAAAAAATATTAATCAACGCAAAACACTAGGAAAGAAAGAGATACCCCCCTCCCTCTTCCACTCTTTTACACCGTGACATACAGATGCCTGGAGCAGATACGAAGTATTCAAACATGATCGCGGGAGCATAATTTCATCATATTTTAAAAATTATCAATAAAAGTTTATGTATTTATTAATATAAGTTTATATTACATGAACACAATTGTTCACAGCAATATGTACTAGCTAAAGCTGCCACCTTCGGTTTGCGCTTTTGTATTTTACTGTCAAATAAAGGTTCGCTTTCTTTTCCCTTTTAATTACTTCTTCACTATTGTATAACATGATTGCAAGTTGATAATTAAAACAGTTGCCCAATTTAAATCTTCCGTCATCATAATTCAACAAGCATTTTGAGTTTTACCACAAAAATTCTTTTCCTAATAGCCTTAACGTCACATCTTCATTTAAACACCAGAGCGCATACTCAGACGTTCGGTCTCCAGTTTTCAAAACTTCATACCCCGCGTAACAACAACTACAGGATGTAAAATTGTGTTTTCATAACAGCTTACACAACAAAAAAAATCACCAATCAATCAAAATCAGGTCTCAAAAAAACTCATCAACTCTTAAACTCATCTAGACATGAATATATCACCAAGGTCAAAAACTAACCGAAACAATTTCTCTGGAATTGCTGATCTTGCACGTAACTCACAATCAACCAATCCAGGAGCATATCTCATTAAATACAGCTTCACGTCATCCTCACGTCCGATATTCTTGCTATTACCTATTCTCAACGTTGTCAACAACCTAAAAAGCGGAATAAGCGTCAAAACTCACCTGACCAGTCTTCGTCTTCACTCCGCACTCACAATCTCGCATGAACTGTCCTAAACACTTGCAAACACGCACAAAAAATGCTTAAAATGAATCGGCAACAAAACTCAAAGAGAATAGCGACATTCTCATTCAAATTCTAATACATTGTATTTTCACTTTTTAAAGCAAAAAGAAAGTTAAAACAAACCGCTAATCGCCTTTATTTAAATGAATAGTTTGTAAAAAGTCAAATTTCCTCGTTCTAACGTCTAAAAATGCTCACCTTCTAAATCTTTATGCATAAATCAGGTGTTGCTAGATCTCGTTCACCTGCAAATTTGTTCGTGAAATTCCAAAAATCGTACACCCTACGACGCAAAACTAATACATCTATATAAAATTACTATAAGCATTGACTCTTCCGCTACATCTCAAGTCTGCGCACAGCCAACGCCCAAATACTATAACGTGGATTTCGCTCGCACTTGCGATAAAAGGAAACATCGCTCGCATTTGAGATAAAAAACACGGTATAGTGATAATATTCATTAAAGTTATAAAATACGTCATTTGTCTAAACGCTTAAAATTGTGAGACATTTTTGTCGCATACGTAAGTAGGAATTTGATTATATAAGTTTTTACATGACATTACACAAATGAATGTATTTATTAATGAGAAAAAATTATTACTTTTTCCTATAGTTTGCTTAAGTGCTACAATACTAGAGAACATATGAAGGCTAATATTACGCCGCCGCGGCGTAATATTAGCCTTCATATGTTCTCTGTCACGCCGCCAGCCGCCGACACATTTCCAGTCGGCGTCCGCCGCCGATAGTTTTTCCATCGGTGCACAGGTCTACACTCAAATAAAGGTAAACAAGACGTAGATGTATTCGCAAAGGCACGAATATCGTCAACCGCATATGATAAATATACAACTTCACAGAAGCCATCGCGGTAAGTCTATGGATAAAAAAGAGAGCTAGATGGCAGTAACTGTCCAACAGACTGTAAACAACAATCCTGCGGCTGAAACGTGTAATAAAACGGAATTCTGGACCATGTGGACTTCGGGATGAATTTCCTCCCCGAGAAATATTTCTTCGCCCGAGTGAGATTTTACGACGGGACGCTCAGCTGCTGGCAACCTCTAAAAACTTTTTGCGGGTTATTTCTTTTCAACTTCTCCTCGACCGAAGTTCCACTGAAGTGTTCATCCAAAGTATTTCTAGGTGTGATTCGAATGGGAAACTTTACGGTCTGCAGCTGATAAAAGAAGCCTCAAGTGCTGTTCGAACGGCTAAGTATTGAAGCCCACTCCGTCAACTTGGAGGATATATCATGAAGATATAGGTTGAGTTTCACGAAGTTTGCAATCTTTACTGTCATTCGTTTACAATACTATTCGTTTAAAATGCAAGGATATTCATGAAACACCATATTTCACTCCACGCCATCCCCCATACTGTCGTCCATAGGTCAAGGATTGAAAACAAAATACGCAGACGGACACCCAATAAATGCTGGAAACATCATACGGCCACAGAAAACTAGAAAAAACACAATTCATATTCTATTTAGGCATACTTGATAAAGAATCTCGGCATTAAGGAATGCGGAGATCATGAGATAAGCTAAAAAGAAATAATTGATTAGATCGTAAATATTTTAAAACCACTTGATAAGCACTTCATGCTTAAAGCTGAAACACAGAAAAAAATATAGCAAGGCAAGGGATACCTAAACAAGCAGTCCACTCAGACGTTTAAAAAAAGTCGACAGTTTACCAAAATGAGAAATGGTGATGAGGCAAGAGTGTAACTGGGATTCTTTAAATACATTTGAAATAATTTTTGCATGTTCCCTGGATAACTCTTGTTTCACGTTTACATTATAGATAATTTTAATAGTTTCTGTAGCATTTGAAGCAACCCCATAGTGTGGTGCGTGTTGGTGAAAGAGAATTTCTTCACTCATGTTCATGTTGGTGATACCCCCTGCCACAAACCCTTGTGGTGCCTTGCGGAGTACTAAGTAGATTTAGATATGAGGTGTTATTCCTCACACGGAACTTACAAAAATGCATATTTTTCCAAGTACTTAGGGCTTTCTAACGTTCATTTTTCCCGAATTCCCCAAACCACAGCGTTGGAGTAGTAGTAGACAAGGGCTACCTTGTCTTCAAGGTAACACCAGAAATTACTATTTTTTGGCACAAATTAGAAACATGAAGCACTAAATTCACTACAACACGACAATTTAGCGCCGCACGATGATGGAGAGGACCGCTCGGGCAAAGAGACAGGAGTGATGCGAAGTGAGTTGCGAGCAAACCACGCGTTAAATCGCCCCTAATGACCTCTCTTCCTCCGTCGCCTCGCCTTTACGCCTCCTCCCAGTCGTCCTCCGCCGCGGCCGCAACTCCTCCTCCCTCCCTCCCCGCACCCTCAACCCTTTTGCCCGTCATCCGAGACCCTCGCCATTTCGTGTCTCGCCCGAGTTTGTGCTCGATGAGCAAGCGCAATTGATGGGAGGGGGCAGAGAAGGTGGATTTGCAGAGGGAGCGAAAAGGAGAGGAGAGGAAGGAATGCTGGAAGGATGGAAGGAATCAGGAGGGCAAGGGGGCAACAAACCCGCGCGTGGTGCACACTTCGCTCTCTCCGAACTCAAGTCTACCTTCAAATTTTTGACATGGATCCGACTTTTGAAACATGTCTGAATCCACCTGAATCTGCCGGTCTGTGAAGTTGTGAGGGAATGTGCCACAGGACTCTCTCCGGGCGCCCATAACACTAATGGAGCACAAATATATCCGTGCGATTCCTCGCATCAAGTAATCCCAGTATCTTCTCTTGTTCGGTGAATTAGTGGCATGTCTAGTGATCCGCACAGAGTGTCGCCAATTTTTTCCCCACGTCAGCCTCGTCTTCGACCTCGGAGAAACAGAACGAATTCTCAGTCTTCTCTATCTAGAGTCTCTCCACGATGTGGTTCCTCCTCCCCTGGACGGGACTCTCCATTCAGACGTTCTCCTTCACCACCAAGGCAATCACCTCGACGATCTTCATCTCCACCGGGTGAATCTCTAATCTGAAAAACTGAACCTCCAGACTGGAAAAACTACGTAAAACTTGCGTTTCGAATGCTAAAACTTCGTGAAAAACTATTTTACTGTAATGAATATCATCTCACTCAATCACGCTTACGACTACAATGCAAAGAGCACTTTGGCTTAATAGAGCAAACGCGCAGATAGCGGATGGGTATCCGTGGGGACTCGATGCCATGTAAATAAATGTAAATTAATTGTTTTTTTATAAAAATATAACGAATTAATTTCATAGTCACATAGTGGCTATGATATCAATATTTTTGAGACAGCTTCATGCTGTGAGCATCGCGAGCGCAAAGAATGATTTTGATTCCTGAGGAAAAACCTCGCACAGATCAGCCAAATTAAACCCAAAAACGTACTTGATTCTATCTGTTGGTAACATATGGAAAATGAGTAATTATATGTAAAAATCAATTTCAGATGTCAGTCTATAATCATCAAAAAGCTTATTGTTTTATAAAAATAATTATCTTATCGAAAAGGGTGTCTAATAAGCTATTAATCAAAGCCAATGAATTTGTAGGGAAAAGGTTGAGACAGCTTCGGGAACTTAAGAAAGTCATCTTGATGCGCGCCGATGGAAACAGAGCAAGCACCTCGACGGCCCATTATGATATTTCCCACCAACGCAGAGTTATTCCTCATAAACCGACGCTCTTGTCCATAAAATAGCCAAGCCCGATTTAATATTAACCTTTTAAGTCATACAGTGGGTCGCACCCTCAGTCTTTCAACCCCATGATTGGTTAGCTGTACCACTCTTATTCCTTCCATGTTATCACTTCTTCAAAGCTTTTCCCAGTTCTTACAAGGAATGTCCCTGTTTTTCCTACAAATATGTCCCATCGTCCTCTTTTCGGTACTTTCTCACCTAATATGTTTAAAAATTATGATGAAAAGACGCAAAAAACGGCTAAGAATGAAATAGTAAATTACTATTCGAGAAGCAAGGTTTCTAAATTTTTCCCGTTTCCCCATTTTACCCAAAAGAGGCGTGTCTTTAGCAGCAATTTACTTAGTCCACGTCTCTTATCACCCACTTTTAAGGTATAGGGCTTCTCTTAAGGGAAACTCTACGTGTACCCCAGACTGATAAATGCTGATAGAAATGGACAATAAATAAATTAAATACCCAAATAAATAAGGAATATGTTAATTGTAATGGAGGAATCAAAATGAGCCAATAAAAGCAAAAAACACAAAAGATATTTTTATTCTTTTCATAGCATTTACTGATATATTATTTTATCCCCTCGTAGATGCACACGATACGAAACATACTTAGAAGAAAACTATATATGAGAAAACCTATGAGAAGATATCACATAACAGGTCAACTGAATTCTAAGGAATATCAGAAAATATAGATTTATTGTCAAAGAGTGGCTATTAGCGACTGGTTTCGAGGCGTCTCCTACAAAGGATCAGTCACTAGGATAAAGAAAATAATAAAAAAGTCATCTGAACTAAAAATCTTGATGCAGCAGAGCAGAGCTGAAATACAAAACGAATATGATCCTTCCAAAGAAACGTGAATAAATAACATTTTAAGAATACATCTGCACGCAAATCTGCATATTTAAGAGCAAAGGTAATAAATCATAGCTGCCCGCTTGACCACTGACGGCAAAATAATGATTAAATACCCTTGAAATGGCATTAGCAATATGTCTGTACCTACCAAGCACGCAAAGGAAATAGCCAAGAAGGAAAAAATATTAGGACTAAATATTAAGACTAAAATTTAGGTAAGACCAAAAAATTCATAATTGTCGAAATCACAACGGTTCAAAATAACACCCACCTTTGATCATCACTATCTCAATCCCGTGAATCTCCGACCGTCTCACTGCGGTCCGTTAATTCTGATTGGATCAGCAACCTCGATAACTTGGTTTGTGAAGCTCACCAAACTAACGGATGCAATTACTCTGGATTCGGCAGAGCGAGCTTACTGTCTAGCACACCCAAAGGTCGCGTACACGAATCACACCTCGGACATGAACGCTGAGGCTTTATGATTCAATTTAAGGTTGGATTAGACTGGCAAGATACCCCTGCGGCATGGAATCTCCAAAATCTCATATCGATCTGAATGTGCCACTCGCAACCGTCAATTTTCGAGACAGTAAAATGGTTGAAGGCCACTGTTATCCAGTAATTCTACTGAATGGCCACATTTAAACTCTGTTTAAACACTAACCACTGCAATCTCCTCTAACAAAACTGAATCATCATATTTACTTATAATTTTCACCCCTAGCATTTTCTATTCACGCAATACTCGCAAAGAAAGTATTTAAATGAAAGATGAAATATACATTACACTCTTCCTCAGCAATAGCACCGTAAACCTGTTGCGGGATATGATCCATTTAAGACATTAGAATATAAAACACCTATTACCAACGGCAAGTTTTTGCGAAATTATAATGAGAAAAGCATGAAAATTATACATGTATGGGTAAATTACACGAACTTCGGTCAGTAAACAAAGTAAAAAAACTTAGAATTATCCGACACCTGACGCATGGGAACTTCCATTGTCAGCAATCCATCAAATTTTGTATTACGAGCAGAGAATTGATTTTACTTCGACGCAAGCAACCGGCCCATCACTTCATGCTAATTATATAGATAACTTATAACCAAATGAAAATTCACGCATAGAAATTCGGCGAGTGAATTTCAGGGATAACACTAAGTGCTGTGTAATGTTTAAATACACCAGAAACCGTAGCTCCTCGCAAAGCATGATAAAGAAAATACTTTGAAAACCCAAAAAAATAATTCAAGTAACCATGAGCTTCAGTGAAAATTTTCTTCCTCCTTATACTTGACTGATTATTTCATCCTTAACTACAATCATGAAATTCACGCAAAAAGTACATCATTATTTAAATCCATTCGCCTGTGCACTTTGGTAGGTTTCAGGACAAATTCCTGCCATTAAAAATCAACTTTCAGAGATCTTTCACGTCAGTAAGCTATGAGCTGCTAGAAAAACATAGATGAAACATTACCAATACAATTAATAGAACTTAAACCTCTACAATAGCAATGAAAGAGGACAGATATACATATGCTAAGCGACAATTTGATAAAAAATAGAAACTAAAGAGAATATTAAAAATAGGGAGCAGAAAGTACTAAGTGAAAAACGAGGATTCTTCAGCAATCGTTTATTAAGCCATTACTTGCATCATATAGCTTTTAAGGTACCGAAATTTACTTATTAAGTCTAACTTCAAATTATTTTTATTTATTAATATTTACTCTATCTCATCGCTTAGCGTCAGTCTCTCAGGTAAGGGTAGTCTAACGAACTATCGTGCGATAAAAAATGCTCGGAAACAGCATAAAACAAAAAACCTAGATGATGCTTCCATTGACATAAAATTTGGTATTCTCCTCATAGTCATACATAAGATCCTTTTTCTCTGTTTTGACAACAGACGCATAATTAATGAGGGGAATTCTCGGAGGCGTCATGACAACAAGATAATGACCCAAGAGAGACAAAGCGAAAATACGTCGCATATGCCATGTCAACAGTATTACATCAAAGCGAAGGAAATGCCAAATCAGCAGCGCGCGTTCAAAACCGAAAAATATCCCTCAACTAGCCATTTCTAAGGTGTGTTCGCCGGGATGCATGCGGCGCTCAAGGCAATATTCCCCATGAAATGCTTTTGACGTCGGCCGAAAGCATGGGGGTTGATGTAGGACACCTTATGATGTCGCGAACAAGAGACCGAAGCAAATTCACCTGCCCGCAATCCGGTGCAGTCAAGTATTCGCGCTGAATGGCTGTCCTGTTTTCAGAACCTGCGGCGTCATTGTAGGTGTGAATACAGGGACGTCGAATGCAAATACCAAGTGAATTGCACACCAAAACCACATCACAGGTCAACGACATTGGATTGCCGAACAGAAAATCCTCATTTTCCATGTTCTCGTTCGGGACTATCACCTCTCAATCCTATAAGGACTTAAATTTCTGACACTGGGTTTTTAACTAGTAAATGTGCAACATATTTTCTTACTTGAATCACGACCGTTTAACATTTGCAAAATTAATGCCACTGACAAGTCATTTACAATAACGCAAAAAATGTTCCCATTGAGTTCTCAGCGGGTTTCAGACGTCATAGAGCGATTTTTCTACTGGCACTATATGTTCAAAAATGGATGTGTTCAAGTAAAGAAAAGTTATTTTCATTTTACTCAGATTGTGACAAAAAAATTCAACGTTCAGTAACGCCCTGATTCAGTTCATTCAGTTGTGAATCCGCTATCAATAGATATCCCATCCGATAAGAATTTTTAATTTAGTTTTGGGCATTAGGTAGATATTTTAAAAAGCAACACGGGAGAATATTCATTTCATTTCCTCGCATAATTCAAGAAACTATGAGGTAATGTATGTTCGTAAACTCTCGTTAATACTTAAATACGAAGAAAAAATGAGATTAGCATGACGATTACGAGATTTTATACCAGTGTCAAATTTGCGCCAATAAAACACCTGTACGTAATTGCCATGTATCTAAATTACATGAATACGATCATGAGAATAAATTCTAGTTAACATGGATGGGTCTATTCACCAACAGATGTATGGGTCTTAGGATCCACAGGGAATTTCATCAAAATCCAATACAAAACTGTACAACAATAAAAAATTGAAAATGGTAAAAAAGGGCTCTTGTTGCAAAATATCTCGATAGAAAATTTATAAACCGCATGCGAACAAAACAGAATAATATATATCAAAAATGAAGGTCAAGAACCTGCACGTGAACTCACGGAGCTGACCCCACAAGTCCTTTCTTTTATGAATAAATATTATAGAGATTAAGGGAAGATAAACAACCAATAACTAGGAAATATTCTCTCAATTTTTCAAAAGTTGTGAAATTAAAGATCCACAAATTGACCGACCAATATAGCTGCGTTCATTTTCTCGAATATACGATTGATATTCATATAAAATGCTTTCCGGAACGGATAAAACACTGGAAACTTATCCATTAAAAAATATCACTTGCTATCATTCCCTACTTCCAATTCCATTTGCCATCTCTGATGTTCCCAAAACCCCCAGTTATACACCCCTGTGCCATACAGCGAGATGATAAGCAGATGCATTTCATGAGCTCCACAGGGCTCTCCTCTTCAATATGTCCAAGCTATGCAGCTGTGCCTTCATATGAACGCAAACGTTCCGAGCAAAAAGAGGGGTTTGGGAGGGATAGGGTTGCCGTTGTCACGTAGATTAGACTCGGTCACTTAGCGATTTGCCCGGTCACAATCCTCGTAGATAGGAAGTGAAATGTATCGCCAAATGGCGGGCATTAAGATTGAGAGAGCACACGTGCATTCGGTGATTTTCGCCCCTTGGACAACGGCCGGAAGGATTGCGATGGCGCTTAAAGCTGCGATTCAGCTATGTCATTCCACGTTATCCCTTCGTCCAAACTAGACAGACACACCCAACTGGGGCTTGGAAAATTACACATTTCCAATCACACCCGATGCATAACCACTGTAAAAATAACATGGCCGACGACAATCAAAAGTTGGCCAAAGCGCCAGCTGAAATATCGTTCGCAGCAGAGATAGTGAAAGAGAGTCTTTTGATTTTTTACCTTAAAAAAAATTATTTTAAAGTAATGTCCACATGAAAACGGTGGTTCTATCCAATGAATTTGTGAAATAAATATGTAAATGTTATCGCCTTGAAATTGGTGCCAAATTTCATCTCATGGCCTGCAATTTTATTTATTACTTCTTCCTAGCAACGAAATGTTACAAATTAGTAAATAAAGGTCTTTTACGACCATAAAATTATTGAGAAAAGGATGTGCGTGCCCATGGCTGAGGATTAAGATGAATTGCCAACATAAATTTCAAAATCCTTGTAATTTATTCCAATTATGAAAAGTCTAGACTTGAATCCCAGACGAGGTCAATGACCTTACACCATAAGTATTTAGCACGTTCGTATAGTATTCTCGCAAAAGAGAGACCCATGCGAAATCCAGTCCAAGCAAGATCCTCAATTGATTGATTGAAAATTGATGAATTCTGAGCATCACCTCTAAAAAATGAAAGAAATAATTAACATACAATGAATCCAATCCCTTGGTTAGACCGTGTGACCTACAAACGCTTCGCTGAATGCCATAAAAGGCGCATTAGAGCTCTTTTTCTCACGGGAAGGCGTCTCTTTCGAAACTACATACCAACGAAAAAAAAATTCCACCGATTGAGAAAGGAAACAAAGTTTTGGCGAATGGAACGCATTCCGAATACCTCTCAGCCTATTCCTACACGCACGACCGAAGAGTAGGTTTCTTATTTTTCCACCCACAAAGAGTCCAGGTTGCAGGAGATTTTAAAAACAGTCTTCAACACAAAAACACAAAACTTCCTTATCTACATTCCAAAGGGGCCCCTTCACGATTCACGCTACACCAGAGATCGAACGTGGCTCATTCGAAACAAAAGAATTCGCGAGAGTTCGCTCAGGAGAACAGTCTCCGTCATTATTGGTCTGAAAACCTATCTTCCCCCAAAAATATGTTATTCAAGAAATAAATCATGCGAGCCTTGTGTGGACCGAATGAATTAGGCTGAAGGATTTGACACAGAAATGATGTAATGCATGACATAAGTTCTGAGGTTATTCACCCTTCGAAACGGGTAATTCAATTTCCAATTATCCAGGAATGTTGCGAGACCGTTTGTATTATTTCATTACTTGCTCACACAGTAAAAAGGCTAAAGATAAGATATTCTACATATTTCTGGAAGAGATGCGTTTTTGATTTAATACAATCCCCATCATTATCAGGTATTGAAATATGGTTACTACATACACAATTTCTAGCAAAAAAACACTGAAAATCACGTGCTTAATAGAGAAATAATATTTGCAAGAGGAAAAAGAAGGGAAACATTTTGAAACTGTGAAATTACACTGTCAATGCATGAAAAAATGTGCACCAAATATGTATTTTTAAAACTATCCATACAGCAATTTAAGGTCTTCAGTGTTCCAAATTGTCAACTTACAAATAGTAAATATTTTCTTAGATTTTTTAAAGTGAATCCTTCAATTCTAAATTTTCTATTTTCAGTTTTTAAATAAAATTATAACCATCTATTCAAATTGGTTTTGGAAGGCATTTCCTACTCAAAATCCTGATACAGTGAACTTTTTTACGGTAGCATTTTACAACTGTGTCAGTATTTTAATACGGTAACAGCCGATGATTTCATGTCACCTTTTGGTCATAATTACCGAGCCGTTCGCACAAGCATACGATGCAATGTTTTTGAGCACAAGAAAATAAATTAAATAGTCTAATAGACTGTACACATTAATAGGATAACACATGTTAAATTCCTCTATGATACCTCATTAGTATTCCAGCTACGTCTAATAAATTTATTAAAGCTCATGACAGGAAAAGAATGTTTAGAATGAATTTCCACTTCAGGAATAGTGATATTAAGTGTAAGTCTAAGGTGGGTTTGAGTTATTTCTGTTGTGTGACGTTGGAACGAGTAGAAACCATAGGAAAATGAATAGGCATATCCCTTAATTTAGATTTTAAGAGAAAATATGAAAAACACATATTTTTCTTTATGCAAAAAAAAGTCAAATTAAACAGCTTTATCATATTTCTCCTTTTCTGTTCGTATGATTGCGTATTGATTAAGAAATTCGCATTCCAGCACAGAAATTATTACCGATTTTTTTTTGTCTCTAAACAATAGTACCCTCAGTGATGAGAAAATTTCGCCTCATTGGTTTGGGCTCTCCATAAAAATATTCGATCCACAAACCACACTGATTAGTTTTTGATAATATTTGGACATTTAATTTCATATTCATCCTTATCTTTCAACTTGCAAGACCGATCCCGCTAATTCAACTCAAGATGAGTCACATGAGTTTCCTACTGATCGCGTTCTTGAAACAGTAAAATCCGTAAAAGCTAAAAAATAAATACTAATTATTATTTTCCAGGAAATATAGAGGATACTGGAAAACTCAGAGGAAGTCCTTAAAGAAATTAGCTTGCATGGTGAATGTTAGAAAGCAAAATTCATAACAAATTATGGTAATTTAGTTTAGCAACATTCCACAATAGCTCGGATGTGGCAATATAAATCCCCAACTCTGGCCCGGATTTGGCGTAATTAACAACGAATTTGCCCCGTGAAGAGGCCAGTTGGAATACGGATCCCACCATTCACGTATATAACAACTAAATGGCGTAATAACCTCATGGTCATTCCGATAATTCCTGTGAGAAGAGAGAAGTAGTAAATCGATTCGTTTGTGCCACTCACCCGTCCGCTCCGCCGGCCAATCTCTCGGCCTCAGAGGTCCCGGCTTCGGCGGCGCCCTCAGCAGCTTTCCTGGCGCCCGCTTCCTCCCCTTCTCCTCCCGGCTTGTTCGAACCCTCCTCAGGCTTCTCCTCCGTGTCCTCCGTGATCTCCACGAACCGCGGAGAGCCCTCCTCTTCCTCTTCGAGGGCCATGACCAGGGCCACAGCCACCGGCCCTTCAGACCTCGTGGGCGGCCTCCGAACCCTCGGCGGCACCTCCTCGATCTCCGTCACTTGCTGCGACCTCCGCCCAGAAGATGAGTCGCTGCGGTATGGGGTGCTCGACTCGTCCGATGTAAAGATTCTCTCCTGAGAGACGGATCAAGGATAATGGAGAATAATAATTATTTTTTTGTATTTGTACATGTCATGAGCATGAATCTCCAAAAGAAGAAAACGAGAAATACATTGGTATATCATATATAACATAAAATTCACTATACATACTCAGAACCTATACGTAAACTTTCACATTTAATCCGCTGCCAATGGTCAGTGAATAAATAAAAGTGCAGATGTGAAACATTGTTATTTTTCTTATCCTCCTTTGACGATATATATAAGGAGCTTCAGCAAATATTTACACCAATAGGATAAAATTCACAATGAAATTATCATAAGACTTGAATAGGATTCGAACCCGGATCTCCCAATTGCCGGTGAGGTTTGTCAATCAGTTACTACATCAAGCAGATTGGAAGATTCTGGTTCGAATCCCGGTCAAGTTGCCACCAACAATTAGGAAATCCGGGTTGGAATCCCGTTCAATACAAATGATTTTTACATGGTGAATTTCATTCCCATGGATTTCATCTGTACACCTGAGCTCGTGACAGCATATCGCATTATTACAGGAATATACTGACTGGAAAAAAGCTCCATCGAAGTAGGTGGCAACAATATTCCATCTAAGAAATGTGTTCCACAAATTTTGTTGATAAACAACATTTTGTTTTAAAAACAATTTATCGCACTTGGCGACGTCGAAACAGTAAATCATCGGTAATTCGGGGGATGAATTTTAAATGTGAAAAGAAAAATAACGATGGAAGGAAAATCATTACTTATACAGTTCAACCTATTGATTTTCCATTTCAACAAGTGGATTGACTATATCGAGAGAAAGGGTGTTCCGTTGCATATGCATTTCAATTAAATGCTGTATTCTCTATATGATTCCTCACCCACAGAACGTAAATATATTTTTTGTCAACGCAGTGACAAAATAAACCTGAAAGGTAATATTATACAACCGAAATCATTGTAAGAAAAAATTGCAATCAGAGACTTTATTCTATTATTAAGTTTCGATATAAAACTTAATAAAACCTCTGAAGTTAAATTTAGTATATTTGTTGTTTTATGAATTAAACTTACGAATATCAAATTAAAACTGTTCAAAAATTGATACGATTCATTGGTCGTTTTATATAAAAGCAAAATGTCACTCCGTTATATTTTAAAGAAATTTACTGTTAACAAAATAAACTAAAACGGAACGATATAGATGAATGTAATATGCACAAGTTTTATATTGACCCAGTTATGGTTTTCTGTCAGAATTAGGTCATATCCAGAGCGTAAATTTACACCTTCTCAACCACACCATTTACAGCTCAACTCACAAAGTGTAAAACAAATATTTATATAGCCAGTTTATTCAATTAATTATTATTTACGAAACTAAATGCTGTTTTTCTATTTTACCGCGTAATTAACGCCAATTAAGCACACATATATTTACATTCAACTTGAAAATTAAAGTTCATGTTGTCACACCCGTGAACAAAGACTGCTCAAGTTGAAAATAAATTATATATGAAGTGAGAATAAAAAAAGAGGCATTGATCGGTGGCGGCAGTATGTCGAGCAAAAACAGTAAATGTAACAAAATTTACAGAGGTGACTTGTCATAAAGGTTGATCGTGAATTAATTTTTCAATCATCTTTATATACTTTATAATCGGACTTTTCATGGTGATGCCAACTTAGATTTTACCCGAAAGTGAAAATTATTTTATTCGCGGCACATAAATGGCTTCTATTACAAATTGAACACATCAAAAATTAATTTTAAATCTGTCTTGGTCGGCATATATGAATTTAAAATTTTAATGGCCAAGGGTGAAAATTATCTTGGATTGAATAATTTGTAAAATAATCTACTCAGAATCCTTATCAATAATTTTGCATCCCAAATAATGCTAATCTGCGATAGGTAATCATTTGGTGACCCCGAATAAAAAAATTCAATACTCTGAATAGGTATTCGCGAAAATTTTAATGGAATGAAACGTGCGACTCTTTTTTTTCATATGCAAAAGAACGTCACTCTCTTTGGCCTAAACCACTTTCTGAAACTCAATTTACTTTTCAAACAGCGTGAAAAGATAGTATTCTGGCGCTACAGTCACAGGATCACAAATAAAACTATCAGACAAAATGTTTCAAAAGATACCTGTTGGATAATTCAAGTACCTTTGTTAAACAATATTTTGTAAAAATAAGAACTTTCATTTTGACGAGATAACTTCACACCAAGAAGTGTTTTATGCACTTAGTTAAAGGTTTAAATAATCCACAAAACATTTTTAAAAAGTCAATTTCCACCAGAGCATTGTGCACGCATATTCTCAAGTAACAAAGTAACGATCCGGGCAAGCTGTCATCTCCGACGAGTGATGAGCAAGCAAAGAATAGCAGGCGCATAAATGCATCTGAGCATCAAAGCACAACGTATTATGAACAAATATTTTCATAATTTCTGTAGCAGGTAATCCGTTGGAATTGAGCATATCGGTTTTCAAAATTTTCCCTAAAATACTATGCATTAGAAACTCAATAAATTTCCAGCCACTACATTCGATCAAAATCCAGCATAAATTTGATTTTTTTTAATTTTTGAAAGCTGTATGTCATAGTAGTATAACTTTAGCTGTTTGAAGCTGTTTGTCATTTAATTATAACTTAAGTAGTCGAGAGCATTTAGTAGTAGACGAGCATCTCAATTTATTTTTATTATTTATATATAAGTATATATAAACTTGAAAAATTTTGTCAGGCACTCTAGTGGTTATATTATCTCACAGGAGTTATTGTGGCAAATCTATTCCCAGGTTTAGGGAAACACAAAATCTCCATGATTACTTCTATTCCCGAGATCACAGCTCACACGAAGTGGGACATCTTGGAATATAGAATTCGATTATCCGCGGATTATATTAGTTAGTGGATTGCGGTGAGGGGTTTGTAGAAACTGACGGAATCCGAGCAACAAGAATTGACCCATACGGCGCCCCAAGCGTTAACCTACTTACTGTCGCATCGATTTTATATTCCCCCGAGGGATTTCACGACCCGATGCGAGCGAATGCGAACAAGCGGTGCCATCGCTTGCGAAGGAAAAACAAACGGAAAAAAGACCTGTAGGAACAGTGCGGCAGTCGAAAGCAACAAAAAAACTGTGCGGAAACGCAAAAAGCTCCACGGAGGAAAAAAAAAAGTTCCTCGAACCGAAATTCCGTCGCTTTAAAAAACTTGGGAAACGTAAATATCAAGAAGAAGTTCTTTCTCTTTGGTCGTATCCCACCCGTGAACAATCCATATTTACTCGCATTTAGCAAGCAGCTTGGAAAAAACCCATCCTAGTGATAAGGCGAACGATTAATTTAGGACGCATTGCTACAATTTGAGGATTTGAACAAAGAGGCTTAAAATGGCAACCAAGGATACTGTCATGAGAAATCATAAAGCAGCATGAAAGTGGTGACAAACTATGGTGCGGGGTCGGACATATCAGGCGAAAATATTTTCATTTACAAAATAGAAAATAATTTCAACACCAACCGGAAACTAAATTCTTTACAGTAAGTTGAAACTTGGTCACCAACTTGAACTGAACAAAAGACAGCCACGCATTTTCTTCGCCCCAATACATTGCTCAATTACAGTCTGAATACTCGATTTCTTGCATTAGAAGCCCATTCATTTCTGCACGTCAAGTCGATCTTAGCCATATTTTTTTACGATTCAAACAAAGAATAAACTTTCCAAATTATCATGAATAGTTAGTTTTCTCTTCTCCAAATATCTTTTTACTTTAGAGGTTGAAACTTATAGGCATATTTTTCTGTGTGATCATGGAAAAAAACATTTCAAATACCACTGTGGTAATGCTTTTCTGAGTCATTTAGGTCTTTCACCACTTTCCGAGTTTGAAATCGATATCTTTAAGAAAAAATGAAAACTTATGCGTTTAAATGTTTTCATACTCAGCCATTAATATGGCTTACAATCCGAAAATTATTCAATGAAATTCTATTTACTAATTAAGTTTCCAACAATTTGGACATGGTTTTAAAATCCGTCCAAAAAACTGGTTGGTCAAATCATATTTCAAAACCTTTATTCACATTCGTTTTAAACACAAGCTTTCAAAATTAACGAATTAATTCAAAATTAACCTCTACGAAAGCTTCGAATTCTCTCGCAATGCTTTCTTGTTCAGTAACAACTTTAATCCAAAATTGGCGAATATCAAGCAGGCGTCAGGCCAGGTAGATCACTCCCGGAACAAATTCTAAATCTAAAACTAACAATTTGGAACCAGAATATATACAGCAAGGATATTATCTGCACCTTTGTTGACTTCAAAAAAGCCTTTGATTCAGCAAATTTCTTGACCAAATTTTGAAAGAACAAGGGCTCGACCCTAAAACACTAGTAACCATTAGACAGACGCTCACTGACAAAAAATGTTAAATAAAATTCAGGGGAAAAATTTTGGAACCGTCCGAAATCAAAACAGGAGTAAGTCAAAGAAATGGACTCTAAACATTGCTCTTAATTCGTGTCCTAGAAAAAGTAATTCGAGAATTGTCAAAAGATAAATGAAGTCTAAAAATTGATCAACCAATCAAATTAGGAATAAAAAATGTTACAATAGACAACCTGATTTTAGCAGAAACCGTCATGCCCAGGCGATGTCTTGCACTTCCGCAGGGGGTACTCGGCAGCGGCCGATGACCCATGATCAAGGATACGACGTTTGGATTTTCCATAATTTTGTTCTTGATTGCCTCTTCCTCCCTAGGATACGCCCTCTCCCAGGATTTCACAAGACTTTACGGTTTTTGTTTCCCACACCTCACCAGCAGTGGAAAACTATCCATCTACAATGTAGATTCTACAGACATCTGTCCCTAGGTTCTGTACTCATCCAGCTTAAATCTTTTGGACTTTCTATGTTCTTGTTTGTGATTTCCCCTTACCTCACCAGCACGCGCCCCTTTTCCAGGGTTTCTCCGAACGGTTTCTATTCTCCAGCCCCACGCCCTTCTGAAACTGCTATGTTTGACGCATATCTCTTCCGTCACCCACATTTTTCATGAATATATTTTATACCCAAATCTTTAATAGTATGACGATGATGACGTAATATCGGTACTAATCGAGTTAAATCTTTTATTAGTGGAACTGTAAGTGTTTTCTCCGTAATTATGGAACTTTTTCACCACATCACATCTGAATCTGTATTTTATATATTTGACGACCTCGTAGTCGAGAATTATCGGAAGGGCATTCAATCAGAGCAGAAAACATAGTAACGACCTAAGTAAAAATATCACCGTATGTTTAGAGCTATGTTCAATTAGAACAGAAGAATCGAAGTCAAAATGAAGTTAATTAGGTGGTTCATTAATGTTTCATTAGACAGTGCAGTACCACAAATGTCCAAATAAGTTAGATCATTCTGCCTTCCGTCTTCTATATTTCAACGATTGTTCTAAAAGTACGGGAGTATCTAAAGAGCACCAACTCCTTTATTGGCCACCCATGATATGGTCACCACGATGTTTAAACGAAAGGCAATCCGTTGAAAAAAAACAGGACTGCAAAACGAAACAGGAACCAATGAGTAGTTTTGTACCGGAACAATACTATAAGCTTTCTTATTCAATGTGACTTCGCTTCAGATTGAAACCTTAAGTCTGGCTTGGTTTTAGTTTTGCTTCGGAATGAAAGTAGAAATTTAACCAAATATGACATTTCGGAACTGCTCCTTCTCTCGAATAGTTTCGGTTGAAGTGAGTCTATGTTAGATTTATGATACTCATATGATAGACCGTCGACATTAAAAAGACTAGTGTCAATGTAGACCATAGCGCAAGTCCTTTCTAGAGCACGCTAACACCACTACCAGATTTTCGACGGGCCAATCATCTTTGGAGCAGACATGTGCCTGCTCCCTCCTTTTTGGGAATGCCTAGTGCCTGAGAAATCTAGAGGAAAAGCGGCGCGCCTACCTTGAACCATTATACCGCTCCCCCTTTGTCAATATCGCGCCCTAGGGATCAAAACTGCCCCTTTAGAGGGGCATTTTCATTGGTCATCGACCTCAAGGACGATGCGGACAGAATCTTTCTATAACACATTAGGTAAAACAAAAGACAAAGAACAAGAGGGGACATTGCTGCTTGAGAGCCATGCGTGGAATCTGATGGGTTTTTGTTCTTCTCCTTGGGTTCCGCATATCGGATAAATTTGTCAGTTTAAATGGTCAGGCCCTCTTCCTTCTCCCTTTGTGCTTCTAAAGAGACCTCCACCCCTCCAATCGTTCAAACAAAAATCGTACCCACAGTCTCTTTGCATCGGGGCCGAGACAACATTTCTCCCTCTCAGATTGCCGCAGAGACATTTATTTTGTAACCGTCCCTCCAATCACGCAAATAATCTTTTTAATTAAGATCATCACCTGTACTTCAGCACTCGCTTCATCCGCAGAGGAAAATTCATAAGGCTCCCCTTATATTACCCATTATGACTGACCCGCCAAACTCAAGCCATGAAATCCCAGTCGGTGGGTGGGGGGAGAGTGAGGAGGGGACGCTACAGTAAAAAATTCCGAAGAACAGGCAGCTGTATTTAATCGGAATACAAAACAAAAAAAATATATGTTATATAATTCGTTATGTGAATCGATGTACATATTTTAGTAAATATTGAAAGTCTAAAGTTTAAGAACAGTAAAAGAGAGAGGACATATTTTTCTTGTTTCAAGCTCCGCAGGAGAAGAGAATATTAATTTCACCACTTGGATCCCCCTGGCTTAACCATTCATTACAGCCTTTCCGGAGACACTTAAAATAACTTGCCCATTTCATGGTTTTTCAGAATTTTTATAGGTCTAAGATGAAAAGTAAAGTAACGACAGCGATACAACACTATACCTATACGTTAACCCGGCTTTTAAGAACCAAATTTAGGTGAATCAGGTTTCTCTTCATGTCATTTTAGTGCTTGTTTACGTGAAAAATCGGAATCGGTTCAGTTACTATTTGCATTATGTAAATGGCATGTCATGGAAGATTAGGAATCATCTATGCCGAAGAAAATAAAACCTCGTATACAATTTCAAGTCGCCGATTTCTTCTCCCATCTCCATGCGAAGTGGCGAATTCACTCGCCATCCTCCTATATACACTATAATTGCATTGTTGATTTACTTCCTTGAGCTTCGTTTACCTACGATCAAAGTGTAAAAGGGTTATTGTTTAAATACACGACTAGTGTTTTTTATATTGAACATAGCTTATATTAGAGCCTCTACAGCATGTATTTAAACCAAATGGCTAAACTTCCGTTGTCAGACACATTTACATAGCATTACCTGGCTGGAAGCCATGGAACCTCAGAAGGGAAGAAGGAAGAAATAGAAGTCTTTGAGATGTAACTATGGAGGGAGAGAGAAAAGCGCAATAGATGGAAAGACTAACGGGAAGTTTCTTAGGTAGGTGAGTGAGGAAGGGAAATATGGATATCACACGTCCTAAATACGCATAGTATAAAGAAATGGAGCACTAAGGATATCCGTCACCTTGTTCGATTATGCGGCCTGTTATATCATTATTTGAATCTCCTACTCCACAATGTTGATTAGGACGGCATCGAGCGGGAAACTGAGGAAAACGCACTCATGGGGCACTAAAGGCTTGAACAGAGCAAAATCCATGCCGTGGAAGCGTGGACGTGTGGTTGCTGACTCAAAAGAAAATGGTAACTTTGTTAATTTCTATCGTACAGATTTAATCGAAAGACCATTTTCAACAGCACATCATATATGGGCAGAAGAGCTGCTTTCTTTTTTATTCGTTACTAAGTTTTACGTTACTGCGCAGTAATAAGTTAATATAAGTATAGTTCCGAAGCATCGAGGGCAATGGTCGATAAATGACCACCTATGACGGCGCCGCGCCGCGGCGGCCCGCCGTGCATAATCCATCGGCGGCGCACAGGTCTACCTGTGACACCGGAAAATGGCGGGCGATAATATCCCAAAACCTTTGAATGAATGCATCAACAATCAGCCCACTCGACTACATATTAACGGTTGAGAAGATGGAAACTAGAGTACAGTTTGCGTTAGTAGAGTACTATAAGATTCATACCCTGAAGGACCAGGTTCCAATCAAGGTAACAAGGTAGAATGTCAATTCGTACTTTAACGCTGCGAAGAATACGAACAAGAATGTTGTATTCCGTCCTTCGACTGGGACAATAATCTGGGGACCACTCGGCGCCTTTCATTAAGGATAGGTGTGCTCCGGTTTTTTGCCACCCGTGCTCCAATGCCCAAAACGTTTTTTTCTGGCCACCCTGCGCGCCTGGATTCAACGACGTAAATGACCTCAATTGTCAGTCGCCTCCTCAAATCACCACTGCGACCGCCCGTAAGATAAGCGGTGGTTGTTTTTCACCTTCAGTAACCAGCTCGAAACTCACACGCTCCCCTTCCCAACCACCCCTGCTCATTCATTCTCCGCCTTGAGCGACACCTTCTCGAACTGCGGCCGGTCCCCAGTTTGGATCGTTCCTTTATATACCACACAACCGCCACCGTATTTCACCTTTCTCAAACAAGAGGAAGTTTTTTATGGGCAAAAAAAGAATGATTTCTAGACTAATTTTTTTGCTCGAAAAAATGTTTTTTAGTCACTCTTATATTCATCCACATAATTTTTGTGGTTATTCTTAAAATTATTTTCATTGAGCCTTCACAGCATATCTCGCGCCCACCTCCTAGCTTGAGACCTGAAGGTTAAATACAAAATTCTCGACTATTTCAAAGTGTAGCAGATACTTCCCCGAAATAATTCATCTACGGCGGCAATATCGTTTAAAAGAATGTAATTTTCTTTTGTATCGTGTTCCTTTGTTGGAATGTTTAGAAGTGGCACTAGACAGCAGTCGCTAACGATTTAGTAAACCACGAAATGACTGCAGTAGGTATCACTTCAATGGCGGTATCCGCACGTGCACATAATTGCAGAAATTCGTGAGATAAAGTCGGCCACCTTGGTCGGCGCCTGGTCCCAGCCGAGGTGGATGATTTTTTTTCTCAGTAGAATATTTTGAAGGGTTCTTCAAGTAGGCAACTTCCTATAGGTATAAAACAATTGCGAAACTTGAGAATTTTCCTTGCTTCTGCGTTATTTTATTAATTATTTTTACGCATTTGAAGAGAAACTTTTTAAACACGCGTTTTCTGTCGAGCGCCACATCACTAGGTCGATAGCTTCTCCATCCCCATTCAAGAATTGCAACCCTTCCTCAACGAGACAAGTCACGCTTACAGCCCCTTTCACTGTTGGGGTTGGGAGTGGGTCTTTCCTTCACCCACAACTGCCACCCAACGACGGTGCGAGGAGGTGTACGGGGTGGATGGGAAGTAGGCAAGAGGGAGACTAAAGGGTGGTCGATATATTTCCCTTCAAGAGAGTCCCAGCGAGGCATTTGCCCCAGTTTTCAAAAGACGGCGTCAAAGCAGTGGGAAGAGAACGAGGAAATGAGTGACTCGACGCCTGCATACCCCTTACACGCCATCCCACCTGGACAAATTATCGGTCAAACGTCCACACCATTCCTCGCCAACCGTGTGCGATAGTTCAATTTATCGACTGCAATATACCATACGCCGGAGATATCTCATTGCTGTATTGATCTATCGACTGGTGTATTACACCGTGATATCACGCGATAGTATCAGATGATTTAATGTAACCTGAGATATGCGATGTATGTAATATCTCATGGCTTGCGAAAGAATTTCATACGATGTATGATACATAGCATACTGGCCGATACGTGATTTACATCACAAGCAAAACATTTTAAACCTTAAGGTAAAAAATACAGAACACATAATCAAATCTAGCATCCTTGTTTAGGACGAAGGCAGCAGAAATATCTCCCAAGAATCGCCTTGGAATTTGATTGGTCATCGTAATATTGGTCGACCAAGGCAAAGATAATTTCAGGAACAGACCCTTAGGCCTGACCCAAAAAGGAATAAAGAAGATAATGAAAGCTGACTGTCGTCTACTTAAGCTGAGCTAATATGCGACTTCGAAATGTCGGATACTCCGCATTTGGATGCAACCTCGGCAAGCAATGAAATTTATTCCAGTAAGAATTGCGGTTAGGATACATAATAAGAAGGGATAGAATGGATTCAATGATATCATGCGAAACATGACGGTACTATTCCATAATTTTATAGTTTAAAAAGTAAATACACTCGCCAGGTTTTACTAATATTCATTTGACAGCCAAATAAATGCCTGTGGATACTCAGCAATTGTCGACCAATCAAATTGGAATGTGATACAATGCATTGCGATTCAATCAGACATGAAATATAATTCTACCCGCGGCATCGCACGATAAAATACACCGTGTAATATACGATAGCATGTAACGCACGAAATCACATGCGACACGAATTACATCGCATATTTGAGGATGAAACATCACAATAATATCGAGAATCGCGCCGCGATATAGAAAGCTTAACACTGCAGAGCCCTACTTTCCCCACAGTTGCAAGCTCCAAGAGTCGTGATTGTGGTGGAAAAACGTGATTCCCTTCCGGCACGCAAACTTCCACCACTCGTGCTTCTCCGCTTCCCTGAAGAATGCGTGAGAGAAAGAGAGAGATGGAGCGAGAAGGCACGCCTATGGCCGCAAGACGAAGCAGATACACGTTAGGATGAATGAGGGGAGGGCGGGGTGTGGCGGAAACGGGTGAAGACGAATGACAAACAGCCCTCGAATGGACGACGTAGAGGTCGAGTCGGGAAGTATGGGAGGACAGTAAAAAAAATACGAACGCACGCTCCTCGCAGTGGGAAAACCAGACGAAAAGGAATTGGAACGGATATACGGGGGCGCGGCGTAATGTTTTTAACGTTGCCGTTTTCCACGCCAAAACTCCCTCAATTTGCGCCAGACTCATATATCGGGCGCACGCGAAACATTGGACATTAAAATTCATGCCCGAGAGCAGTGTTGTGTCAAACGGGGAAAGCTATTCCGTGTCACGATGAAAAAAGTGTCAAATCCTCGAGATTACATCTGAGCATTACAGCTTGAATAATGAATATCTTAAGAAAATGGAGTCAAAGCGATGTTTAAGTAGTAGTCTGAAGATGATAAATCTATAATTAATATAAAATTATATATATTTTATATGACTATAAAATAAATGTAGCTCTCGTGAGAAATGCATCAGTCCACAAAATATAGTGAACAACTTCTCGAAAAGTAGGCTTAAAAATAAACCCAATTATAATAATTCTGTAATGCAGTAATTAATTCTGTATTTATAGCAAGAAATATATTTGCGGTTTCTTGGAATTTCTAACCTGAAACCACTTTCTATCAGAGTGAATTTCTTATGCACCACTGCCTACAATTGAGGTCGTAGAAATAAGGTGTATGTCGTCCATCATTAGGAGTCGCATCGATCCAATGTGATTCATGCACGAGTCAAATTAAAAATGGCTTTAAGTTTATATTAAGAATACTTTGAATTTCTGGGTGGCCTAAATTCCGTAGAAAGAAATTCCACCCTGGGCATGGTAACTGTAATACCATGCAATTATCAACAATTTTTTTAAATATAAAGTGACAAGGCGTGCCCAATTGATGTAAATGGAAAAACAAATTACAATATAAATTAATATTCTCAGCTGCGGAAATGAGATAACTGATGCAGCCACTTGGCATTAACTTGGTGCAAAATATACGGTAATCATTTTAATGCTATTTACCTCAATTCCGTTCTAATAATGACGTGACCTATAGCAGTGAATGAAAAAACTAGTTAAAATACAAATTAATATTTTCAATTGCCTAAATGATATAACTTGGGATTAAATTACAGCAAAATACATGCAAAATCATTTAAACGCTATTTACTTCAATTCCATTCTCCAAACAACTTTTTGTACTCTTTAGTTTGAGACGAAAACAGTAATTAATTCTGTATTTATTTGACAAGCAAGAGACAATTAGCTGCGCGGTCAAAATAAAATACATTCAAGCTCAAAACAGCAAGTGCATTCTCCATGAAAATGGAAACTAAACTGTATTCCTCCGTTAGGTGTTTTCGCTGAAATAGATGTAAATTGAAGATAGAATGCTCAAATGCGGAATGGAATCATATTTTTAAAGAGAAAATCAACATTCCAATCCAATTTAATAACTCCAAAATCTGATTAGGTGTTATCTGCGCGTCTCTCGTGAAGATTTCAAAGGACTTCATTTTTAGGGCCCGACGTAAATGAGAAAATCGGGTAGTTATTTCGATTAAGGAACGCCTGTCCTTGGTCCATTTATCACATGCGTACTTCCTTAGAAATTAATGAAGAACAAGAATAATCTAAAAGGCAAACTATAAACACAACACAAACTGCACAACATATGCTAACTCAGCAAACTCTGAGACAATAATAACACGGTTTGGATGTCGTTAGGGATATAACAGCGTGGGTCTCGTGCATTGTACCATCAGGAGTAATATAATGATAAGTGATCAACCGCTAATTCACCATGAACGACCATCAAAATTCCATTACTCGAGAATTCTAATCTTAAAGAATAACATATCTAGTAGTATGCCCTATACTTAAGTGATTGTGGGCAAGAAATTAAAAAACTTGAGGAAAATCAATCTGTCATATTGCCAAACATTGGTGTTCGCATCAAAAATCTTCATAATCATATACACAATGGCATTACCTTTCTAAAAAGATTTTTCATTGCAGTAAGACATTTCACGAGACAAACGAAAAAGTGTATTTCATAAATTTTTATAATTATAGCGAAAGTATAATGAATTCACCAATGAGATATACATATTGAATTTACAATCAATTTGGTGTTAATGAGATGAATTCATGATACAGATTCAAAATACTTCTCTTGCAAAATAAATCGCCGCTTGAAAAATTCACAGATACTGGTGAAATTCAATCACAAATGAGAGCCATTATTAACACCGCACTTCATTTCGACTATCAATGCCGCATGGGTTAATGCCACAAAAATGCAGCATAGAGCATCCACAGTAATTTTTGGAGGAACGAATTTCCAGCGAGTGATTCAGTGATGGCTTCGCGTGAGACAAATCCGGTGGTATAAAAGTTATTTATAAAAAAATAATGACGCGTACGTATTACCATGGAGAGAGTGTTCATATGTCGAGTGGCGTAATGTCCCCAGCCGTGAACACAAGGCGGGAAGAATAATGGAACATATTTATTCGGAATGAACATCCAAAAACCAAATTTAGGCAATGGCTGAGTCGGAGACTCTGCTTAGCGTGGTATGTGATTACGTCTGCGGTGGCGGTTAATACTTAATGCGACCGTCGATGTGATCGCGCGGTCACCTTTTCTGCCCATCACATTGAATTTCTCAAGGCATTCTGCCACGGGCAGTATCACTCCTTGGTAGGTAATCAGTTGTCCTTTCCGACTAGATGCGTTCTCTTTCATTCCCTCTGGGCATTTCGGCAATTATGCCCCAGCATCTGTTGGTTTTGAAATTTTACTTGTGATTACAATACTTATTATTTAATAGTCCCAACCAGTATGGCAATTAGCCAATCTGCGGGATGTCCACACATATCGTGACAAGATATTTAGCATGGCGCTAAAATCAGTGCTCTATCACATACGAGCCGAGAGATATACAACGCGTAAATTTCCGTCCCCACCCAAAATGGCTACCACTCACCGCGAGTCCTCGCCCAAGCCACGTGTATGCGCGTCGCCTACTAAAGGCAATATTTTGGCAATATTTAAAAGGCAAACATCGAATTTGTAAACCAAATTAAGCGATACACACATTAACATTATAATCGTATAGTACCGAAGCCATAGTTTCAGAATGTATCTCCTTGCAAATGATGCCATTCCGTAGGTAACCTCCTTTGTAGGATGAATCCCCGTCAAAAAATCAGTCGGTTGATCCGAGCTCATGTCATCATCCAGACAAATGATTTTTTTCATTTTATAATTCGTTAATTTTCGTATTTCCTTTGATAATATTTTGTTTTACGAATTTAACAGGAGGCATAAGAAAGAGGAAGGGATGGAAAGGGTCATTTCTTCACATCCCATCCAATTTCTGGAAGTTAGGCAACTAGATTTCTTGCCCTCAACGATTCTCACACTGGTCATCCGCAAACCAAGAGACTTTTTGGGGTAGTCGTTTCGAGAACTTCTTATGCATTGAAAAATTTCATAAATGAAATCATTCATTGCCTGCTTAGTTTGCTTTAGCTTACAGCTTCACCTCAAATATTTCTTATTAGTTTTCACAAATATAGGTAAAATATTCGAGTGACTTGGAACACGTAACGTCTTCCAATATCCATTTTAGATGTCCTTACAAATAACTGGCAAATTTTTCCATGCTGGCTCGCGGTCAGATGTAATGCTCGAGATGAACGAAAGAATAGCTGACTACAGAAGAACTAACTAAAGAAGAGTTTATTTTTAGCTTATGTAAAAATAGTAAATCTCTGTGCGCTGATTGGCGGCTCGGAGAAATATGCCTAAACCCAAAAACTTTTCAAAGCCGCTACATTGAGATAGGTGGAGAGTTTACTGAGGACAGGTCGGTTTACTTATTGGGACCCGGTTTTATAATCTCCAATTATAGTGTTTCTAAGTATATAATCTAAGTTAAGACGTTCTTCAACGTGTAGCTCTCACCTCAACATACCGGCAGTCTAATGTTGTCTACTACAGCCAAATTAACATCATGCCAATAGAAAGTCTACATTATCTTCTTAGAGGTGTAGGCAAACCAGATTTAATAAAACGGGGTCTAAGAGGAAAGTCGAGCTTAAATGGAGGATCGACGTATTACATAGGACGCATAAATTATATAGAAACTACAGTTGGGGAGGTGACAGACAGCCGAGGTCAAATAAGGGCTGAATTGTTTGGAATCGAGGAAGGGTGTTGAGAAAGCCTGGTTTCGACATTAGCTTATACTTAACAAAAGGGGCCAATGGGTAGAAGTTCTATGTCCCACCCGACAGATGGAGTACTGCACTTGAAGTACTCTCTACGAAGCACTTAAATAAGCATCGGGTTTAACCTGAAACACCTCCGTCGCTACCAGGATTCGAACCTGAGCCATAGAGAAGTACTCTGGCCACTGCAACAACCCGAACCCGACGTTGAGCACGCTGTAGCGGACCGAAGTTACGACATGGGTAAATAGAACATTACACGGACAACTCTAAGATACGAAGTGGTAACAGAAAAATACGCTCTATAACGGCACCGCCCACAGGAATTGCGCGTCTCCCGAAAAATTTTGACCTACTTCTCCAATTCAATAAATGATGGAAGAATAAAATAACTCAGTTAACTTCACTTCTGAGAACTTATTGTAACGACCCGAGTTTCGACGCCTGAAGATGACGTAAAGAGTCGAAACCCGAGTAGTAACAATAAATTCTCAGGAGAGGAGTTAACGAAGTTATTTTATTCTTCCGCGGTGGATAGCCTCCACAAAGTTAAGCCTACGAACGTTTCCATTGTTAATAAATTATGGCTTGATGGAATTTGTATCGAAATATATGAGCGTAAACAAAAGATCAAATTTGAAGTTATCCGACGAGCTGGCGGGTTTAAGATTTTCCACGGCTCATTCACCGTTGATTATATAATCAAACGATGCAAGCGCCGCGATTCCAGCGATAATTCGGCAGTAGGCAGTGCGGGGGAGGGGGTTTGGATGGGGGTGGGAAAGGGGAGTAGAAGGGGTAGGCTGTGGGAACGACCAGCTACTGGAGCGGCTGGTCGTTTTGCTGTGTCCCATCTCATTCTGCCAGTTCATTCCGTCCACGGTAGAAGTTGAATAGGGCGGGGAGGAGGGAAAGCGGGGGGGGAGGGGTGGTAGGAGGAACCGGTGGAACTCGGCGAGCGTTGGAACGGAGAGGAAATGGATCACTTGGAGGACGAGAAGTGGGAGGGAAGGAGAGATAAGGAAAGAGTTAGTGTCCGTTCACATTCAACACAAGAACGTAACTTAACCCTTTCTTGCGTAAGCTGACTTCCGGTTTCACGCATAAATATAAATCAATCCACCAAAATAAATCTTCACTATTATTGTTTTTATGATAACAATTTGTATTATTTTTCCTGAAGTAACAATAAATAGTTGTAATCTGTCTTTTTTTAGATTAGTATATTAACTAAAAGGAATACAAAACCTATGGAAATGTACTCGATCTCCGAAGTAGGAGAAAAATAATATTTGTGCTCGTGGGACAGTGTCCAACTCCGCCGTCGGCTAGTGAAAATATTCATTCGGGTACAAACGTCCCAGTTAAAGGGTTACCTTCACCTGAGACGAACTGAACAAAATAACGAAACTTCACTTAAGCATGTAACACAACGCGGGCCTCCATATTCTTTTCCCACCGCGTGGGAGAAATAACAATTAAACACCCACCATGTTTAACTTTTCGCGGTGAAACAATAGGGAAACGGAGGGCAGAGGCTAAGCCGACAATGAAGAATTGGGGAAGGGGACGAATAGAAAAGCACGAGCAGGGATTGACAGCAGAGTTCTTGAAGGGAACGGACGTGTGGTGGGGGTTTCTGTGCCATATTCCGGAGGAAGCGGACATTCAGCCGCGATACTGGGGCCAGAGAGAGAGAGACCCTGATACAGGACTACCATTCGTGCAGATGCTGTGATCACATTACGCCAGGACTACGGGTTCCGGAGGCTGTAAAGCTAGAGTGACACCAGCCACGTATCAACCTGTATTGTCAACAAGCGCGTAAATATTGACTTTAATTCTGTATTTTAAATAAGCCATACAACCCAGTTGGGTACAACCCGGATTAGAGGTTGATGCTAGTTTTGTTTTATTTACATTGGAGTAATGAATGTTTAAAGAAGATATATGGCTTAATTCAAAGAAGTTGATTATCATAAAATGTTTAAAGATAAGTAAATCATTTGAAGTAACTGTATGAGGTGCAGAATAGTACAATTGTCTGGGTCATGACCTTAAGTTAAAGGTAAAGATATTATATACTTTGTTTTTGTGTGTCTTGATTCAATGATATGATTTTGTCTGATCAATTAAATTGCTAGTTATCACGTATCGCATGTTGTTTTGTGTTTCTCATGTTATCTACCGCAGAGAAGGCTGGGGCAATTGAAAAAGGTAGGAGACCGTGGTTAAATTATCTCACATTTATTTTCCATTTTTGACCCACAACGTGGGGCTGTCGGGTTGCATTGCTAATATTTTACAAGCATGATGTGACTCACGCAAGGATAGCATCACCAGTGTCTTCAAAGTCTCTCATAAGGATACTCTACTTTTTCCTCTGGGTATGTAGCATAACTTTATGAAAATAACTTACGAACCGATAGTACATAGAATGACTAGGGAATGGAGGCACATTTTTCAGGAGAAATGAGATTCTGAGAACTCGTCCCATGGTAGGTTACATTTATACTCTTATCTCGGGTAAATAACAGAGTAAATGTGGCAATAAATACCTGACAGCCCATACAACCTGACGAAATCATATCCCGCGACAGTTACAATTGTGCGAAACTTAATTCGGTAATGCTATTTCATTCTCGATGAATTCCTCTCTCTTTTCATATATTGACCAATAGATGCTTTTATTTTATAATTTTCAAGAATGGTGCTTATGCTTAAGGCTTCGATGCATTTTGTAAGGCAACAATGGTCGCTTGCGAATCAATACATTGAAAAGAGACTCGGTTCAATACTCTTTGATTCCGCATTTTACCTCCTCGACGCTGGTGGCGTATGTTTTCACGCCGCTAGTTTAGCTAGCTTCTGATTGCCGATATTAAGAAATCAATAACCCTTTGACATGAATGATAGCCATCTGCTGGAACGTCGTGAACGCTGTTCGTCTGATTACCATACAAGTACGACCGTTATACGTTACGCTCTAAAGTTATGCATGCATGCACAGAGTAAGCCCGCCTTTATAGGAGAAGAAGGAACATAGTAGATGGTTTTCGGGTAAAGGAGTGAGAGAGTTCGCCGTGACATAAATGGCCAGAGAGGAAGGGTCAAATGGTACCAAGCACCCATTCAGACGAGGCATATATGTGTCCATCGAATGGGGTTGCGGCAGCCAGAGACCCGTAGCGGAGAGAGGGAGAGGGTTAAAAAAAAGCGAATCGACAGAATCGTCTCCTTTGAATGGTCTAGAGTGATAGGATCGTAGGTTGTTATAAGGCTCGTCCCGCTTCGGAGTTCAAAGGGGAGGGTTGACGGTTTGATCGTATAAAGGGGCGTGTACCCTCTGGAGAAGGGCATTCCGTATCTGGAGGCCCTTGAGAGTGTTCTCGAAACGACCCTCAGTGAGACCCTTATGTTTTTACGCGCCAATTCCATAAGTTGCTTTCCCTCCTTTTACATGCGTTATCGATTTCCATAACCAGGCGTTTGAAAGCGATCATCAGTCCCCGCTCCTCTCACATTCGATTAAAGAAGAGGCGCCATTCTTAACGTAAACTGCCGGTATTTTACCACACCATCTATTGGATGCTACCGTATGCTATCAAGCGAAATATTCTGAAATATTCGATTCATATACAATCTTGAATTCGCTAGTATTGTACATAAATTTGCAATACGTCTATTCAAAATGGACCTTAGATTAATGACAGCCACATTAGGCTTAACTCGGTGTAACAGGATTTTCAAACAACCAAAACGACCTCCGACTTCTATCTATATGTCAGCTATTTTTTTAACTATAATTTAAATGATTCTTTAAATTCTCTTTTATTTGTACTTCACCTCTATACAGAAGGTTATTGGTTTTTCATCACTGAATTCATAGGCGAGTTTAAAATTATTCAACTCTCCTCATCCAATAGTTGGTATGCTTATGTTAACTCGAGCAACCAACAATAGCAGAAGAATTTTGATGGAGTGAGCTATCTCCACTACTTATTATAACAGCTAGAAAATTGCGCTTTCCTCAATTTGCGAGGAAATATTTAAAGTTATTTCATAATATATTTATTAAAAGAGAAGGATTACCCTATTAAATTTTTAAGTAAAGCCAAAATAAGTCAAGCAGGGAAGAAGTGGTGTTACCCAAGCAATATGAGAGGGAAAAACTTTTATTATCTTAACGCTCCGAAGTAAATGTATTTATAAATGAATTTAAAAATATATTCAGTAGACTATGGAGGTATATTAAACATGGAAATAGAAAAGTTTTTTTATTGCCATACAGGGTTTTGTCCAATTAACTGTGTTTTACCGAATATAGTGCGGTATTCTTATAGATACATAGCATTAGCAATTAGGAACTCATAAAACCAATTAATGCTAGTCTACAGGATTGGTACAATACTAGAGTTAGCAAAAAATATCATGGTTCTGGTTTATTCGTACGCAATCATTAGTTCTCAATCGTTATTTCGTAAAAATTAGTTCGGCGGAGATCAAACTACAACATCATCTGTGCCTGTAGAACATGTTTACAGGTATACATTGTTAAAAACGTACGTTTCATTTTCTGTACCTAATGATTGAAATACTAACAGAGAAAATACTTTATACCATTATAAAAATGTCTTATATGACAAGTACTTTCTTGTAGACTAGTTTTTTTCTTGACGACAATTTTGGGAAACCGTATCCATTTGATTTTAAGGTTCGATTAGAGAAGTAATTTTTGATCTAAGTTACAAGAGTGTACATGATTGCTGTACCAGTTCATTGCCCAGTTAGTTATCAAATCAAGATCCTAAAGCACGCTAGTCACCACAAAGGTGCATTTATTAGCAATCCCTCCTTTGTAAACGAATATCACACCTAAATTTTCATATAAGTTCAAATTTATGGTAAATAAAAATATTTTTAGCATGACATTAGTCACTGATAAATGCATCTTTAAGCGGGAAATTTAGTTTCATTTTTACGAACAACATAAATCCTAATCCGTGTTATATAACAGTCCCTTACATAACAAGGCACCACGGATTCGTTCATCGGTAATAAATAATAAATGTGAATGTCCACAGATAATGAAAGGGAAGCATGCAAATGTGGTTGCATGTGGCATTTCCTCACGGGAAGTTTTACTTGTAAACAATTAGTTCTCCGGTTAAGGCTGAATAAAAACTCACATTTTATCTTGAAACAAATTAAAGAACAGTGGTTTTTGTAATGTTTAAAATACATTCCTCGTCAGGTAAAATGACAGCAATACTTATCTTTATGGTAAAAACTCATATTAAATCTCGAAACAAATATAATAACACCGATTTTTATGAAGTTTAAATTACATTTGTTCGTCGGAAAAAATGACGACACTTAGCGTTCTCGTTATTTATCACTATTCTGGTAGCATAAAGTTTTATTCAATCGGAGTGTTGATCATCAGAGTTCTTGGTGTACTGCTCTTCCATGTTCCAGAGCAGATAATGTGACAGGTGGAAACATGTAAGCTTCTGCTGGTATATTACGTTACACTGCCCTTGGGCAATGTCTATAGGGAATATACCAAGGGCTCACAACGACTGTGCTTTGAACTGATAGTGCGAAACGGCAGACATAACAAACCCCTGCCTTAGCTTCTCCAAATTCAGTGCGTTAACTCTCGCAACGACTGGCCCTAAAGCTAAAGCTATAAATGGACAAAGTTCACGGTCCATACTGATAAGCCATAAATCAAATGGTGCAGCACGACTACAGTGACCCTATTGAATAAAATTCACCAGTCATAATATTTTCTTTACGGTTTGACCAATATAATGAATAAATAGAATCGGAAATCTTAAAATTACGTCTTGTATACGTTGAAGCATGAGGAAAAATACATCTCAAAATTAAGACATCCCTGTATAAAACAGGCTCACATTGAAAAACACTGAAAAGCGTGAATTCTGTGTTTTGATAAAAAATTTATCCATCCATATTTATCTCCTCGAGTCGTTAACCGATTGAAACGTCAAAGTTCTCATAATGAAATCCTGGTAATTTGCCGATGTTCGAAAAGTCATCAAGGTGTGAATGAGAGGCTTTAAAACCCAAAAATATAGATAATTTTTATTTTATGTAAAAATTGTAATAGCAGTCTACTGAAGAGGCCTAGCGAAAATCATTTTAGTCCTGTACTGGCAATATGAATGAGTATGAGCATCGTATCAGAAATAATAAACCAAATAACTTATTCAGCACTTAGCAGGTGTATTAAAATGACAACGTCTGGGCCCACTGATAATTACCCGATTAGTAAATAGTTCTCATCGAATAAAAAATGATGTTTACCACTGAAGATGTCAAACAATTCTTATGGCAAGGAAGGTGTTTAGTGAAAATACTAGACCTTTCCCCACAACCTACTTAAAAACTGGAGTTTTCAAGCAAAACAAAAACATTAAACCAATTGAATTTCAAATTTTTCAAATCGTTACACCTACCGTGTAATCAAGAATTTTTGCACATCAACTCTAAAACATAACTTCAAATGAATGGTCAGTTGTTTCCAAAGAGAAAAATCAACTCTTGCTTCTAAATAATGTATTCACCGAGCTCCTTTCTTAAGAAAGCCTAGTTTTAACACCTCAATACCCGAATGCATTTCACGTGTTTATTTTTACTCTGCATTAGATCATTATCAAAATATCAATTTTGCATTAAAACGAAATTGTATCAATATTTTAAAATATTCTAAATAATATTCTGGAAGACAAAAATTATATGTTTCTGTTCAGTGATAAAGAAGATAAAAGGTAATAAAAAATTGTAAATAAGTACATAGGATTTCAGACGATGTCAGCTAGAAATTGTATAAAAGAGACTAGCAGTTTTGACTAACAAATTACAAGCAGAGGGTATTTATAAATAATTTATACGTCTCTCTAATACGATATTTCTCTCTAAATTCCAACATTTTTTTTCTATAGATTAACTTTTCTCATGAAATATAGGAATGATCCATCATGAAACATCGCCATTATATGTCTGTACGTTTCTTACATAAATTACGCTCCCATTCATAATTTTAAACTCTTCTTTACTTCATTGTAAGGGACCAACTGCAGTAATAATACCAACGCAGGAGTGTAAGAGAAGAGAAAATTCATCAACGATACATTATGAGATAGTGTTATAATTTTAAAACCTTGATTCGGTAACGGTTTCTTTAGACATCTAAACGGGTCATCATAAGAACAACAATTGACCAATTAGTCTCAAACACTTACTAGGTAAAAAAACATGAAACTGTTGAAATAATCTTAAAAGTACATGAAACTCATTAATAATTATTATGCAGTTATTAAATTTTACCTAAATGTTTATGTGGTTATTTGCCAAAATTCCTGGTGTTGAAATGTCACTTAATAAAATTTACGTCGAGAAGAATACGCGCGTGTCATAAATGATCTCTCCCGTGAATGTTTATTATCAACAAGAGTTATTTCCCCACAATCAAGAGTTTAAAAAAAAAACACCACATTTACGTCTGCCATTGTCAGAATTCGACGGTAAAAATGATCCTCCTGGTTCATCTCACTATCATCAAATTTCTCAGGGTTGCAGAGATATCAAGGAATCTACAGGAAAGTATTTTTAATTTAAATTATATAATTATTTGGAGAGAATAGGAACTACCGAAAAAGTTACACTCGGGCGATACGTAGTGGGTTAAGATATTTTCTACTTCATCAAGGCATGTAATAAATACTTTTTCTCTTTAAGTGCTTATTATCACTGCGATTGTTCAAAAAATATCTGCTAAAGCTAAAGGTTTACGTAGGAAAACCGGGATGAAGTCGGTTAGATGGTGTAAATGGTATAACCATGGAAAATTTCGAATCTAGAAGGAATTGGCGGTCTGACGGAAGAGGGTAGAAGATGACGGTGGTTGATCTTTGCAATGGATACTTGTTGGCATGTGCGAACAGTTCTTTAACAACGATTTCGAGTTTCGCTGCCAGTGTTACATTTTCTTTGTTGCCAGCATTATCACGTTATAAGCACAACATCGCAAAACCTCAATTGTTGTGCCGTCCTGGTCAATAACATCGCCAAGTATTTTTACTTGTTTAAGAAACTATGTGAGGGCAATAATCTGATAGGAATCCGTTTAAATGTATTAAAACTTTATTATTCTCCAAAAGGTCTAAAAATTGCAGTAAGAGGATGCCAATATGGTACACTACTAAATTATGACTAACTCATGGTTTCTTCGTTCTAATTATTGTTCTTCTATTCTGGATGCCACGTAATTACTTAAAAATCTTGGACTGAAAACCTTAAGGAGGCGATCAAGGCGATCGCCACCAAATGATCCGATAAAGATTACAATGGTTTTGAGAAGTAATAAACTCTCTGCTACGAACAACTAATAAATACAGAGAGTTAGTAAGGCATTTTCCATTTGAACTGAGTCAGTAGAAGGAGTCCGAGCATGAAGTAATGAGGTGACGTTGAAATTGAAGCCAATGTCTCGGAGTCTTACACGAATAACTTAAGGTGTACCACTTTCAACCCATCTAGTCAAATTGAAATTATTTTTTTTAGCTAATGGTGGTCAACTTGCTAAAATTCAAAAGTAATAAGTTGATTAAGTTTCTTCAGCTAAAGTTCCATTGAAAAAGAGAAAGGTTCTCTTTTTTCAATGGAGAAAAGGAAAAAGAGTACAGGAGATCTAATAACCTCACCAACAGTACCGGCCACACCTCGGTTTTCGGAATGTATGGCGCTTCAAGCCATAGTTAATGAAAATAACACGCAGGAGAATGGAAGATCAGCTCTATCCTATTCGCAGTCTATCCCCCCAATAATGTTCAAGTTGAGTTCTTCTAGGGTCCTGAAAATATGAAAAATTTTATTTATTTATTCTTAAATTTTGAAAATTAAGATACTGGGGTGAACGAACTCACTCCGTTGCTGGGATATGGAATTCTTTGGCCAAAATATACGGATCAATATATTTCCTCCTTAAAATCTGCCCTAGATGATATCTAGAGTAGTAGGACTTAAGAAAAATTGACGGAGTGAAGGATCATGAATAACAGCCGACATTAATAAACAAAACAGCTAGCGAATAATATTCCACGGGTGGAGGTACCTTTCAACCAATCAATCTCGAATTTTGGCGTAAATTTTGCATCCGTGAATCGTTAATCGCATTTCCCAAATGAAACCTCGAAAGCAAACGATGAATGCGGAACAGACAACAAAATAGCCGCTCAAACCGTCCTGAGTTCAAGCACACTGGTAGTTCTTTACCTGTCCGCTGAGGGTGCCACTCGTGCAGTCGTGGTTCGTTGTGCTGGTGTCGCCGACGTACTGCTCCGACCAGCGACCGCCACCTGCGCTCCATCTGCCGGGAGCGAGCGTAGCTGTTTGGGCGTGGATTGGCAGAGGCGCGGCCGAGGACGAACGATGAGGCGGTATGCTGGAATCGTTCGACGTCGGGGAAGATGGCCTGGAATCTGATTCAAATCCAGGCGACAAATCGATCAAAATTAAATTGAAGGAAATAAGTACCACTACGTAATATTACCGATTAGTCACACCGCAAGACTTCTCCATAAAGAAAAGCACTACTTTTCCAGTGTCGATAATCTCCACTTCACAACGCAAAGAAATTCAGTTTTCCATTCTTGCATCGGGAAATGTGCATCAAATGAGACAAGCCGTAATACCATTTGGTTAATATAGACGCTTATGCTCTAAACTATTCTATAATGTTTACACATAGCATCTTTGAGAATTAATCAAAATATTTGGGAGCGGTCTTTTGACTACAATTTACTCTAGAATAAACACTTTAGCATTATAAATAAATTTATAAGGAATCCCTTAGTCAAATTTTATTATATTTTCAATGTGTAACCACTATATTCCAAAATAACGACATATCATACTCTCATTCATTCGAATCTAACTTATGCCTCTAATTGGAGGGGCGGTACTTATTTGGAGGGGTATGTATATCTTAGATATGCACTGGCCGAACAGAAAAGAGCGGTGAGAACACATGCATCAAAATGGTACTATGACCCTCATATCCATTATGTGTGTTTCAGACTGCTAGAACAAAGAAATTTTAGCTTATTAAAGTTTCTGACAATAGACAATGCTAGAAGAGGAAATATGTTCCGTGTCGAAGACAAATTTAAATAAAGCTTAAGAAGTGAACTGAGTTACTCATTTCCCAAGCCATAAGTACCCTTGTGAAAGAGATAATTTCCTTGCTTGGGTTCTAAAATATTCAATGTTTAACATAAAATAATAAAACGGTTAAATATGGCATGAATTTTAAAGAATGGATACAGAATGACTTCCTTCTAGTGCAAAGGTTGAACCATAGAGTCATTCAGATCAATTCAGGTCATGGCCCCAAGGTCCTTACACCCAGGTATTGACACGATCCCACGAAGCACTGATTTCTCTATTTCGGATCGGGCTCGATTTTCCGTATCACTGTCACTCTTCATTGAGTAAGCAAAAATGTTTAGCCTTTGTCAATAAAACAATTGCTCATTTTAACATGAGATTGATTTTGAACGTTAAATGAAAGACGTAGGTAAGCTGTACGAGGTATATTTTGGTCTAATTTAACGATAAAAACCAACTCTCATAACAATTTTGGAACCCGAATTCTAAAGCCCCATAGCATTGCCTATCAATGCAATAAGTTTCGTAGCATACCATACGTTATTGAGGTAAATGTACTTGGATCGTTGTGCCTACGTCACCCATTCATTTGCAAAAATTTTATTCAAGATGAAGGATTACATTTGACAAGCCTATGTAATGACCTGGGTATAAGGATCTTGCATGGTAATAGTAGCCCGTCTAACGTTAAAATGGTTAAATTACATGCTATTCTAAGATAAAACATTATCTTTCAACTCCTCAAATTACAGATTTTTAACCCAAAAAGTCACCCAATTATTTCAACAAAACAGCATATTTTTAGAAAAAAATAACCATACATATTTTCCGATGTGCGTTGCTCAAAGCTTTGAATATGAATCCCAGGAGAAAAAACACAGGAGAGTTACTAAAAACTCAAAGCTATCATCAAATATTTGCAGAATACATAGAACTGCATTACACCAGTGAAATGACGAAAATAGTAGTTTCGTCACTTCTCCGTCATATCTCCCTTTCAACCACACAAGGGTCCGAGAGATTTATTCAAGGAGAAAAGATATTCTGAGAAATCAATCAATGTCTTTTGTACGGGAACTAATCAATAATTTGCCCAAATATGACTCCTGGGATCATAAAAACTCATGGTTTATTTTCTAATTCTAAATAAAAGCGACTAAATCAAGTGTGATTAGAACTAAAACCGAAGAAATCGATTGGTTTGTTTACCTACTCGTTCAGGAATACAATTCTAACTTTTATTTTCCATCTCTTCCCTCTCATTCAATAGTTTAAATTACCTTAAATTTTACTCATTTTCTAACATTCCCAAAAATTGTAAGTTAAGACTTTACAAACGCAGCAAAAATTAAAATAAAAAAGATGTTGCGAAAGACCAGAAAATTGGTACCTAGGTCACGAAGCAATAAAGAGGGTTGCCAATTTCAAGGTGAGAGAACTGAATATAAATGGAATTGTAGGGTGAGTTTGAAAATTTTAACATATGCTTCGATAACAGTATAGCTAATATTATGAACATGATGCAATTTTTAGCTTTGCAAATTGATGTGCGTACAAGGACTAACAATCTAATTTTTAGGTATCTTGTAGCCTTTCCACTTGTTTGAACTGCTTGATCTAGAAAAGATAAAATAGAATGGAAATGACACATTCCTGCTACTGAACCTTTGTGATTTAGATTACCACTGCTACTAAGAGTAGCCAGAGGACAAGAATGGAGTAAATTTATGCTAATATATAATGTATATTTGATAAGTCTCCAAGAATATTTTTTATTCAAATACTTCAGATACAGATGTTTGGAAAAATTCTTATCACAATCCGATATCACCTTTAACTCTTATGGCATCTAAAAAAAACTCTGTTTGTCTACAGACAGCATATACCAGAACAATATAATTCACAATATGTCTATACAATAAAAAATTAGGAAATCATGGAAAGTAACTGGGTCAGTTTTATATAAGTGGTGGTAACAGATTCATGCTAAAAAAATATACGTTACGTAAATAGCTGGTCATTTAATGAGATACTTTAATAAAAATATACTGTCACTCTCAATATCTACAATATTGCAACAATATTCAATTCAAATATCTTTTAAAATAAGGATAGTAAGTACAAGTTAGTTTTGATTAATCGTTTCCAAGTTTAATCATATTATAACAATGAAGTTTTATGAAGAACAGAGAAAACCTACATTGGCCCAGCATTGCCACCTGATTTTTTTTTAATCCATGAAAATGGAGAAACATGAATTTTCACAGGAATTTCAAAGCTTCATTTTGAATTGTTTAAATAAATAATTTTCTTTCCATTTTGTATTCACGGAAATTTTTCTGTTTGAATTTCCATACACTCGAGTGATTGAAAGGAGGGCTACGAACAGGATATGTATCATATTGATTCCGATTATAGATTATAAAAAAGGTGAAAAGCAAGATTAACTGGAGGGCAGAAATCTGATTGAACACTCAGTGAATGAGGCACTGGGTAAGTAGAACTGGATTGAGATTAGCAGCGAACTTAAGATATAATGGAAATGACATTAAATTCCTGCAAATGAATCTCTATGATTTAGATTATTACTGCTTTTAAGGGTGACCAGAGGACAATAATGGAGGGGATGAACTGATCTTTTGACCCATATCATGTCTTCAGACCCAAAAGAGCTGGGATTTTTCGTCAAAAATCTCGGAAAGTAATTAGCTAAGCTAAGAAGCAAATATTTAAGCTGTAGCTAAGCTAACAAGCTTATATTTTGGTACTTTAGGACGGATGAGATATTTTTCTCTGAAATAAGAGTAAATTCAGTGATTTCTGGGTGAAACGATATTTCGTTCAAACTAACTTAAACGACATGCTTGGTGAAGGGAAAAATACCAAACGTTACACTGGGAAGCAATGAAAAGTAACAGAGAAGGGATACATTGATTGAACACCTGATGATGTTTACGAGCAATATACTGATGGAATACGCCACCCTGTCTCACCTGTGGACGACTGGCGTTGCACTGGAGGGGCCATTCCCCTCCTGCTCCGGCGACCCGAAGGCGGCGAAGGGGACCGTAACCGCCGGGAACCCGGGAGGTTAGCCGTCAGCCCTGGAGACGTCGTGATTGCGTTCACAGGTATCATCTTATCCGGCAATATGGAAAATCCTGAAGAGAAGGAGGATAATTGAAAATTTACCCATTAGAATACGCTAAGGTTTCATTTTGAGAATTTGTAGTCGCATTTCTACAATTTAAAGAAACGAGCTAATATTTATAAGTATGTTGCTATATATGTGTTACATGTAAATATTTTATGGCTATAAATATAATTTAATGTAATAATAATATATGTAATTATTTTATGTGGCAAAGAAAGACACAGAATCGGGATTTGCTTCAGCTGTTAAAAAATGGCTAATGTGTCACGAGGAAGTCGAGTCTTTGTTTCAAAAGATTGTATAAAAATGTATTAGGATGTTAATTACTAAAATTGGGGTTGTGTTTGATTGGAGATTGTTTACTGTCAACTTAATTCATCTAATATCTGGTATATGCATTTTTGGTTTCCTAAATATAAGTTTTTGTTGAACTGTGTAAATGATTGTTATTGCTCAAGTTATTGTAAAAACTCAAGTTTTAATGAACGCGTAATAACTTGAATTTTTCATTTTTTTATATGAATGCACAATAAGGTATAGAAGCACTAGAAAATTTTGAGAAAACTTATTTGATAGCTGATCAGCACCAGCTCTGCCACAAATACTTTCAGATGATGGTAACCCCAAATCAGGTAGTTCCTCTGGGGTACCTATGTTCCTATACTTTGTATAAATAACCAAATGTACACACATATGAATGGAATAAAAAATTATTATTATATTAAGTATTTCATTATTGATGTTCAAGTTTTAATTGCAGAAATTTATTGGGTTCAACCGTCTTCACATCTTGCGGCAATATCATAAGACCCAGTGGCAGAAAAAAATCCGTGTTAAGAATTTAAAATAATTCCACCTTTCGTTCCAACAAGTAATGCCGAAAAACAATCATCTAGGATAAATATACAAATATTTTTGTGTAACTGATGTTTTCACAGAATTCTTTCATTGTGTTTTCGCTCACGATTTTACGATGGCTAAAAAAAATGAATTATTTTTATACACTGATAACTATAACCATCCATGAATGAGAATGGCCCATGAATTTACAGCGAAAGACATCAAAAACCCCAAATACTTTTGCATTGTGAGCACTTTTTTAAAAAATAAGCTCCCAGGGAATGATATATGTGCTGAAGAAATATTTTGAAATACGAAGAGTTGGGCCAAAATTAAAATTTAATTTCTTATTAATAATGATTTTACTTCTTTTCTGCAATCATAAAAATTATCTCTGTTTTCTGCTTCTCTTACTTTGAATGACATGGACAATACGTATTATTTTATGAAGCCTATAATTTTCACATGGCGAAAAGAAGAAACTTCTATTCATTGTTGGACTTAAGATTCTCTGACGTTGAAAAAAATTAACAGTCATGGAAACCTGCCTTTGTGACCTCTAAGTTCGGGCTTCCGGTGAGAGTCCAAAAGTTTGGACTTCGAAGCGAACTTATATCTCTAACGTGCAACACATAGGAATCCTTCTCCACACTATAATTAATCATCTGCATATATCCACTAGACTGAGTATTTTTACCATTTCTTATGTTTAAATTGTAGCACAAAACTAAAAGGCATCTAAATATATTTTTCCCTTGCGAGCAGAGCAAAATGATATTTTATTTTTTATAGAGACATTACTATACAATACAACATTACAATAAGCTGCTGCCTGGCAGTAATGTAAAAGGAGAATAATATTATTATTTCCTCCCTCGAAGTCTCTTTTTGAATGCCTGAAGGGTAAGGTAGGGTAAGAGTTTAGCAATTCTTCAGGGATGAAATTCAACTCCTTTATTGTCCAGTTGAAAGAAGAATATTTACTCTTATGACTATTTCTATTCCTTGATTTTTTTAGCATATGCTCATCCCACAGAAATTAAACTTATTCACCTTATCTATTATTTTATCCAGAGTGCCTAGGAGTACTATTCGAGCATCATTATATTTTATTTTCCTGGAAAGTACGCAATTATTTGCGATGAGTTACAACTCTAATTAAATGAAATTTAGAAGGTCATTTATGAATACTAAAATTACTAACGGGACTAAAACGCTATCTCGTCGTACTCCAGATATAGTGTTAGCCTGCTATGAGTAACCGTTTCCTATTTTAACTCTTAGCTGTCTACCTTTATGAAAATCGATCACCCAATATTTTTTATGGAAACATCCATTCATCCATTGGAGGCTAGTTTCCATATAAGTATATCTTATGGAACTACATCAAAAGCCTTGAAAAATTCTAGGGTAATCGTGTCCACCACTCCTCAAGCATCTATAGTTTCTGCTATATCTTGAACAAGAGATGTCAACTGTATTTCGCTGGAGAATTCTGATCTTAATCTAAGCCGATTTTTAACCTGACATTTATGAGTTACCCAATATTCATGAATATAATCAGAAATTACCTTCTCCATAATTTTGCATATTACAGACGTACATCTGATATGGCTGAGGTGGCTAACTTTTTATTTTCTTGTTCATGGATCGGGACAGAATTTCTCCGCACTTATTCGTCATATCAAGCATGTTTTCTTATAGCCAAGTGATATTCGTTCACCCGAGGTTATCGAGAGATCATTTGGACAATGCTTACCTCGTTCAGTTACCACGTCTTCTATAACACCGAGGTGACGAGGTCCATTATAAACTGGGCGGAAGTACCCTGAAAAGTAAAATAGTATTCGTAGAGTAATTATTTAATAAATCCGTTAAAATTGACATACGTTCAACAACATAATTACTCATCGAGATACATAATAGTTATGTGCATCCTAAGTTTCTTTTATTCTTCAGATAAAAAAATATTTTGAAAACATAAAATCGGTGAAGACAAATTAAATCATACTATACAAAATCTTTCATTGTCAACTACGTGTTTTAGGTTCTTGGAATGTGAATAACCCTCTTGAGGACCATGAGAGGGTCAAGATACTTGAAAGACAGGGTCAACCACCATCAGGGTTTATTAGAGACAAAGTATGAAATCAAGTAAAAGTACTCCGTGGAGCGTTTATTTGAGATGAAGGAGTCGAATCAGGGCTCAAGCAAACCACCAAATAGTCAAACTGAAGTTAACGATAGTATTTATTTCCTGATTCAAGTTTCAACATTCTTTCTAAATAACGTGAAATCAATATATGTTTGCTGTAAGTCATTAGAAAAGATAAAGCACTAGAATTCGAATTAGGATGAAGACAACCAAGGTGATTTCATAAACGGGAGGCAAACCTTCATAAGAATCGCTGAATATTAACATGGTTTTGGGTTTAAAAAAGTTCAAAAACAAAATAATTTTCTAAATAATTAGTGGAAAGTTTTAGCGTAGGGTGATTTTTATCAAATATCTTGCTTCAAAGGAAAGAGGATGGGTGTTAAAAGGCTGATTTTACGGAGAAGATATAGGCAAAAATGGGATTACAAAATAAATATATATTTGAGAAACTGCCAAAATGCAATACTATATCCTGGAAAGGAATGATAGGAGGTACCTCAAAGGAATCCAAAAGAAGAAACAAAAAATGTACGTGGTAAAACTATTGAAATTATTATTTACGAGACCTTCAAAGATAAAAAGGATCGTGATATGCAATTTGAATTGAAACAGGAATGGAATACGTGGTTCGAAAGGCACGGAGGAAATTAACAGAAATCAGTAAAGAGTATAGTACGCCCATATTTTGCAGTGGGTTTCCTATTTCAAGATGATAAGTAAAACACTACATGGTTCTCCCAAAAAGGCTCTCTAATCGGCAGAAAACCAAGCATAAAAATAAATGTCTCATCGATTAAGGAAAGAAGCAGAGATAAACAAGATAATCGGTGAAAAGAAGGGTGCGATAATTTCAAAAGAATCGATGAAAAGGTGTAGGGAAGTAAATGCAGACGCTATGAGGACCAAAATTATTAATGAAAATCAATATCCGTGATCCCATAACTGAGTAGGAGTCCAATTGAGTTCTCATATTAACTTCCCATGAGATTTTCTTCCTCACAAAACACGAGATCGGAGGACTGCATTAATTATTCAGAAGAGTAAGGTCACCAACGAAAAAAAATAATCATTATATTAATACCTTGTGCTAGTAAATAGATTTAGAAAAGACATATTTAGAATAAATATTTCTTCGCGAAATCAATGTTATCTTGAGCGCGTGTAGACAGCCAGAGAGTACTTCCGTTACCGAAGGTTTTATGGCACACGAAATCCTAAAAATCTATTGAAGTTATTACACAAATTTCTATTCGATACGTCCTAAAAGATGTCCATTAATGTGTTTGGCGTGTTTACGAAATAAAAAAGTAAATGCTAAAACTATTATTTTCATTTCAGTTGGAGTTGTTGGTCGTATTTTTTCCAAAAAACGTTAACACCCAGAGGAAAGGATGGATAGATCATACCTGTGATCATACCCCGTGCTTCGTGAATTTAACCATCTCGTATCAGCTTCTACAGCACAATCTACTCGCTACATGGGTCAACGGGTGAAATTCATGGATAATATTTCTGACACAAATGCCCTTTCAGCCAATTTCATTAGCTCAGCAGACAACCACAGTAGTCTATTGTTTTGACAAAATGTTCTTTTTCCTCAACAAGGTTTCTTGAACATTCCCATCAGCAACAACATTTCATCCGATAAATTTTTCTTCAATAAAGTTTCTTGAACATTCCCATCAGCAACCACCATTTATCCGGAAAGAAAATCTTAACGCGATCAGCAGTATATAAACATTTAAAAAATGCAAAAATTAAAACTCAGTTCCTCACAATCTGCTAAATTATTCAACGAAGTCCAAAATTATCCAGAAAATTTTTAGGGTAAAAGTCCACGGCTCCAGCACCCCTGCCGTCGCTGTTGACCTATGATGACTCGGATGAATGAAAAGCGTGACACGTACCTTTGCCTATCGTGGGCGGGTTGCTGTTCGAAGTGTTGGAGGCGCCGCTGGACGCCGAGGAGTTGGACGAAGTGGACGAGGAGAATGAGGAGGACATGGAGGCCACCTGCAGGGTGGGCACGGGCCTCCTCAACCCCCCACCGCCGCTGCCCTCGCCGCACCCTTCCCCGCCCCTGTTGGCCGCTGACCACGGCGAGGTGGCGACGGGTCCTAGGACCACGGGTCCGCCCCCGGCGCCCGTCCCCATGGAGGGGGAGGAGGCCGGCTTATTGGCATCCTGATCGAGGGTGTGGGGGGAAAGGGCAAAGAGGCGACGGAGTTCATTTAGTTGGAGGGAGGGAGACAAAGGGGTAGTGAGGAAATGGGAAGAGAAAAAACGGTGCATTAGACACGACTTGAGGTCAATAAAACGGAAAACTAACCAATCTTTAGGTAATACAGCTCTACCATTTATAATATCGACTAAATAATTAAATATTACTTATGACAAATGCAGCATCGATGCTAATTTTATAGATATATTTCATATTATTGAAGAAAGGGATAAGTTTATCAATAAGTAGGAATTGGTTGATTTTATTATTTCGGAGAGGTGATCGAAATGGTAGTCTCCGACCTAGAGGACTAAAATGTGGTAGGCATACAAGAATTAACTTCATGTGAAAAACGTTGCAATGGATGGACATCAGAAAAACTCTGATATACAATGCATTAATATTTATGCATTAACTTCCTTATGATGACGAAATACTTCGAAGTTTCGTCAACAATTCGGTCTCCACCGAATTGATGAACAATTTTGATCGTATTTACAGGCAATATGAATGGTTGATGCTTGGAAAGCACAATACTATGTTTCTATTGGACATGGCGTGTGGTACATACTTTGTAACAGTACCATGAATATGTATTAGAAGTGTGAATACGGGTATGTTGCAAATATAATTCATATCCTGGGGGTTGACAATTGGAAATTTTCCCATTTTGTAAATTTAATTGCATTTTGGAATTCATTTATGCTAAATAAACGCTATTACATTCGCTGATAAGGGAAGGATTATTTGAAGAATGGAGGGAGGAGAGAAACCGGTGTCTGCATTTGCCAACTCTTAACAAAAGGCGCCGATGAGACACCCTACACCCAAGCAGGGATTCTACCCAGAAATCTTCATTGCGGACGGGATCCGACCCTAGTCCTCGGGAGTATAAAATAGTAATCTACCCACAGAAAAAACATGATTTCAATAATAAATGAGAATAATTGTACCATAATTTTACATAATATATTCGGCGAAAGAAATAGATATGAACACCGAAGCCACATACATGTGGCGGATAGTTCTAATCTTATTATACATAAAAATGTTCCATGACAGATAAAAAATTATTTTCCGGTGTCACAAACTGATGGAGGCAGGCGACACCTCTCCGAAATTTCTAAAGTTGACCACGATGAAAACAAATCACATGATACTACTCCACTTCGCGATTATTTATTCCTTCTAGCCAATACCTTGATAATGAAGCAAAGAGGTAGCAATTGATTGGAAAAATAGCCAAAATGGAATGATAGCAAGGATTTTTTTTCCATCATTCTTGTCACAATTGGATAGCCTGTCCTCAATAAATATATCCATTCTAAGTATATGTTTCGAAGCTTCTATGCGCAATTAACCACCTCGGATGGGTATCTACACCCCCTTGAATAAATCTTCGGGAAAATAGGTGCTGAGAAATCATTTTTTGTGGGACACACACCTTTCAGACAGCACTAATCGATAAAAAATTCAGGTGGCATGTCCCTGCCAGTGACTTGTTGAATAAAGTACTTTTCTAGTAATCTCGAATAAGGAAATTGGAATGTAAAAATGAAAATAATATTACCGTGAACAGAACACTGTTTGGAATAATCTTCTTACATCGGCATCTTAGTGCATGTGTATGTCTACAGCAGATCTTGCGAAAATTTTCTTTTTTAATAGCAATTACAAGTAACGAGAGTGACATTTCTTTTTCCAGTTATCTCAGGAAACTGAGACAAGCTAAGATGAATTTGCGAATAAAATTAGCATATAAGCCAGCTGCTTTAATTTTGCTAATATTCCCTCAATCTGACCTTCTTGCAAAACGCTAGACATTAAAAAGTCATTATGACAGGCTTTAATTTATGTAGGACTCTAATAATGACACTATTTTACAGTGGAAGCAACAGGTATTAAAACTATTATGAGATGGCTTATGGCCGCTCTATTCATTACACCAATCAAGATTTTCTGAAAGAACCATAAAATCTTTATTTTCCTCTCAAACTCCTATTGATAAAAAGTCTCAGAAACTTGTATCGCGGAAAGAATATAAATTTTATTTAGGGAAAAATTGTAAACGAATTCTCTTGATAAGCTTCAAATCGAACGCAGAGCAATAAAAATTACTAAACTTGCACAGCTGAAATATTTAATAATGATTAATTGTAATTAAAATATAATGATAAATGGAGACAAAAGTAAGCTCTGGGAAGTACATGAATATTGAACATTCATCCAAGTATAGCAGTGTGTTGCTAGCAGACGAAGGGGTTCTTGGAAATAAGTTCAAACAGCAACTACCAATCTTACTAAGAACATCTTGAATTTATGAATAATAATAATGCATTTCAATGTCAGGAAAAATTTCCTAGAAATGTAAGTTTATATCAAGATGAGGGAACCAAATGCAAACCTTTCGAAGTCATCGCTGGAAAAAAATAACGACTCATTCAGACTATCGACTCTAAAAATTATCAGTGACATTCTATCAGAGAATTCACCGATAAAATTTTAATGGATGAAAAATAATTCAGTACTTAGCCAAAATTTTCAACAGCCGCACGTAAAATGTACCCTAAACTACTTACGTGAAGATGCATGCACTTACAATGGTATTGAACGTATATTAACTAGAGGTTTTCTTTTAGCATGTAGATGAAATTCCATATGACATAATTTAGATTTTTATTTCCGACCAGTTACTGTTCCTTAATTTGCTTAATCCGCTCTTATTTAATATGATTGTCCCTCACCCACGCGAAACTTTCATTTGATATACAACAATTCCAAAACACATCTCTCACAATTCCCACCCAAGAGTGAATGGATAAATTCAAAATCAATGAATCACCTTACAAAGTAAAGCACAATCAACGCTTTTTCTTCGTCTCTGAATTTTGTACTAGGATGCGAAGCAAATAAAAAAACAGCCAAATTGAAGCTTTGAGGACCCCGTGATGAGGTAGCCGTGGAAATCAATTCTGCTCCCCCATTAGAACGAGAAATATAGTGTTTATTCAAATAAATTTCATTCAATCGCTAAACACCGACTTAAAAAACCACCAGCAAGAGGATCAACATTGCCCTCAAACGATAAACAGTTTCTTAAAATAAGATTTTCCTGTGAAAATTCAAAGCTTCAACAAATTGAAGTATGTGGTAGCCAAGTTTTTGCTCGTTCCATTTGATTTATCAAAAATTTTCTGTCTTTTTCATAATGAGTTCTCAAATAAAACGTACAGCTGCTTAACTAAACTTACAAAAATGATCAGCGAACATTTTTTTAATAACACGAGAGCAAGATTAATGGCCATTCAGTGTTAAGCATTACACCCAATGGGTTTTTTAAATCACAGATACGCGGTGGAGATTGGTTGGAGACGACAAAAAAACGATAAAGCACACCGTCATTTTTGACCTTGAACCCGGTCGTGACCGAACCACGAAATTATCCGTCTGGGCCCGAACACACTGACCGCAGCGGGGACGTTCATTTTTTGGCAATGAAAAAAAACCAACAGAGACGCTGGCCTCGCCATCGCGATAATCCGCAAGAGACAATAAAAAAATCGCCCGTTCTATTTTCATCCCGTACATTCACACTGAATCTGCATCATAATTTACCCCTATCGGATGGTAATATCCCCACACAAATGACCGGTTCCTCTCGTTCTGAAATTCGGAGAAAAGAAATAAATTTTCGAGCTACGCTGCATTGTTCTTAACTTTTCTCAATTGGGCTACGTGCCTGAAAGCCACTGCGCGGCCTGAGACTAATGAATCTCCTTCCGAAAATGAGAAAAAAAAAAGACCTCTCCTTCTTTCGGCGAATTGTGACTCGTGGAAAATAACGAGACTTATTCACAATTCAGCCTGTGCCTACAGCAAGACGACCTCTCGGAAATTTTTCAAGGTCATCGGAACCCTCGGTCGATGGCATCTGCAATAATTCCTCACGTCTTGTCCAGAGAAAAAGAAGAGATCGCTCCCATAGTTCTTCGTCACCACTGAATAAATCCGGTCTTTCAACTCATGTCGCTAGCCTCCAGAGGCGCACAAAATGTTTGCGTTCGTCTAACATGAAGACAAATCACACACATCCCTTTCCCATGAATCAAATCGTCAGGGGCACGATCCCGCTCAACCCTAATGCCTCCCTCGCGTTTTCAGAGCGGTGATTTTCAGATCTGAAGTTTATTGCACGGCAATAAACGAACATCGATAACACATTAAAGACAGGCATTAAAAAAAGGAGATGGGAATGGAAATAATGAGCGACATATAGCAAACACCCTTGAAAAAAATATCCCAAAAACAATCCATTCTGTTATACCGCCCCTCGGCACAAAAATAGGCCGAGAATTGTGCCTGAGAACAAATAAAAACTTTTTTTGTGGCTAATTCTCAAATCTATGATCCAATTACGCCATTCTATCGGAAACTGAGTTGTGATCATTTTCCCTCTGGAAAATTTTGATATTTTTACATAGAGTTTCATTCACGTTGCATTAATTCTAACGCGTTTCAAAAATTTACACGTTATTCAACTGTTAAAATGAGCTTGAAACACTGTCTATTAAGTAGGCGTCACGTGTAGAAGGTGACTGCATAGGAAATCATTACCAACCTCTGAGTCTGAAGTTCAAATATTAGGTTAAAAAAAATACTTGGACATGGTTTGTACATAAAAAACGGGCCCTTTACTAGCAAAGAGTTTGAAGGAAAAAACTCTCAGAGCGTACACAGATATTTTTAATTACAAGAAATGAACGGAAAATAGCGTTCTTTTTGTAATTTACCCAATAATTAATCAAATCAAGTAAGCCAATTCAACTTGAAATTATTTAAGGAGCTTTAATTGTATGCCCCCCGGGCGCGATTTTTCTCATAAGTATAGTGAGTTTCCCCCGGTGAAAACTAATCAGTCTAACCGTCCCTTCACTATAGATCACTTTTGTGGTTCACAAGATTACTTTTGTGGAAAACTAAGTTATTCCTCATATCTTTATGAAGGAACTCCACCAAGTTACTGCCAATACCATTAATTGTATCCAATATAGTTTACCTCAACGAAAGTTCCCGACGTTGTGGTGCGTCATGCAAACTTCATTCGTCAATCAAAGAATCCTCATCCTTATATCATAAAATAAGCTACAAATAAAACGCTATGGATACGATATTGTACCTATGGATCCTCTTTGGTCTTGATACCATCTGATTTGAAAATGCAAACATGTCTCCGAGACGCTCTTGAAGCCTTATTAATACAACATAATCTTATTGAAGGATGCGCACAATCCGTCAATGAGTATGTTGCCACTGCTTGGTATCGCAGATAAAGGACAAAATGCTAAAGGAAACTTTCTTATAAAATTTAACATTTACGAAAAATGTCTTCATCAAGTATGCCATTCATTTACAGAATACAACTTTAATATGAATTCAACTGGCACAAGCATAAAATACTCGCATTTTACCAGTTTCACTCTCTTTCACTTTCTTGATAACTGCTTTAAAATTCGCGCTACGAGTGTATTCATGCGATACCGTGTCTTAAGAAACCTAGCCAGGAGATAAGCAATCTCACAGCCAAGAAGCACGCTGCATAATATCGAGCTGACCATGCATTCACCAAGCGGTGAAATTAGCGGACGCGTGGAGCGGACGCGCGGAGTTAGCGTGGGCCTTGGCTTACACATCGTCTTCTTGCTCAACATGAAATTCAGTGTAAATTGAATTTCACCATACAAAATGAATAATTAACTATGATCCATACCTTTGAATATTTCTAACAGTTAAACTAGGTTTTCACTCCCAAGGCATTAAATTAAAGATGAAGTCTATGGGGACAGCATAATGCAAAAAAAATACTTTTCATTCTTAAATTAAAAATAGCAAAATACGATTCCATATTTTCCACCAATGTAAATGCTTTAGAATATTTAACCCTTTGAGTGCCACGCGACGATATATCGTCGTTTGCAGAATGTGCCAGAAGTTCCAAAGACGATATATCGTTGTCTATGAGGAGACCTGTTAAAACAATGAGTAGGTACAAAAAAATTTATTTTTTCCATATTCATTGGGAAAAAGAATTCACTTTCAAATACAGAAATGTACATGTAAAAATAGAAAAAAAATAATAATTAATTTGCCGTAATAAACAAATTATAATTTTATGAATAAAGGCCTACAAATAGATAAAAATACCCATGGCACTTCTGGGAGTACCCACCAAAAAATTGGTGGCACTCAAAGGGTTAATGCACTTCATTTCACTAACAATTGTTTCAGGCGTCAGTTTCAAATACATTCTGGCTGATCCGGCGCCGTGAAGACCTATGCTAATCTTTGGATTATTTTTTTACTTAAATATAGAATATTAGCTACTAAATACCCCATGCAGCTCGATATAAATTAGTAATAATATGGGTCTTAATGAATTTTGTAGGCCCAGAGACTCACCTTTATTGTCAATGATGTCATTCATCAAGACAGTAAAATTGTAAACGAATACAGTGGAACTAAGAAAAATGGTTGAGCAAACAGAATAATTTGCACGAAGATTAAACAGCTTGTATTTAAGCAACCGTTCATGGTATCAGTAAATGATAAAATTATTAATATTATGCCCTTAAACCAACTAAAAATTATTAAAAACTATCGAATTGTCTAAATAAGTTCTCACAAAGTTATAAATAACAAAGAAATTTGTTTGAGGTAGCACAGCAGCGTTCACATATATAGTTAAGCTGTGGCGATAAAGATAAGTTTATTCAGACTCCTATCTACCTCTCCAAGAAGCCAATAGGAGTCCTTAAAGTTATTAGCAACATCACCCAAAATTTTTTCGTCACCAAAATTCCATCCATGAGAGAAATACAGAACTTCGAGGCGTAGAGAATTTTTCACGTTCACGGAAAGGTCGGCCGTCAACATTACGAAAACGGGGTGATGGTGAAATAATATTGCCGTCATAAATCATTCTCGAGTCTACGAAAAAGGAAAAACATTCTAGTTGAATGAAAGAGACGAATAATAATAGAGGAGATCAAGGACTTTCAGATAGTTAGTGCGTAAAGATGAATTTCCCCACTCTAAGACGTATTACACGAGATTCCAATGCGGCAAATCCTTCCGAAAACGCATATTGATGATGTAGAATGATTCAAAAAATGAAATTAAAGCAATGGATGCACTTAGCATAAATAAAAGTAACAAAATTTTCATGCCAGTATATTATCTAATTTAAATCAATAGAATAAACATATTAAAACAGCATAAACCAAATTAATGTGAAATAATGGAAAAAAATTCAACGATAGATATAAATTTGGAAAACCTTTTGGGAAATAATAACTGCTGCTAAGAAAATAGTAAAGCCTCATATGAACTTTTTTTTCACAGATATGTATTACAAATAAGTACATATACGTATTTTAAAACAAATAGAAGTATATAATTACTGGAAAAAACATGATATCCAGATTTTTTCAATACTATATTCTACAATAATGCACCTTACAACTATTACATCATCAATGCGGTCACGTCAATATTTTTTTACTTTGAACACTCGCAGCATGAACTCCCTTTATCAATGCAGCCATATTAATTCATTCGAATCGAGTCCGGCTCTTCCTTGAGGTGGAATCGGAAATCGAAAATACACCCCAACGACAGGTATTCGTGGGAATGCCCCCCCAACCTTAGTTTTTTATTTATAGATTGCTTTCACGCATTCAATCGGTCAATAATCCTTGCGGGCTGCCAGCCCGACGCCGCTCAAACGCCCAATATGCCCTAATGCAATCCATTAAGTTAAAAGCAAGTCAATTTTCGAAATTTTATGTATTAGTGGCATATGGGAACATAGTTTTTAATACAACTAGAATATAAGCCATTAACAGCACTAAAAGAAGCATAAAGAATGCTAGAAAATATTATTCAGAGCGTGGGTATAAATATGCACAGCGAAATGAGACTATGTTGCGGTGGTTTTAATAAATCATCGGTAGTGATGAAAGAGCCTGGATCTTTATCCACAAATAGCATTTGTACGACATTGTTCAGCGCTCCTAAGAAAGAAAATTACGCAAAAATAATTTGCAGACATTTAGGAAATCCTTATTAGGGTATGAATGCAAACATGTTTACTCTGGTGGCTTTTCCTTCTACCTAACTTTTTAATAATATTTCATTTTTTTAAACTTACCAATTATAATTCAATTTATTGTTGAAGTTATTGAATCGATGATATTAACAGCCAACAAAACCGCAGTCATGACGAAATTTAGCATTAAAATCAGCCCTCACACATCCCAGTACTTCATTTATTAGAGGTATTCGTTCAAAATGTCTAACGTTGGATCAAGACTTGTCTTCGCTGGTGAAAGAAAATTCATCCTCCGTGACGGCAAAAATTTTATTGTTCTTCCAGCACCAAAAAAGTTTCTGAGAGATCAGGCAGTGCACCCGATGATATTCCACTAAATAAAATCTGCTTTGTTCTGGCATTGAGGAAATTATATTCACCTCGTAAGCCTTGATTCTCTTTATGTCCTTTCCATATTTAGGAAGCTAGGCTTGCTAATCACTGGTTTGGTTAAAAAATATTTTGGTAAGGCCAAAACAGGAATTTTTCGACCCATACCTCAAAATACACCAAAACTCTTTACCAGTGACATTGACCGGAAAAATATAGATCCTTATTTTCAAAAATTTCAGGAAAATCAATGATAAAATTAATAGTTGAAGGCGTAACTTTGTGGAATGACACTACTGACATGACTAAAAAGAGAGAACTCTTAGTATTTTCCACACTTAAACTTTAATTCCCGACCCAGGTTTCGACTGCCTTGCAATCATTTTCAAAGGTGCTCCCCTGTGAATTTCACGTGCCTCTGACATCAAAATTTCGTCACTGTCGAGACTCTGAAAGTCCGAGGATATACAAAATAGACCCCCAGGAGGAAAATATTGCGTAGCGCAGGAGGAGGATGAAGGCAATGAAGGCAAATGGACGTCACGGAAAGGTATAACGTTCAGGTAGTTGAGAAGGTAGTTCAGATAGTTAGAAAGGTAGTTCAGTTAACTACCTTTGAAAATGATTGCAAGGCAGTCGAAACCCGGGTCGGGAATTAAAGTTTTAAGTGTGGAAAATACTAAGAGTTCTCTCTTTTTAGTCATGTCAACATCAATGATGGTTACCACTATCAATTCCTCATAGGAGGATAAAAAAATGAGGTCACCATACAAATTCAACGCTTGAGGTGAAAAAAAGGCAGTGAAGTTAATCACTTCCTGTCGCAATGTTAATACCTGCAGGCGGCCGCACCAGAACGCTCTCAGAAGCAACGGGTGCTGTAACAGGAGATTATCGTCCTTTGCGTAGTCCCTGTTCAACGGCAAAGGCGAAATCTCCAGGAATGGAAGGTTAAGTCGAGGTCCGCGGTCGAGGCACAAGACTGCGCTCCCGCTCCCAAGCACCTGCCACATGATCCGCTCTAAGCCCGCACCTGCACCGCGTGCACCAAAAGATGAGAGCGCACCATGGTTGAAGCCAGGCGAAATAAATTCTGGCTAAAAGTGACACTAATCTACATGTGCACACTGATTTACATATCGCTAATTCATTTTGGAAGCATAAATAAAAATATAAATAATGCAAAAATGAATGAAAATGTGATATCATACTACACAACCAGCAAATGAAAGCGTGGAAAGCACCTGCCTATGTGGATGCCAAAGTAGAGAAGTTTTAATCTGTTGTAGGCACACTCTCTGGCTGCTATTGAAAACAATGAGGAACATTTAAAGAGGAAGCTTCTTCAGTGACCTTTTCGTTTTTGAGGAAACATTTGGCGTGGAACAAAAATAAGAAAATATCGAAGGAAATGGCACACGGTTTCGCATGTGGTCGATGCATTATTAATCCTTGTAAATTCCTGATTAGATTCTCAAATGTTGTACAAAACGACAGCCATTTGTGTTAATTATGATTCCATACTTATGGGTTCCAAGTTCCTTTCCATGATAGAAATTACTCCTATTTTTGCCCTGATGATGGGTGTTACAAACGAAATTTATTCACTTTTTATATATTTGTAATACACAGTTAGGGCGCTTTCTGACCAGTTGATCAAAGATGATTGAGCGGCATTTAATGACAAATGATATTTTTCTTTTAAAGATAAGGTGTGAGGAAAGCAAGAGTAATATTTTATTTGAGAGAATTATAGAATAGGTACTTTATTTTTAATCAGCATAATTTGCATTGAATTGGTTATTGTCTGCTTTAATTCCATTCTGTAAAATTCACTAACCAATTTACCTGAATCCTGAAGAATGATTCAAGGTAAACTGTTTTATTTCTTCAAATATTAATCAATATATTCTATATTACTGTAGTGGAAGCATCATAAAGTATTATGATATGGCTTTCTATGTTGACATCTTTGTGATAGCCTTTGCCGAAAGGTTAGCTGATGTGAGAATAACAAACAATAACCATCATTATTGTGTGTCGTTGTCACATAACCGAACCAAAAAAATCTGTTGGAGTTGGCAGATTATGATTCTTAGAGTAAATAATTCAAAATGTTAATAATATCGGTTGCGTGGGCTTCACTTCCTATTCCTAAGCCTGATAACTCCGCCTCCCACTAAATATGCAATAATGCATTCAATATCAAACTGTTTTCAATTACGTACATGGAAAACATAAATATTGCTGGTGACATTACAGTCATTTTGTTTCTCTTTCTCTGTCATATCTATATATAAAATTAATCATTGGAATGTAATTTACATTGAATCCAACACATTAATGAATTTCATTAAATAAAATAACTCTTACGTGGGCACATAGGTTTAGAATCTGAGTGAGACAAGGGTCCAACGGACGAATCAAAATTTATTGTTATTACAATTGGGATGATAAATTATTTCATTTCCTCCTCATATTTTTTATATGTTTTCTACCCAATTATATGCGGGCTAGTGGGCAATACTGATATTATCTTAAGATTAATGAATTGATACTATTTTGGGCATTAATGAGATACTGGGCATAATAATTAAAGTGGCCAAATCATTTTGTACCGTTTCTTGGTATTAGAACAACCCAAGAAACGACATGCTTAGGCAAACATGAGAATTACGGCAAAGAACGATTAACTAGTAAATACTGAGTTAATTTCCCGATAAGTCTAAGAGTTTAGGAGCTTCGGGTTGAACCTCAGGTACTGATGACCACACGTGTGAATGTAAGTCGATGAATTAACGGTAAGGAAATGTGAAATAAGAATCTAAAAGCTTTCTGTGAACGGAACACGAAGTGAGCAACCAAATTAATTGTTTTAAGTCTCCATGTAAAGGTGAATTAAAACTGTTGTGGAAATGTCACTCAACCGAGGAAAGAGCGCCGGTGCAATAAAATCAAAATGCAAACCTCCATGTAACGGCAATTAATGATATGACTTCATCTACGTGAAATATAATAAAATTTAAATTTAACTAGAAGCAACTTATGCCTTGAAAACTATACATCGCCTCCCTATGGCTGTTTTACACGAGGCACGTAACTGCACAATTTGATGAACAGACATTGCAAGAAGGCGGGCACGGAATTAGATGAGTTTTTATTTTCCATCCGTCATCGGTGCTATTGATCATGGGTTCTTGCAATCCATTGCTTAACACGATAGAATTTTCGATGTACATCCGAACATACATGAAGTTGTGCAATTAAGTGCCTCATGTAAAACAGCCTTAATATTACGAGAAAAACAACGGAAGTAATACCCGCAGTAACGGTTCACTTCTTTGAGAGAAAGGGCGCTTCCATTTTCATAAGGCGAAGAGCCGAGTAGTGTTATGAATAGTAGTGAGCACGTGTAATAAATGCGCATGAAGCAAATGCAGTGAGTGGTGGCTTTCACAAAATGCCGTGCGATTGAAGCGTGAGATAGCAGTGCTTTGGAGACCATTATGGCTTACTTCCTCGCAGCAATCACCTCTCTCCCAGCAACGCGTGTGACAGACGGACTAAGGAAAAAGTCCCCTTGCTTCCTTCGCTCGCTTGCACGTGGGGAAAAAAACACGATAACAACTGCCGAGCGACTGCGCTCCGAGGGGTCACGTTGGACGCGAGAAAGAAGGAAAGACACGAGGCGGGAGAAACGTCACGTGAAGAGGGGGCAAGCCTATTCGGGAACTATCTGGAAGAGCGTAGAAGACTCCCAAGTGTCATTTCCAGACGAAAGTGGAACAATGATTGGGTCCCACATCACATTGCAGCACTTATGAGAAGTAGATCGAAGGAAACCATCGAGACACACTGCTACTATATTAAAACACAGGAGGAAACAAGCCGAATCGATGTTTGGAGGAAATTTAAAAAAGGCAATAGTCACTTCCAAGGAACAGCAACTTAAGAGTGGTGAATGAGATCACTGTTTCATTTCACTATCTAGCCACAATTAATTTCTATTCGATTTTGCTCCTGATTTCAGGTGCGCAGTCCAAAAGCGCTTCCACCATGCTGACTTCTAGCTCACAGCCCACGATGTGACTCTCCAAGCTTTCGACCGGGAGCGGGCTCACCCTCCTACCTCGCATTTCGCGTGCTTTATTGCCACTGATATAAATTCCCCCGTCTCACGCTGCCCTCTGCCGTGGGAGTCTGAAATACCCCGGTGCCAAGCACATTGTTGCTCGGCTGAATCGGCTGAATTATGTACAGTGAGTGAGCGACGGTCGGTGTTTAGACGATCGCGACTGTGCAGACATCTAGGAGCGATTCGGAGAATGAGAAGAGAATGTAAAAAGAAAAAAGTTGAAGGGAGGTTTTT